>LPNX011189219.1:146864-207540 GCA_001517045.1 Pseudotsuga menziesii | reverse complement strand
ACCAGTTAATGAAGGTGGTTCAGGACAAATCAGAGGAATTGATGGTAGAGGTCAACAGGTTCAAAAAAGAGTTCGAAAAGCTGTTCGAAGAAGGGTTGCCATGATTCTGGAATGAAAAGGGTCGACTGCTCTCACAGGAACATTATAATCACCTGATTGTCAGGGCTCGTATGGACCATTCAAAGTTTAATGAGCTGGAGAAAATCCTGTCGGGACAAACCATCGTGGACGTGCTAACTGAAGATTTCAAAGTCCTGCAGAAGTTTACAGCTATCAGAGCCAGACTGCCCAAGAAGTCCTACGAAACATACATGGAGCTCGAGGTAGCCATCCGGGAAATGATGGAAAGCGACACCCCAAGTGTCGAGCAGTGGAAGGCTATAGAGCGGCTGGGAAAAACAAAGTATACTCTTCCTCCGTAGGAAACAGGTGGCAGATACCAAAGGGCTGATGAAGCAGGGACGTGGAGCTGGGTGGCCAAGTTTGTTACTCAGTTGATGTGATACTCTATGATCTGTTAGGAATGGAGTTGTAACAACTTCCTAGTTGTGTAGGAAATTAGTTACAAACTCTAATTTACGCTGGTCATTCTGTTGTTCATCTGCTGGGGGCAGACTTATTATTTGATCTATATATTTGTATCTTTTTATGAGATGGGGGTTGGAACCCATCAAAAGGATTGCTGGTTTGGAAAGACATATCTATTTTGAGGAATAGAGTGAATGCATGAGAGTTTCCTGTCAAAGATTCATGTGTCATTGATGTTGCAGTCTGTGCCATTTCCCTTATGTGCTTGTTTTTTCCTTTGTGTAACACTCCATTTTGTTCTTCCTTCGTATCTGGAATGCAGTGTTGAATGAGTAGAATTCATATGTTTATGCTCTATTCATTATTTCAGATATTATATGATTTTTCTGCTAAAATTGATATGGAATTCGTCTTAGACGCTCTGTATTGATGGACTATTTTCTCATCTCTTCCATTTCACCGAGATCAAATTCGATGACTGTAATGATGTGATTATCTTGCCTTTGATAGTTCTCATGTATGTATCTTTATGATCTTTTACCTGTATATGACTCCATGCCCAATGGATATGTGATTGGTTCAGCCAAATGAATGAATGCTTAAATATTGTTTATCATTTGATTTTGTAAGATTTGTGTTGAGAGATCCCTCTCTGGGAGAGAAATATCAATATCTTCCTAAAGTGGTTTTGCTGTTACCTCGGGGTGTGCCTCCTACAACCTTGGTACATTCTGAGTGATAACAGCATGCACTGAGAAAACAATCAAGTGTCAATTCGTCGGGGCCAGGTTCAACAAACAATTGAATTGAATCAAAAATGGTGGTTGAATGAATGATACCACTTTTTCCTCCATGAAATGGCTATCGCAAGATACCCAGGTTTTATTGATCGCTATCGCTTCTCCATGAAATACACTTACCAGTTGCATCAGTTCACTGTTAAACGCCATCTACTCATAGGCAAGGACCAACCTTGGTTTTCATTCTTGTACGAATTTATAAATGTCAACGTCTTGGAAGTAATTTCCAATGTTATAAATTCTCAATTCTCTTTCGTTATTTGTTTCCCTATACATGTTATCTGAGAGAAATTTATGGTTTTGTTTACAGGGAGTTTGTAAGCTGCGTCTATTGTATCAAGATCTTATCACCTCAAGAAGTCTTGCAAATGAGTCAGGAAGGGATTGAGATCATAAATAATACACAAATACAGCTACGTCTAGTAGCTATTCGGATGATCATAATGCTTGGAGAGATCATTGTTATCAGAAATCTATGAATCCTTCATCGATATCTTTCAGTCATTAGTTTTGCTACGATGGTCCCTTAGTCATCGTCATAAAGAGGGTAAACCTGGGGACAAAACAACCAGTAGTATAGGCACCTATCCAACGCATGATAATACATCATCTTCTCTTCCCCCGAGAGATGAATTATGATAGAATGTTGATGGTGATCCAATGAATCACTCGATTCAAATACATTTTTCAGCTAATGAGGCTCTGATATGATCATCTTGGAAAGCATTTGTTCCACCGACAAGCGTAACTATTGATATGAACTTGAATGGCTCTTCTTCATTGACTGGTACTATGTCAGAGCAGCTTTAATGGTGAGGAAAATCTATTTGAGAAAGGGTATTCGAGTTGGATATTTTTGTAAAGTTTACGGTGGTCATAAAAGGAATGGTGTACGCCCCCTTCATTTCTGTAAAAGCGGTGGATTTGTTGCTAGACATATACTACAACAATTAGAGAAGATGAGTATCGTTGAGATGGATCCCAATGGTGGACAACGTATCACATATAGTGGCGAAAGAGAGCTTGATTGGGTTGATGGAGGTAGGTGTCTTTTTCACAGAGACATCTCATCACACAATATAATCAGTGATCGTTGGTTGCATTAACATACAATATAATCCTCAAAATGATACTTATGATATGAGCATTTTTCAAGATTTTAGCTCCAATCTTGTGAATAATATTCCCTACTGCGCAAAGAAACACGAAGGTATGAATCAAAATAATGATGTGGAGAAACAAAACAATAACATGATTCATGTTGTTAATCTATCAATCCAACAACTCAATAATGATGTGTTGGAAGTACTGAAAAAAAGGTTTAAATTTCTCAATTTATCCAAGAAAGATTTCGGTGGAGGATATCGTTTTCTTCATTGAAGATTCCATCACAAAATTTCCAAATAATGATGCACAAATAATTGACACAAGAATGCATAGTGATATTAAGAAAAGAAAATCCAAGCCACCAATTATGAATTCTTCGGTGTGAACCTTATATCATAGCTACCAGTTGCATCATGGAAATCAAAGTTGGGCTTCAAGTTGCAACGTGAATCTCAAATAATGGCCACAAATGTCAGTTAGATCATCCTCTCGCCAATAGTTACATGGTCAAACTATGTTTTGTGTGGACTATTTCTCGCATGTTGAATACTGTATTGATTTAAATGGGGAGGTTAATTAGAATCATATGAAATTGCATGACTTGATTGAATCAGATCTTGTATTAATTTTTTTATTTCCAACTCATGATTTTTATATAGAACCTTACCAAAACCTTTCGCTTGCTTGGTATTGTATAAATGAGTAAGCACATGACGCCTACCTCCAGCAACCTGATGAAACTCCTTTTCTAGAAAATTTAATAAAAGAAGCTCCCCTGCATATATTTTGTATTTTTGATGGGTTAAGCTCAAAATTCATGAAGAAACCCATCGAAAATATTTCATCCACGTCTGCTCCAGTTCTTGAAGAGCGCAATGATTTACCTCCAGAAATCAATCTGCCAGGAGTCAAAATATTCTCGAAGGATGTTCAATGTAATCAACATGAATGGATAAGAATGAAATAAAAGTTTACAGTTGCAATCAGATAATGAAATCCCACATATGACGATGATTAATCAATTAATAAGGAGCAATGAATTGGTTATCAATATACACATTCTTATTGTTTGCAAAATAATTGCCCTATCTTTCTTTCAGTTAATCGAAAAGCCCAGAAAATATTCCAACTTGTGCCAAAAATATCTCATCACTCCCCAGATATTGGCTTACCTTTCTATTATCCCTTCAATGAATTAGCGGAAGCAGATTTGCAATCCCGTAACTACTGGCAAGTGATCAATATAACTGGTGTCTATTAATTTTTGTAGGTTTGCAACGGACTGCAATATCGACACGAGATATCACCACACGAAAAATTAGCATGCGAGGGAGGCGGGATTGCTATTTGTTGGCAACCATATCTAAAATTAGCCCATAGACTTCGGGAGGAATCCCTCGAAATGTTGGGGCTCTGATTTGTGGATGAGAAATCAAGTTGCTGTTACAGCTAGTGTGAGTTGTTTGTAGGTCAGTGGTTCAATCTATACTTTCAGTTCCATCACATTTTTGCTATTAAATTTAGATCAATATAACTTTACAGCTAAAATTTCTGACTACTTATGTTATGGAAAGGTTAACTTAGTTGACTAGAGTTGTAATGTTCCTGTAGTTATATTTAGAGTAGAGTCAAACCCTTATCATGTGCCATAAACAATTTTGCTCAAGCAAACCTGGGTGTTTCTCCCTTACAATCGATTCAATAGGGGGTGGCTGTAGCTTCTACAATATTTTTGTATTTTTGTTTTTCGCGTTAGCTAGTTCTGAAACAACGGGGCAGACTCCACCGGGACTGAATAGAGGCCAGTGGATGTGTGACGAGGATCTTTGCCTCAAAAATTACATCGAAGCTCATGGGGAAGGCAGATGGAGAACTCTTCCAGTGAAAGCAAGTTTGTATCCCCATCTTAGCAAAACACTTACTAGTCAAGGAATAGATCCATAGACACTCAAGCACTTGTTCAAATCGCATGACAAAGGTTCCAAACCCGGGAATAGAGGAACCAACCAAAAGTCTCAACAGTAAAACAATACAGCTACATTACCTGCCAGAAACATTGTCGAGAGGAGATAATCTGCAAGTTGTGCCATCAAAACGAGGTGCAATCGTAGCCGACGGTAACAATGATAATCGGGAAGGAGGGCCAGCTTTCATAGCAAGTTTTGATCAAAAGATAGGTTTTTGCACAAATCACAAGATAGGCTCGAGAATGGTCGTTTACAAGCTGCGCATGGAGAGCTATTTGCAGGTTTTGTTATATATATATATTTTTAAATTTTACATTAATGTTTATTTGTTAATTTTGCAGGTGGAGCTACATGAAACGATTTCAAATATATATATATATAAATTTTTATTTTTACTATAAATTTCTTTTGTTAATGTTTTTTCTAATGGTTAATGGTTTTGCAGGTTTTGGGAGTGGACTTGTTTATTATTTAATTTGTTAATGTGTAGGTCTAGTTAAATTTAATAAACCTTTTAATAATTATTTTTCAATAATGATTTTTTAAACTAAAATTAGAATTAAAAAAGTATTTAAAAAACAAAAACAACAAAGAAACATTATATATATATTTTTGGTCTTTTTTATTCCATTTTAAAATATTCCTAAATTTAAAAAATGCAAACTAGAAATTTGCATTCTTAACAAAATTAAAGGGTAAATTTTTTTATTTTATTTAGATTTATCTTATTTTTTAAAACTAAAACAAAAATATATCAAAATTAAAAATAAAAATTATATAGATTTTTATTTTTATTTTATTTATTCTAATCATTCACAAGTTTAAAGAAACTAACTTTTAATGCATTTTTTATTCTGAGGATGACTTAGAAAACTTATAAATAAAAAATGAAAAGAAACTAAAAAGTTTCATAAATTTTTTAGATCTCAAAGATTAAAATTATTTTTAATTCTTAATACAATTAAAAACAGTAGTTAAAAAAACTATTAGAAAAAATAAAAAATTAACAAATAGAAATATTAAAGAAAAATAAGATGCTAATTTTAAATTAAAAATAGAAACTAAAACCTACCTATTCTATTCTAATTGAAATTTACAATCATTTAGGTGTGGTGAAATTTTCAGTGAAACCATACATCTAAAAGAAGTAAACCAAAATTATCTTTTTATTTTGAAAAACTAAACCTAGAATATACAATTATATAAAACATTGAATGAATAAAATAAAAACGAAAACAAAATCGATCTAACCTAGTACTTACTTGGAACCATTGTTTGATACAGCTTATGTTTGCATGATGATCACCTGAGATCCCTTCTTCATCCTCTTCAACCTCCAGTTCGAACAGGTGTTCTTCATCTGCTATGCAGAATTCTTCAAACGTCGATTCTTCCTTGTTTGCTTCAGGAGGAGTAATTACATCTTTAGCTGCTATCAAGATCTCCTCTTCTTGAGAAGATGAGATCCTGGCTTTTGCGAGGATCTGAGTGAGCTGCTCTAAGCTTATGCTCATCCTAAAATCATTTTACTGGAATCAAGTCAAGTACTAGAACAAAAATGAGTACACAACAATCACAAAAAAAAACAGTAGCACAAAATGAGTGCAAAAACAAAAATGAAAAGGTGCATAAAAAAAATATGTACAAAACAAATAATGAACATATACAAAGTTAGAGCAAGTTAGTATGAAATAAAGACACCTAAAAATGAAAATAAACAAAAAAATTTCACTACAAAACTATAAAAGAAACTTGCATAAAAACAACTTCCACTTCAGGAAAACAAACACTGCAATAACAATCAAGGCTTTGGGGCGACCCACTAAAGTGGATGCGTCTGGCTGTTACACCACAGAAATCCTGGAAATTCTGTAGTGAATTCGTCCTTGCGTCTTATTGTTCTCCCTCCCCCTTTCTATGTAAAAACGAACTATCTCCCTATCTGAACTCTGATCCCTTTTATCACCTCCCTGGCAACGACACCAAAATGTTGGGAAAACATTAATCAAATTATAACAGAATTCCAACGATTTAATTATCAACCTGGAGAGAGAGCGTAAACTTGTGAGGTACAGACAAAATATATGCAGGGGCAGAGTGTCGTTGAACTCAATCTATAATTGAAATTGAATCTAAATTATGAAAACAGGAAATTAGATGGAAATAAATCTAATTGCAGAAAACATAAAATTGCATAAATTAACTTGATAAAACAAAACTGAAATTGCATAAAATAAACTGGTATAAAGCAATCTAAATTAACTTGTGAGCTCACGGTAAATCTATACTAACAATTCATCAGCAAAACATAACAACTCATAAGAAAGAAAGTGCTGAAAATCTATATTAACATAGAAGAGTACAAGATTTGCATCAAAGCGTAATCTCCATTACAATCAGAAATCCATTCTATGACTAACTCTGAACTATTCTCTACTTCTAAACCACTAGAGAGATCTCTAACCAAAATGAGGAGAGAGCCCTCCTATTTATACATGAATTCAAGATAGCTGGCCACAATTACAGATCCACTATTCTCTCAACTTATCACTCAAAATGCTCAACAAATTTACAACTCATCCCTTCAAATCCTCAACAAATCTACAACTCATCCCTTCAAATTCTCAACAAATATTGGATGAGATATTCTCTCCACATGTCCATGATCTTCTCCTTGAAGCTAGCTCACATCTAGAAGATGAAATTCGAATTTGAGGCTAGGTGGCCACTTTTGAGCTTGTTAAAGTCCNCAAACTCACCCAACTTTAAAGTATAATGAAAATATGTTATTTTTCTCAATAATTAACCACAAATTCACTCAAAATACTCAAAAATAAATGATTTGGAAAGTAGTAATTATAAACTCATATTTATTATGAAGGTGGTGAATATAAATGGTTTTCTGGAAGGATAAGATAGGAATAAGGTGGCAAATGGTATAGGAAAGATGAATAAAATGTGGTCTTTTTGCAACTCAACAATGTCTGTATAGTGTTAGATTAATTATTTATGCATCTTTGATTAGAAATCCATACCTGAATCAAAGATTTTCAGAATATGTATTACTGTAATAATTAGTAGATTTCGAGCATAATCACTTAGATCTAGTTATCCCTCTTCTACCAAGGCTTCAAATCTCTTTTTCTAGAATGTTAATCGAGGGAGAAATTTACTGTCTTAAACTAATCCACAGTTAGTTTCGAATATAGTTGAGAGTCGAAGGGCATTAGAATTTTTTATATAAGAAATTGTTAAACAATTAATTGAATTTATGTACTCTCAATGTATTCCCTATCAAGCTTAGTTACAGAGATCAGGATGCTTGCGATCTTTTAAGATATCTATGGATCTTTTAATCATGGAAATCATCAAATAAATGATTATAACTTATTCAACTAATCAATTAAGGATCAGTGAATATCCTATCAAATATTACACTAATAGTCAATAACTAGAATTTAAGGTAACCGTTATAATTCACGTTACAACCTTAAATCGAGATGCCCAACTATTTGCAACAGCGAATACTTCATTTCCCACGACTGATAAGAATTCCATCCTAGATGGCCACTAAATTTTAATAAATTATAGTAACCAGATCTAAAAATAATCTTACCAAACTTACTCATGGAAACCTGTAATCCACAATCCACATTTGCATAAGGATAATTGCGGAAGGTAAAATTCGGAAATAGTTGAAATTCAACCCGTAATCTGCAATTGCGGAAGGATGTTTTGAAAATAGTTTAAAGGTGACATACAATCCACAATCCGCATTTGTGGAAGGATCATTGTAGAAGGCTAACTTGTGGAATGATCATTGTGGAATTATCATTGCGGAAGGATCATTGCGGAAGGCTATCTTGCGGATTGATCATTGCGGAAGGCTAACTTGTGGAATGATCAGTGCGGAAAGATCAGTGCGGAAATATAACTATGAAAGGACTAATAAACTTAGAAAATTAGGATTGAACTGATAAATGAATTGGAGCCTAATTTTTTTCAAAGTTGAGTTCAAATATTTAGGAAAGGTTGAACGAACAAGTAAAGTAAAAAACGAGAAATGAACCTTCAAAATTTAATAATGTCATGTTACACTTAATTAAAGGACAAGATAATTATTACCAATCATCTACCTTGCACAACCGGTCATGTAACAGTAAAATATGTTTTAGTAATATAATAAAAACTTTGATAGATGCCTTATCATCATGTAGCGACTTTAATGATGTGTCTTTAGATATATGGACTTTAATGACGTGTCTTTAGAGATATGTTATATAAAAAAAATATTATGGATATTATGTGACAGAGACTCACTAAAAACAACTCATCACCCAATATGTAAAGGACACCTCAAATACCAAACATCTCAACAGTATCCTTAAGTAGAGCCAACTAACCTCGTCATAGGCCTTTGATGGGTCAATTTTGAGTACTGTTGGTTTGAGATTCTTCATTTTGAAGTTGTGGAGGCATTCTTGCACACCCCATATGGCCTTGTGTATCTGTCTCCCAGCCAGAAAACCGAATTAATCTCCAAAGATAGTCCTAGATAGGACCTTTTTAACTCTTTTGACTATTATTTTGGTCATTATCCTATATATTCCATTACATAGGGATATCAGACGAAATTCCTCAAAAGAGTTAGGGCTATTGATTTGGGAATAAGTGCAATAAAGGTTGTGTTGAAGGAAACCAACATCTTACCTAACACTTGTGTGTCCTCGATTAATTTAAACAAATCATCTTCCATTATATCTGAAAAATCGAGGTAAAGTCCACCAACCAAGCATCTGGTCCTATTGGCAGGTGTTTTGGGGTAAGTGAGTTGCGCAGCACCACAGAGGTTGCGCAAGCTCACACGACACCGCGCAAGGCAGAGATAGCGAGATAGGCGGAAAACAAACAATTTTTGAATATTATATGCATCTTTTTGTATCAATTGACCACATTTTATGGATATAGGTCATTAGTGGTTAAATCAGTTAGGAGTTAGTTAGAAGTGGACCATGAATGTAAAGGTGCAAGCCTATATATAGAATTAGAATTGCAAATGAAAAAAACAAGCGGTAGCAGAGAGAAGTAGAGAGAGATTGAATCTTGTGTTATATGAATGCAATCTTGTGGGTCGATCTTTCTCTCACTATGGAGAAAGACAACTGTTGTTTTGGATCTGTGGCACAGAAGTAATATGATACGACGGATGTTTCTTTGAATCACTATTGTGTTTTTGTCTCTTTCTATTTTTATGTGTTGCGATGTCAATGACGAAGGTCTAATGATTCTATTTTATGAATGAATAATGTGGTACTGCTGCGATGAATAAATGAATGATGCAATCTGTTATATCTGTGGTTGTATTGGTAGATCCATTATGAATGATGCGATATCTGATGAATGGTTCTGTTAGATATGATAGTTAAGCTGATGAACTGTTGCTGCCCTAATCCTCCTCCTTACTACAAAAACTTGGTTCCGACATCTCTCCCTCGAACATCTTGGGTGAGACTTCATTCGCTCTACGGGTGTTTCTGGGTAGGGTAAAACCTGTCTGGGCCGGTGCTTAGGGAGATTACGCAAGTTGGGTGTCAATAGAGTGGGAACCCTTGTCAACAAGGCTTTGTTGGGTGGTTTGTACCAACAAATGGTTCCATTGCCGGGACCTCGTTGCGACTGAGAGGAGGATATGGTGTGGCATCCGACAAAATCAGGGATTGAATATTGGTTTGACCTAAGACTGTGAGAATTTGTTGAAGTCGAGAACTAGAACCAAAATTTCACAACAAATGAATGGTTGGCAAGGTACATACATGACGATCCTCACGAATTTTTTTTCTGTGAGTTTCCCATCATATTATATGAGTGGATGGTGCGATTCACCCTGAAGAAGTGAAAATTCCAAGGAGGAGAGCCGACATCCTGGACCCCCGAGCTAATTCAGGAACTACAAGAAACTGAAAACAAGGCATCGTGGGTTCTTGAAATTTGGTTGGATAGTATTCTAGAAGGATACATCACTAAGTTTGCAATTGATACCAATAAGTCCTATAGTGAAGCAGAATGAGAATTCTTCAATGGACCATGAGGTAGGTTCTTATTGTCTTTGCAATTGTCAATCAAGATGCTTGTTTGTGAAAAGGGCATACTAAAAATGCACCTTGAGTAGTAAAACTCTGGTGTGCGGAGGCTGTGAACACCGCGATAAAAGAGGGGAAACGAATGGAAAGATAAGGGGCATATGGGTGTAAGTTTCGATGAGACTATGAGGGAAGTCGAGGAAGAGAGTGGTTGTACAAGGGGAGGAGAAAGGTTCTGAATATAGATGAGGGAGAGGCTAGGGGAAGGTCTTGCTGTGATCAGAACACAAGAACCTGAAGGACAACCACAGAGGACGAAGTGACCCTATAGTGATGAAGAGGATGAGCAAACCCAGGCTACACTCAGGGTAACAACAAGGTCAAACCCCGGTAGAAACGTGTCCACACCTCCGCGCACTACTACACACTCAAGAATATATACGCAATCTACGTTGACGTGTCTGACGTGCCAAGCAGCATCCAGTAGTAAAGCAACATATGAAGGAAGAAGGCCTAGGATTGCGGCAGATGATATGAAGCTACCTATGTTCCATGGAAACAACACTGATGACCCAGAGAAATATTGGTTCTTATGTAACGTAGTTTGGACTACCAGACAGATTACAGATGATGATGTAAAGAAAGGCCAATTTGCGACCACCCTTCGGGGTCGTGAATTTGATTGGTACATACAGGTTTAGAAAAGGACTACTGCGAAGACTTTGGATGAGATTCAGAAGGGGTTGCTCGAAGAATTCAAGAAACCAAAATATGAGGCACAGTATATTACGGAACTGAAGGAAATTAAACAATTCCATAATGGGACTGTTTGGGACTTTGATAAGAGGTTTAAGACGTTAATGGCAGGGGTTAGCTTCGATATGAGTGACGTCCAACACAAAGAATGGTTCATTGTGGCACTAGTCCCTCATATCCAACATCCATTGATGCAGCAAAATATCGTGACACAAAGCGAGGCTCTGGAAATCACAATGAAGCTGGAAGCTTCACCTCTCGAAGAAACTGTTGTCGGCATGAACCAAATCCAGGCACAACTAGCGAACCTAATGCTTCACTTGCAGGACATCAAGAAGGAAAAAGAGGAACATGATGACCTGTGGTGCACTTAGTGTCATGTGGGTGGACACACCAAATATACTTGCCCTACCTTTCGAAATTATCTAAGCTCAGGATCGCCAAACTCGTTGAGTTGCAGTGGGGTTCCGTGGTATCGCATATGTAAAGTATATGGGCATCGACATGAATACTGTACCTACATGCAAAAAATGGTTACGAAGCCAACAAGCTTATATTGCACCTTTTGTCACTTAGTTGGGCACAAGGATAAGGACTGTCGAGCTTATGATCTGCTTTAAGAGCGAACATATGATTCGTACTTTGTGAAAGGTGAAGATCCTCGCATGGTGCAGTAGCCGCAGCCGCAGGTGGTGCAGCTGCCACGTCAAGTCCAGTATACGTCATCATCACAGATGCAGTTTATTCCATTGTAGCCACAGCCATAGCTTATATCACAGTCATAGTTTGCGCCACAGTCGCAGTTTGCATAGCAACCTCAGTACAACCAGATGCCGATGGCTCTGTCATAGCTGTAGTATGCCCAAACAATTCACTATGTTCAGCAGTAATCGAATCCCATGCAGTAGCAAGTGGCCCAACCCTTGTATTAGTAGCAAGTAGCTCAAACACAGTACCAACAGTAAGGAGGATTTCGCAGAGGATTCAGGGGAAGAGGAGGTTTCGGTCAAGGAGGAGGACGAGGTCGTGCATCAATCCAGTGTTACAACTATGGGGTATTTGGACACTATCAAAGGGATTGTATCCATTTGCAGTGTGCATACTGCATGGCAAGCGATCATACTATTGAGAATTTCCCTTAGCTAATTGCAAAATGGAAGGCCAGAAATCATCCTCAGTTGCAGAATCAAAACCAGTTCCAGGCCCAGAATCAAATACAGGACCAACAACAACTGTAGATTCAGGTTCAGCCCCAAATTCCAGTGCAAAATTAGAATTCCAATCAGCCTATGAATCTACCACTGAACCAAAATCCACCTCTGAACCAGCCTCCACCACAGAACCAGAATCAAGGGTCAATGGTTGCGACAATTCTAGCAGAACCATGAACAAAGGATGTTGATGTTGGGATTGTCACTCAGGGAGGCACGACGACTGGAGAAGATGGACCACGCCCACAATTTCAACTAACTGGAAAGAAGAAAGAACAGTTTGACATCACGGCTGAGAGAGATACCTTTGTTGAGGCTCGTGAGGCGTTTGGAAGAAATCTTGGTAAGACACCTATTTTTGGCATGCCTTCTGCTTTTGATCCTTCGTTAGAGGCTGGAACATCGTGGAATCATGGTACCTTACAATAGTTCTTCAAGAGTTGTTTATCCCTAGAAAGAGATCCTGATGCTTTTGACTGAGATCAAGAAGTTGTTGCACCGTTCATATAGGGAGTTGCAGGACTCTGCAATAAATTCTTTACAAAAGAAAAATATGGCAAGGAAATGCGAATGAACATCCATATTGGGGACTATGAAGTCGATTTAGTTATTCTAGATCTTGGGTTGGATGTAAATATCTTGACGAAACAAACATGGAAAAAGATGGGGAAGCCAACACTTGGGCGGTCCCTAGTGCAGCTAAGATTGGCTAATCAGGCCAAATTCCAACCAATCAGCCATGTGTCGAACTTGGTCGTGGATGTCGAAGGTATGAGGACTCGTGCTGATTTTGATGTAATCGAAGTCATCAATGGAGGAGGCTCCTATCCTACGCTTCTAGGGATTGGATGGGCTAATGATAGCATGGAAGTAACCAATTTTAAGAAGCACTTGATGACATTCGAGAACCAGGATATCTGAGTCATCGCTCCTATGGATCCAAATAAAGGAAGGTGATATATTGAACCTGTCAAAGATGAATTTTTCAGAGGATGGGATCACGCTTACAACATCTCTAAATATTATATCCACCCTACTACTGACGGAGAATTGGGTTGGTGCAGCGCTAGCTCTGCATCCTCTGATTCTAATGATGCGCTGGAAAATTGGCAAAACCGGATGCATGAAGTATCACTTAGAAAATGTGGGCTGATCACACAGTCACTACACCATGTCGCGACTGATATTTTTGAGTTTCTGATATATAAAGGACTACCGAAACTATCTGGGTTCCTCAAGGAGTTTGAAGTGAAGGTATTGGAGCCTCAATGATTGTTGGCATTAGAAGAAGCACTGAAGGCCACTCCAACACGATGGTGGGCATCTCATAAGGAGACAATTCATGAATGGGAATAGTGTCAATGGTTGATGACCGTACACTTTGAAGATATGGAGGTATATCACACCAGGAGATATGATGGACAAAATGACCCTTATAGTCATCTAATGGAATGCCATACTCTGTGGGCATCGCGACCTAAGGATTAATGGGTCCATGCTTTTATTCACACACTGGATGAAATGCCAAGGTTATGGTATGTTCACGGAGCTACAGAGAACAATAACCACATGGGAGGAGTTGATGGGTTGCTTTTCCCAGACCTTTAGTTTCAAGGATTCCAACCTTGATGTCCACAACACACTTCAGATCATCCATGATGTGGTCCTACAGGTTGTACCGGTTGCATATCCAGTAGACCTGAATGCGCAATACCATATACAATCAATGATGGAATGTTATAATACATCTAGTGAACCTGAGGATGACGATGAGCTTCAAAATATTACTATTATAGAGTCAGAAGGAAGCAGAAATGTTGCAGCACCAGACATACCAACCGATGATATGAGTCAACCACTGAAGATCAGAAAAGTTAACATTGGGACGGAGGAAAATCCAAAATTTGCAAATGTTGGGGACTATTGGTATGAAGAAACTATGGCCAAAATCACGGACCTTTTGCATGAATTTCGGGTTCTATTCCCAACAAAGTTCTCAGAGATGAAGGGGATAATTGGCGACTTAGGGGAAATGAGAATCCCATTGAAACTGGACGCGAAACCAGTAAGGCAGTGACCGTATCGCTTGAATCCACGATACAAAGAAAGAGTCAAGGCTGAGCTCGATAGGATTTTGGATGTAGGAATCATCGAGCTGGTAGAAGAATCATAATGGATAATCCATGTGGTGGTCCTGGATAAGAAAACTGGTGAAGGGCGAATCTATGTCGATCCCTTTTCGACACTGTTCATTGATGAGGTTCTTGAAGGAGTAGGCGGTCAATAAATGTACTCATTTACAGATGGATTTTTTGGCTATCACCAGATAAGAATTGCAAAGGAAGATCAACATAAAACCACATTTGTCACTGAATGGGGTTGTTTTTAATAGACAGTGATGCCCTTTGGGTTGCGGAATGCACCTGCAATATTCTCTCGGGTCGTTGTTGCTGCATTCAAATATTTTATTCAAAAATTCCTACAAGTATATAAGGGTGATTGGACAGTCTACGGTCTGACTAAGAATCACTTGGAAAAACTGTGATTGATGCTGGAAAGGTGTCAACAGCATCAGATCACATTAAATTCAAAGAATTGCATCCTCTGTGCACCATTTGGGATGTTGTTGGGCCATATCCTTTGTAAGCAGGGGATTTTGGTTGATCCAGTGAAAATTGTGCTCATTTTGAGCCTGCTGCCACCTACAAATATTGAAGATGCTTAGAGCGACACTTGGACACACTGGGTACTATCGCAAGTTCATCTGCGGTTATGTTGTGATTACTGCCCCCATGGAGAAACTGTTAAAGAAGGATGTCGCACTCATATGGAGTCAGGAGTGTCAAAGCAGCTTTGACACATTGAAGGCCAAGATGGCTTCAGCACCCATACTTGTGTTCCATGATTGGAACAAGGAGTTCCATGTCCATGTAGATTCCTTGTCCCTTGTGCTAGGAGTGGTACTCGTGCAACTAGGAGATGGAGATTTGGATCACCCGATTTCCTTCGCTAGCAGGAAGTTATCCTTTGCTGAGAAGAATCGCATGACCACAGAAAGATAGGGTTTGGCGATGGTATATGCGCTACAGAAGTTCAGGCATTATCTCTTGGGAGGTCACTTCAAAATGTTCACTGACCATTCGGCTTTGAAATATCTAGTTAATAAGCCTGTGTTGAGGGGGAAGATATGTCGTTGGCTACTTGAAGATATGTCGCTAGCTACTTCTCTTTCAAGAGTTTGATTTCAAAATAATCGTGAAGCCAAGACACTTGAATAGTGGTCCTGATCATCTGTCCTGCATTGAAACAGGCAACGAGCCCACCAATATTGACGACAGATTGCTGGGTGCACAGCCGTTTCAAGTTGATATCATAGATGACAATTATGCACCGATAATTTAGTTCTTGGAAACCAGAGTTGTGCCAGAGGAAATGTCAACCAGTCAGAAGAAGCAGTTGGTAGTGAAGGCTTCGTATTTCTAGTCGATCGTTGGGAACTTATAACTTGGACCCAATGAGATCCTACGCCGGTGTTTTCTACCTCATGAACAAGGGAAAATTCTACTAGAAGCACATGCAGGAATTGCGGGTGGAAATTATGGAGGATGGGCTACTGCGTGGCGGGCTATGGTGGCCTACTTTGCATAATGATGCTACATACTATGCGTGGATCTACGACGTCTGTCAACGCATCAGGAAACCATCGTGGCGAGATGATATGTTTCTTGCACCACAAGAAACTTTGCAACTTTTTGATAAATGGGTTGTTGAATTTGTGGGTCCAATCAACTCGCCAGGGAAGCGAACTAGTGCGCGATACATCATCACATAGACTGACTATCTAACAAGGTGGGCGGAAGCTGCATCAGTTGTGGATTGCACCACTGTGACAACAGCAAAGTTCATATTTAAAAACATTATGACATGATTTGGATGCCCTGGGATACTGATGAGCGACCAAGGTAGTCACTTTATCAACCACACAGTAAAAGCACTAACGAAAGAATTGCAGGTGCAACATAAGAAAAGTACCCCATATCATCCACATGCAATGGAACCGTAGAAGCCTTCAACAAAATCTTGGAAACCAGGCTTACAAAGGTATGTAACGCTAGTCGTGATGACTGGGATTTAAATATTCCTACAGTACTGTGGGAATATTGCACCACTTGCAAGAGACTGATGGGGCAGACGCTATTCAAATTGGTATATGGGCAAGAGGCAGTCATGCCTATGGAGTACATTGTTCCTAGTGTGCGCATTGCAGCAGCAACCGGCATGGACGGTGAAGCAACACTTGAGGAGAAAGAAACACAGCTAATCCAATTGGAAGAAGACCGCTTCATCGTAGCCTTCCATCAACGTGTCGAGAAGGATCGACAAAAGGCATGGCATGACCGCCACATCAAAAACAAACAATTTTCACAAGGATATTTGGTGTTGTTATATGACAAAAAGTTCATAAAGCATCCAGGTAAGTTACAGATGCACTGTTTAGGCCCATATCTCATTCATTCAATTACTCCTGGGGGTGCAGTTCAATTGCAACAATTAGATGGAGTGGTGCTGCCAAAGCTCATGAATGGTAGCCACTTGAATCCCTATATGACAGGGACAGAGGTGTGCACTACCTAAAGCACTGTGCAATGAAAAGAAAAGAAGAAAAAAATAGGATAGATAGAGAACAGAAGGGTGCACCACGAGGAAGTGGTTGCGCAAGTGTAGGTGTTAGTAGTGTAGTTAGATAGAGAGACCACGACAGTTGCAGGGCTGCGATTTGGTCAAATTAGAAATAAATGTATACAATTAAGAGCCATTAGCCAGAGGCACTTGTTGAAGCGATGTGCGTTTATGGCCGATCCGATCGTTAGCATGACAAGATCGTCGACAGATTTGGGCCGTTAATGCAGGATTTGGTCATGATGGCAACGGTGGATTTTGAAATGATGAAGCTGGATTACTGATTCTCTATAAGAAGGTGTCGGATGTGGGATGAAGGCATCATTGTGTTCAGTAGAGCTGAGTGAAGTGAAGAGTTGAGTGGGTTGAAAGAATTGTGAGTGGCAGCTAGGGTGTGTGATCAGGGCGTGTTAGCTAGCCTAGTGAGGTTTGTTGGTGCGACATGTTGAGAAACCTAGACACTATGGAGATTTCGAGTGAGTAGGAGTCGCCCATCCATCCAACTGCTATAGTTGAATAATTCATGAGTATTCCATTTAGGTCATCTTCGATCCTACAGGGCAAGCCAGGATCAATGCCACCGCAGAAGAGGCAGACGCACACCTCCATTAAGGCACAAGGGGAGGGAACTACGTAGACAGGACCATCAAGTTTAGGAGCTATGGAGTCTGCAGCGCCTAGGGGCATGACCATCAATGATATCCCTGGATATGTCACTCCCATGCGACCTAGTGCAAAGCCCCATCGGTTAACCAAAAACCAGAAGTATCAGCAGAAAGCATTGCCGCTGCCGGAAGGGATGACGTGCACCATGGAAATTATCCCAACCTTGATCAAGATGAAGTATGAGGACCATGACTTGTTGCTGTTGAAGTACATAGCGGATGAGCCCTACGAGTCCTTTCTTGCGGTTCCAGGCGCACCCATCGAGCGTATTCCACACCCATTGGCGCAAGGATTGAGCGAATCTAGGTTGTTGGGGCTTATCAACATGCCCCATTTCGGACAGTTGAATGAAGTGCATGCATGCGTCAAACAACTTTGGCATGTTTTCATGGCGGGATAATGTGGTTGGATATCCCAATCACGGTTACAGTGGACCTGATTTTGGACATCATGGGGTTTCCAAAGGCTGGGACAGACCCCACCCAATATCTCAAAGGAAGAGACAATGATAAGAATCTTTCTCAGCAACTAAAGGAGAGATACAGATTGCAGCGGGATGGCCGAGCACATCGCATCAACAACTTCAACGAGCGAGCAGTGCATACCGGAGCACATATCTTATCTAGTAAAATTGTCCGGAAGAATCTCTCGGTTCAATGCGATTCAGGGGTGATTGCTTGTGTGCAATAGTGTGCTGAGGGAGTCCAAATGAATTAGTCCCTCTTCTTGTTGAATCAACTGCTGGAGGATGCGGTCGTAGCTCAGGACGGGGAGCAGCCTTTCTCTTATAGTTGGCTGCTAATCCTAATTTCTTTAGTGGCTTGGATGGAGCCAGAAGACTACCAGCCTATGTTTGTTGAAGCAGTTAAGGTGTGCAAAGGCACATGATACCAAAATTTACGATGGGTAGAGGAGCTCAGTTGAAATCTACTGGTAAGCAGTACAAGCCGCAGTAGTTAAAATTCCACACTTATCAGATACAACAACAGTAAAATATCAGAGGATCATGCAGTTCTCCATCGGGCCCCATTCAATTCTTATCAAGGTGCGGCGAGACCCTCATAGGAAATGGCTGCCAATGGCCTATAAATTAATCAATGTTGAAATGGAAGCAGTGGTTCAGGACTGGCCTAATGAATGGCACGCACCAGTTAGTGCCAAAGAAATATCGACGGGACCGCTAGTAGATGCCCCTGTAGAGCCTGTGCAAGAAGAGCAGAGTATTCATGACTCTGATGGAGAGTCATCTACCAACACTAATCCAGAAGCCCAGTGAGTCCTGGAGGAGAGCAGAACTAAATGACGCATGGAGTTCGATGCGAGCAGTAGCACTAGATCAGTGTTGGAGGCCCAATTGCAGCGGCTCATTAAGGCTGTCATAGATTCATCTGACGCAGCTGGGCAATCAATGCTCCAGTCCAACCATGAAGGCTTTGCTATGGTAAGAAATAGTTTATGACGCCATTATGAAGAAAGCACTAGAGAGTGCCGCTGTGCAGGAACTCCTGTCAATTAGCACGGAGCTGCGGACCAAGAACGTTTAGGTTCTCCTGATTGCGATCGATGCAGGAAGTGAGGACATAAACTCCTCCTTGCAATAGCTGCAGGGTGTTGCAATGGATATCAATAAGCTACCGACCTAAACCCTAGTACACATGCAGCGGGTCTCCAACCAGGAGTTGGCCGATAGGAAGAAAGAGCTCACCAATGGGTACTTGTAGTCGCATGAGGAAGCTATGAAGCTGAAGACAGAGGTTGAGGAGTTGCGCTAGGTGAAGGAAAGTTAGCAGCAACAAAAGCGTAGGAGGTCAGAGCATTGAAGACATCACAGGACGAGGTGAAGAGGAAAGCTGCTGAATAGATTATTGACCTGAAAAAGAAGACCGACTGCCTAATTGTCGAGAATGCGCAGCTGGTTGTGAGTAGAGGTGAGGTAGAAGCATATGTTAATGAGGCATGTCAACACATATACAAAAGCACGAGAGAACTTGGTGCATTCGCCAAAGCCAAGCGACTGGGTGAGGTCATCATCTAGCTCCAACTGTCCAACAATCTGCTCAATGTTATGGTCTACCCAGAAACGCCACCAGAGCAGGTTGCGTAGTGGAAGAATTCCATAGAAGAAATCACGACACAGTTTGAATAAATGGAGTAGGAAGCAAAGAAGATCTCAGAGGAAACAATACAATTTTAGGGAAGTGTCGTCCAAGATGAGAAATTAAACCAACTAACCAAGCAAGCACGAGAAGCCGAAGGTCAGTTGACGACATTGAATACGACATTATAAACAACGCCACCCATGATTCAACTTACGCGGTCCACCGAGCTAAGAGAAATATAGCAAAGAGCCGCAAAGGCACAAGAACGATAGTGCAAGTGCAAAACCCAGCTGGATGAGTTCTAAGAGATTGGAGTGCAGTTGGACATCAAAGCAGTCGCCGCGCTGCAAGCTGTGCAAGATGACAAGAAGATGGTGAATACCAAGTTGGTGGAGCACCCTGTGAAGCAGGACCTACTTGGTTGTCAGGATAAAGCTAAAAAATTTCAAGCATAGGTCGAGGAGATCTCGTAGTAGTATGAGGAATTCAAGATGAAGACGATGGAGTACACCCTATCCATATGACATGGCTCTAGGACAAGACACAAAACTGTGTTAGGGGCCTGTTGGCAGGGGTTTTGGGGTAAGTGATTTGCGCAGCAACACGGAGGCTGCGCAAGCTCACGCGACACCACACAGGGAAAATATAGCACGATAGGCAGAAAACAAACCGTTTTTGAATATTTTATGCATATTTTTGTATCGATTGACCGCATTTTGTGGATATAGGTCATTTGTGGTTAAATCAGTTAGGATTTAGTTAGAAGTGGACCATGAATGTAAAATCACAAGCCTATATATAGAATTAGAATTGTAAATGAAAAAAACAAGTGGTAGCAGAGAGTAAGTAGAGAGAGATTGAATCTTGTGTTATCTGAATGCGATTTTGTGGGTCGATCTCTCTCTCACTCTAGAGAAATACAATTGTTGTTTTGGATATGTGGCACATAAGTAATATGATACGATGGATGTTTTTTTTTAGACCAAAACTGTAGGGTAGATTAATAGATATCCGGAAAATCAGCTTCCGGGGGCTGTGTTACACTGGGAGATTCCCTGAGCAAGACAGAGGGATCTGACAGGAGAAACAGAGACCAACGTTGACCAGAATTGACACCAATTGGAGTCCAGCTGTTGCAAGGACTTTCCCACACGATTACAACACATCTTAACGGCTGACATAGCATAGGAACAGAGGAAACGAGCTCAGTTTCAATGGAGTGAGCTTCAGAATTGATTTTAAGGTTATTAGGAGTCCATCTTGAACTTCTGACAGGCGAGCTCCCATGCTGTAATACTTCGACCAAAGTGTCCAAACAGGTTCGCTGCCTCTTTGATCTGGGAGAAAGAGTCTTCTTGTATGTCAGCAAATCCTTCTGAAGTGTATTCAAACTATTCTTTGTACCCATCCGATCCAAAGGAGAGCAGAGGCAATCTGCCCAATTCTTTATTATGAGGCTGGATCTTTCCTTAATATTCCAGATTGCCCACACAATCTTCAAAAGACATAGATCATAGATGGCAGCTGCAGAGTCACCACCGAGAGGAAAAAGGTAGTTAACAGTAAGAGCGTAGCTGATAGCTGGGTTTGAAATGGAGCCTGAATGAGCAAGACAGCCTCGGACTTCCCTAGGGCAACGAACAAGCCTTTATAAAGTCCCAAGGACCACGAGAAAGAAGCTGAAAAGCAGGATGCCAATATAGAAAATGCAGAGAACCCTGAGGTCGCGTTCAGACAAGGAAGAGTCACGGGAGGTTGCAGGAAGATACATTCCCATTGATTGAGATGATGCTCCTGCTCAGGAGCGAGGCATGATTGGCTTCAAGATCAACTTCCTTGTTAAGATGGTGCAGCACGTGAAAGAAGCTTATGGTTTGAAACTTGCCAGTTAAGATTTGATTTTTCTGGGCGATCCTATTGATGTGGATGCTGGGAGGACTAGACTTCAATCTCATGGCCTGAATCACTAATTTGGAATCCCCAAAGACTAGGATATTTCAGATGTTAAGACTTATAGCTTGCCTGAGTCCCTTCCACAGAGCATGAAATTCAGTAAAATTGTTAGACTCCACTCCTAGCCCCCAAGCAAAGGAAGAATGAATGGAACCTAAAGGCATGAGGATCACTCCTCCCCCTCTGGAGGGACCTGGATTGCCCTTAGAGGCACCATAAAAAAACAGACAATGAACCTACAGCGAAAGTCTCCAATTTAGGAATTCTGCATCTTCCATTTGAATTTCCCAATCAGCAAGATTTGGAGGTCTGGTAATGGAGGTTTTATGAGGACTAGCGGCGAGTCCAGATAGCCATGTAGCTTCTCTGTCCTCTAGAGGCCTAGAATTCCCGAGATCAGGCTTGTGGTCCAAGGCTTCTCCAAGGATAGATTTGGCTCTCATCGCTATCCTAGAAGGAATGCTCTCCACATCTCTGAACAGACGGTTGTTCCTTTCGAGCCAAAGTTTCCAGAAAATGAACTTAGGGAGAAGCATCCACGCAGATTTGAGGAGGTCTTTTTTGGAAAGATGAAAGGGGGAGCAATCAACCCATCTGGTAAATAGATCTGTTGTTAACTCTAGTAAATTAAAGTTAGGAGGATTCATAGGAAGAGCTTATTTCCAGACTTCTTTGGAGAACGGACAGGACAGCAGAAGATGGTCAATATTTTCTTTATTATTCTTGCACAGGGAGCACCTTGAGGGGCCTTCCAGGCCTCTCTTACGAATATTTTCCATTGTGAGAATACTTCTATGAACCACATTCCAGCAAAACAGATCAACTTTCGGAATGGACTTGGAAGACCAAACTAAATTCCACTGGATCAGATTGGGGGCTACGTGAGGAACCATCATTAAGGACCGATAGCCTTCAACCGCTATAAAACTTCGGGATTTGGATCCCCAGCCTCTCTTATCACAGGCAGCTTTATTTAGGGGTGATTTACCTTGCAGAAGCTTGGATAGAAGTTTGGATTCCTCATCAAGTTCGTTGGGGAGGTCTGCATACTTCCAATCAGTCCAGTTTTTTTCATTGTCCCAGGCTGAAAGGTCCCAAAGAGTGAAGATATGCTGATCTTTGAGCCACTGTTTAATATTCTGAATTCCAGGATTATGCCCTAAAGGCTCTTCCCTGAGGATGGAATCTTCCCACAAATTAATTTTTTTCCCGTTACCAGGTATCCAATACAATAAAGATCTGAAATGAACCAGGGCTTTGAGAAAGAGCTTATAGATTGGAGAGCCAATTTTGCTGGGAGGATTTTTGTCAAGGCAGTGAATTCTTTGGCCAAAGAAATATTTTGTCCACAGAACCTTTTTGCTCCAACTAGTCTTTCCAGACACAATCTGCCAGAGAATTTTGGTTCCCATGGCTAAATTTTGAGCATGAATACTTATGACTTGGAGGCCTCCTTCTCTATAGGTCCTTTGAACTTTGTCCCAGCTGACCAGATGGGGCTTTTTCAAGTTTCCTTTCCCCCCTTCCCACAGGAAGTTTTTGAAGAGAGTTTCAATCGTGTTGATGACAGAAGAAGGGGCCAGAAGAATAGAAGATTGATAAATAGGGATATTGGACAGAACAAATTTCAGTAAGACAAGTTTCCCTGCTAGGGTGAGCCAGCTCGCCCCCCACTTTTGGATCTTAGCTTTTAAATTTTCAACGATGGGGTTCCAATTCTTTGTTTTGATGGTAGATTTAAAAATCGGGACACCTAGATAAGTGAAGGAGTCCCAGTTCTGGAAGCTTTTCATTTTCAGAGCTCTAGAGGTTCTTCCTATTTCTTCCACAGAGTTGTTCCAGCAGTAAATTTTTATTTTTTGCAGGTTGATCTTGCTTCCAAAGATCTGAAGATAGATATCTAGCTCCTTCTTGAATTTCTTTGCAGATTGAACACCAGCTCCTCCCAATAGCAGTGTGTCATCTGCGAATTGGGAGTGATTTATGTCCTTTACATTATGGGCCATGCGGAGCCCAGGCAGAGAAAGGTCCTGTTGACAGTTTTTAAGTTGGAAGCTGAACACGGATGCCTGGATGGCATATAGAAGCGGAGACAAAGGGCAGCCTTGGCGCAGCCCTCTAGAAGCTTGGAAAAAATTGGTTGGCCTTCCATTGACCAAAGGGGCAATCCAGGGAGAATAGATGCATCCTTTGATCCAGCCAATGAGCTCAGTGGTGAAACCAAATTTCTCCATAACAACAAAGAGGAATTCATGATTTACTCTGTCAAAGGCGTTGGCTAGATCTAGTTTCACAACCATGCCTTTCCGTTTTCGGAGGAAGCTGGAATGAATAGCCTCCTGAACAAGAATAACATTATCTATAATTTTCCTTCAGGGATTATTCTTGGCAGAATTTTTTTTATCCTATTGGCTATAATCTTAGTAACCAACTTTTAACCGGTGTTGCAAAGGGAGATTGGCCAGAATCTTGAAAAATTTGAAGCTACTATCTCCTTCGGGATCAAGGCCAAGAAAGAGGAGTTTGTGCTCCCGCCCAGCTTATGATGGATTTGAGAGTTCCTAACCATCTTCAGCAGATCATATTTGATGATATCCTAGCAGCTGGAGATAAATATGGCTGTGAAACCATCAGGCCCAGGGGCACTATCAGGTTTCATATGGTCCAGCGTTGACTTGAGTTCTTTCATAGTCACTGGTGTAGCAAGGGTGTTATTGACAGAGGCTTGAACTAGAGATGGGAGCAAAGAGATGGGGTAAGCATTTGAGTCAATGAGATCAGCAGTAGGAGCAGTGTAAAGATCTTGGAAATGGGAAAAGGCAGCCTGTTTAATGCCTTCAACATCTTTAATCAGGATATGATGATGAGTAATTTCCTTCACAGATTTGAAATTTTTCCTTGCTTCAGCTTGTTTATGAAAGAAGGAAGTGTTTTTGTCACCACTGGCTAGCCAAAGGTTCCGATATTTTTGGCGCCAATACTCTTCTTCATCTCTACATGCTTTATAATAGGCTTTCTGAAGGTTACTTTCTTCCCGGATTATGCTTTCAGTGATAGGGACAGAATCCATGAGGATTTGATGATTTTCCAAGGCAACCTGGCTATCTTTCCTGCAAGAGATTGGGGAGGGGAGAGACTTGGCCCAGCTCTTGAGATCATGTTTAATCCTTCTAAGCTTTTCTTCCCAGATAAAGGAGGGGTTTCCAGTGACTTTTTTGCTCCAGGAACTAGTGACAATATGGTAGAAGCCCTCTTGATGGATCCAAAGGGGACTGAACCTGAAAGGGATGGGGCCAAGATCTTCCTCAATAGAGAGCTCAAGGAGGATTAGTTTATGATCGGAAATACAGTTGGAAAGGATTTTGGACGAAGCATGAATCCCTAGATTGAGGAAGGAGGAATGGATTAGAAACCTGTCTAGGCGAGCCGCAATGTGCCCTAGCCCTAGTCTTTTGTTAGTCCAGGTAAAGTTACCTCTGGAGGGTTTTATGTCAACTAGATCCCTTCCTAAGATGATGTCTTCGACCCATTCCTGAGAAGGATCGCGAACTATGGATCCACCTTTTTTCTCATTTGCTGCCAGAGTGACATTAAGATCTCCAGCAATGATAATGTTTTCTGGTCTTTGGAGGCTTAAGAATGATCCAATAGAATCCCAGCAAGCTTTTTTTTCCGCTAACAAGATTGGAACATAGAGATTAAACATACTTACATAATGACCTGAGTGTTTGTGGATGAGGTTGGTGTAGATCCAGTGCGTAGTATTGTGAACAGAGATTAGCTCATATTTGGAGGAGTCCCAGAAGGTGGCAAGTCCTCCTGAGGCTCCCCTGGAGTTGACAGTTGTTCCTGGGCCTTTCTTCCAGAATATATTTCCTGCATGGAGGGCATAGCTATCCTCCATTTTTGTCTCCTAAACAAGTAGGATCTCTGGCTTATTGATTCTTACTAGGTCTTTCATTGCTTCAACTTTCTGCGAACTGCAAAGACCTCTACAGTTCCAGGAGATGTACCACATTATTTACTTTTGGAGGGGACGACCCCTTTAGAGGGCTGGCCATGCTTGGATCTTGTGTTCACCATAGCTTTGAGAGTTAGTTGGGATCCTTGCAGAATATCTGCATAAGATCTTTCCTCCCTTTACTTTTTGTTGGATTTCCAGCCCCTTGTCTTCTTGATTGGGGTAGCATATGAGCTTCAGGACTCGGAAGATCCATCATCATTGTCTCCTCCTGGATCAGAGTCCATGGCTGATGGATTTGCTTCTACATCTCGAGAATCTCCATGGGTAGAGGAGCTTCTAACTAATGGGTGTGCAGGTTCTGGCTAGATTTCTCCTGGCTCCAATGCATTACCTCCTTGACTGTCTTGCGTTTCCTCTGGGATAGCAAATTTAGTGGCCGAGGATTCTTGAATAATAATAACTGGAGGAACTTCTGGGGCGTTCATAGAAGGGGGGCTTTCTCCATGGGCCACAGTAACTGGCTACTTAGACAACGCTGGAGAGTGGACAGGATCCTTTGGAGGAGCTTTGGGGTCGGATTTCAGAGCATTGCTAGGGCCTCTTTTTTTTATTGGCTTGCTGGGGCCCTTGCCTTTTTTGATCTTCTGCCAACCTTCACCTTCTTCTTCCGTCTGTGCTTTTGGGCAACTACACTGGAAATGGCCATGCTCATGGCAGAGACGACATTTAAACGGTAATTGTTCATAATCGAGTTTCTGGAAATGGGACCATGATCCTACATAAAGTTTGACGGCTTCTGGGAGTCCCGCCTCCAGATCAACTTCAACACATATTCTAGCATAGGAGTACTGGCCTTTATTCTCTGCTTTGTCAATGAACAGGCCTAGGGCATTTCCTATTTTTTCTAGGGCCTGAAAGTTCCAGCAATGGATCGGCAGATTGGGGAGCCTTACCCAAACCGGGACCTCTTTGGGGACGTCAACTGTAGGGTCAAATTCCGGAGTCCACCTGTTTAGATAAATTCCTTGGGAACCCATGAAATAGGGGCCACTTCGGAAGATGAGATCACGATCCTCTTTTGAGATGAATTCGAAGATGAAGAATCCTCTGCCGACCGGATATCAGGTGACACTGTTCTTCAAATGGGGTCTCCAATTACGCTGAATCCAATCATCCGTGGTTTTGGGAGAGGGCCAACGCTCCATGAACTGGCCAACCAGGCCTCTTTCAACTAGTGCCAGGGAGATTTTAATGGAATGCTCCTCAGGCAAAGCAATTTCTGGAATTGAGTCAAGTTTTTTAACAAATTTCGAGGCCTCTTTGGTTGCCAGATTCTTTCCAGAAGGAGATAACAACCTGCTGAAGGCGTCTGCTGCAAAAAGAGAGGAGGAGGGAGGGGGAATACCCTCCCCCTAAACCAGCCATGGCGGTGGGCTAGAGCAGAACGAAACCCTAGAGGAGGGCAGCGCGCAGCCTATCGGGCGTCTTCAGATTGTAGCCAAAAAAGGTCCCTAAAGCTATCTTGTTACCAGAAGCACCATTCAAGCTATCTTGTTATTGGAAGAATTGTGAGTGGCAGCTAGGGTGTGTGATCAGGGCGTGTTAGCTAGCTTAGTGAGGTTTGTTAGTACGACATGCTGAGAAACCTAGACACTGTGGAGATTTCGAGTGAGTGGGAGTCGCCCATCCATCCAACTGCTATAGGGTAACTACGTAGACAGGACCATCAAGTTTAGGAGCTATGGAGTCTGCAGTGCCTAGGGGCATGACCATCAATGATATCCCTAGATATGTCACTCCCACGTGACCTGGTGCAAAGCCCCATTGGTTAACCAAAAACTAGAAGTATCAGCCGAAAGCACTGCTGCTGCCGGAAGGGATGACATGCACCATGGAAATTATCCCCGCCTTGATCAAGATGAAGTATGAGGACCACGACTTGTTGCTGTTGAAGTACATAGCAGATGAGCCCTACGAGTCCTTTCCTGTGGTTCCAGGCGCACCCATTGAGCGTATTCCACACCCATGGGCGCAAGGATTGAGCAAATCTAGGTTGTTGGGGCTTATCAACATGCCCCATTTCGGCCAGTTGAATGAAGTGCATGCATGCGTCAAACAACTTTTGGCATGTTTTCATGGCGGGATAATGTGGTTGGATATCCCAATCACGGTTACAGTGGACCTTCATGGGGTTTCCAAAGGCTGGGACAGACCCCACCCAATATCTCAGAGGAAGAGACAATGATAAGAATCTTTCTCAGAAACTAAAGGAGAGATACAGATTGCAGCGGGATGGCCGAGCACATCGTATCAACAACTTCAATGAGCGGGCAGTGCGTATCGGAGCACATATCTTATCTAGTAAAATTTTCCGGAAGAATCTCTCGGTTCAATGCGATTCAGGGGTGATTGCTTGTGTGCAACAGTGTGCTGAGGGAGTCCAAATGAATTAGTCCCTCTTCTTGTTGAAACAACTGCTGGAGGATGCGGTCGTAGCTCAGGACGGGGAGCAGCCTTTCTCTTATAGTTGGCTGCTGATCCTAATTTCTTTAGTGGCTTGGATGGAGCCAGAAGACTACCAGCCTATGTTTGTTGAAGCGGTTAAGGTGTGCAAAGGCACACGATACCAAAATTTACGGTGGGTAGAGGAGATCAGTTGAAATCTACTGGTAAGCGCTACAAGCCACAGTAGTTAAAATTCCACACTTATCAGATGCAATAGTAGTAAAATATCAGAGGATCATGCAGTTCTCCATCAGGCCCCATTCAATTCTTATCAAGTTGCGGCAAGACCCTCATAGGAAATGGCTGCCAATGGCCTATAAATTAATCAATGTTGAAGTGGAAGCAGTGGTTCAGGATTGGCCTACTGAATGGCACGTACCAGTTAGTGCTGAGGAAATATCGACGGGACCGCTAGTAGATGCCCCTGTAGAGCCTGTGCAAGAAGAGCAGAGTATTCATGACTTTGATGGAGAGTCGTCGACCGACACTGATCCAGAAGCCCAGTGAGTCCTGGAGGAGAGCAGAACTAAATGATGCATGGAGTTCGATGCAGGCAGTAGCACTAGATCATTGTTGGAGGCCCAATTGCAGCGGCTCATTAAGGCTATCACAGATTCATCTGACGCAGCTGCGCAATCAATGCTCCAGTCCAACCATGAAGGCTTTGCTATGGTAAGAAATAGTTTATGACGCCATTATGAAGAAAGCACTGGAGAGTGCCGCTGTGCAGGAACTCTCGTCGATTAGCACGGAGCCGCGGACCAAGAACGTTTAGGTTCTCCTGATTGTGATCGATGCAGGAAGTGAGGACGTAAACTACTCCTTGCAGTAGCTACAGGGTGTTGCAATGGATATCAATAAGCTACCGACCTAAACCCTAGTACACATGCAGCGAGTCTCCAACTAGGAGTTGGCCGATATGAAGAAAGAGCTCACCAATGGGTACTTGCAGTCGCATGAGGAGGCTATGAAGCTGAAGACAGAGGTTGAGGAGTTGAGCTAGGTGAAGGAGAAGTTAGCAGCAGGAAAAGCGTAGGAGGTTAGAGCATTGAAGACGTCACAGGACGAGGTGAAGAGGAAAGCTGCTGAATAGATTATTGACCTGAAAAAGAAGACCGACCGCCTAATTGTCGAGAATGCGCAGCTGGTTGTGAGTAGAGGTGAGGTAGAAGCATATGTTGATGAGGCATGTCAACACATATACAAAAGCACGAGAGAACTTGGTGCATTTGCCAAAGCCAAGCGACTGGGTGAGGTCATCATCTAGCTCCAATTGTCCAACAATCTGCTCAATGTTATGGTCTACCCATAAACACCACCAGAGCAGGTTGCGTAGTGGAAGAATGCCATAGAAGAAATTGCGACACATTTTGAAGAAATGGAGTAGGAAGCAAAGAAGATCTCAGAGGAAATAATACAATTTTGGGGAAGTGTCGTCCAAGATGAGAAATTAAACCAACTGACCAAGCAAGCATGAGAAGCCGAATGTCAGTTGACGACATTGAACACGACATTATAAACAACGCCGCCCATGATTCAACTTACGCGGTCCACCGAGCTAAGAGAACTATAGCAAAGAGCCACAAAGGCACAAGAACGATAGTGCAAGCGCAACACCCAGCTGGATGAGTTCTAAGAGATTTGAGTGCAGTTGGACATCAAAGCAATCGTCGTGCTGCAAGCTATGCAAGATGACAAGAAGATGGTGAATACCAAGTTGGTGGAGCACCCTATGAAGCAGGACCTACTTGGTTGTCAGGATAAAGCTGAAAAATTTCAAGCACAGGTCGAGGAGATCTTGTAGTAGTATGAGGAATTCAAGATGAAGACGATGGAGTACACCCTATCCATATGACATGGCTCGAGGACAAGACACAAAACTGTGTTGGGGGCCTGTTGGCAGGGGTTTTGGGGTAAGTGATTTGCGCAGCAACGCGGAGGCTACGCAAGCTCACGTGACACCATGCAAGGAAAATATAGCGCGATAGGCGGAAAACAAACCGTTTTTGAATATTTTATGCATATTTTTGTATCAATTGACCACATTTTGTGGATATAGGTCATTAGTGGTTAAATCAGTTAGGATTTAGTTAGAAGTGGACCATGAATGTAAAGGCACAAGCCTATATATAGAATTAGAATTGTAAATGAAAAAAACAAGTGGTAGCAGAGAGCAAGTAGAAAGAGATTGAATCTTGTGTTATCTGAATGCGATCTTGTGGGTCGATCTCTCTCTCACTCTAGAGAAATACAACTGTTGTTTTGGATATGTGGCACAGAAGTAATATGATACGATGGATGTTGCTATGAATCACTATTGTATTTTTGTCTCTTTTTGTTTTTATGTGCTGCGATGTCAATGGCAAAGGTCTAATGATTCTATTTTATGAATGAATAATGTGGTACTGCTGCGATGAATAAATGAATGATGTAATCTATTAGATCTATGGTTGTATTGGTAGATCCGTTATGAATGATGCAATATATGATGAATGGTTTTCTTAGATCTGATAGTTAAGCTGATGAACTATTGCTGCCCTATTCCTCCTCCTTACTGCGAAAAATTGGTTCCGACATCTCTCCCTCAAACATCTCGGGTGAGACTTCATCCACTCTGTGGGTGTTTCTAGGCAGGGTAAAACCTATCTGGGCCGGTGCTTAGGGAGGTCATGCAGGTTGGATGTCAACAGAGTGAGAACCCCTATCGACAACGCTTTGTTGGGTGGTTTGTGCCAATAGGTCCCAAACTTTTATCCTTTAGGAAACTTTGTAGAACCTCCATTAATTCATTCAAAGTTACTTCTACCATAATCATATTATTGTCTTCTTTTTCTATGAAGCTTGGGAATAGATGAGTCAATCTTACAATTTATTGTGTTGTTGCTCTTTCTTCTACTTTAAATAGTGTCTTAAAATGATTAACACCTTCAGCTACGATGTCCCTAATGTAGGTAGCTTCCTCACCATCCTTTTTTTGTATCTTCCATGTTGTGTTACTAATCCTTTGTCCTTTTTCATAGTAATGAAAACATGTTGAGTTCTCGTCTCCTTTTTCTAACCAAAGTGTCCAACTCTTCAGTCGCCAAGTGGACGCCCTATCATTTAGAATGTTTCTTCTTACTTGTTCAATTTCTAATACTTCGACCTTTGAAGCTTCAATTAGATACCCAACCCTTCTGACTCATAAATCATTGTTAATGTTCTTTCACCTCAGCAAGTACCCAGTATTCACTTAATCTTTTGTTGTGATCCCATCCTAATGAAGATTTTTTAATACTTCTAAGATTTGTCTGAAACTAGATTGTGGTTGAATCTTGTGCATTTTCATCATAGTGTCACCACATATATAAGACTAACTTGATATAATCATCTTCCTGTAACTTGTTTGGGTTAAACTTAAAATGACTCATGGGCTTAGATCCAGACTTGGCCATTTCTAGAACTATTAGGAAATGGTACGAATCTTCCCCATAGTTCACCCATTGTTTGATCCTACAAATGTCATCCATCATACCTTCAACAATCAGAAATTTATCAAGTCTTTTTTCCATGCTGGCCTCACCAACCTTTTTATTTCCCCATGTTGGTTTGATTTTGATGGGTACCACATTTATCAAACCTCCTTCTTCCAATTTATGCATAAAATTCTCCAATGTGGTATCCAGTTGGGCCTAAGGACCCTGGTTCTCCAAAAAACCAAGGGAAATGTTTATATCACTGCCCAAAATAAGTGAATCTCCTGCATAAATGGTTTTCGAAACATTGTGTCCCAATATCCTCCTTTGCCTAAACAAGAACTATATAAATTCAACAAATATAGATCCTTTCCAAGTTCCATGGAGTGTAGCTCCATGTTGAGCCTTATTACCAAGAACCAACTATCCATGAAAAGCATAGTTCTATGGTTCCATGCCATTACTCTCTTACCCTCCTCGATCTTCTTGAGGCATCTAGGAAAGAAAAATTCTATCCACTCAAAAGTACTTATAGGTGGATTACTTTAACTCTCCCTCCCCCCAAGCTTTCTTGTAAGAATATTACATCTGGTTTAATCTTCTCTACCAACCTCTTTAGAGATAGCCTTTTGTTAGGGTTGGATAAACTCCTGTAGTTAAAGGAGAGATAGATCATCTTCAAACCCCTTTAGGGTTATCCTTTGCTCTAAGAACCCCATATAATGCCCATTGTTTTATGGTTGTTTTGTTAGATACTACCCTCACATGTGTTTTCCATAGGAGGGATTTTCATCCCCACCCTCCCACCCTAGGACCGAGTAAGTTCATAACCAATCCTCCCTATATATAGCTTGTTTACACTCCCTTTCTCCCCACTTGAGATCATATTTTGTAATGGCTTTCACTTTCCTTTGGCACCTAGAAGGATTCTATGCATGAAAAGATTGACCCTTCATACTTATTTTCCCATTAATCAAGGAATTCTCCCAAACATTAAACCCGATTCCCCCTCCCCAATAATATCATCCTCCTTCTCAAATGTGAATGTTGAGCTTGCATGAGTCCAAGACATCCCAAGATTACATAAGATTAAATTGAAAGAGGAGAGAGATATTTTAACAACTTACTAGGAGAAGTTGACTCTATAAAGTTTTACCTTTCAATTCCCTTCTACGAAGATTAATTATGAACCTACCAACCAACATATAGAAAGGTGTCAATATCTTGAGAATTGACCACCTTCCTTCCACCCTCAAGAATGTCTTTTTGTGGTACCATGCTCTATATAATTCTATCTCCAATGTGCTCTACTACATATTTTGTTTGTCCCAATGATATCCCCCCATATTATCATACATGTCCCCAACATGGCCAACTACTGGATTATTTTTTTATTTAACTTGAAAATTTGGAGTTCTTGGATTGCTTGCTTGACACTAATGCAATTGAGCAAATAAATGACTACGCAACAAAGAAAGTTAGTCACCACAATGTTTATAAGCTAAATACTACCAAATATGAGCAATTTCAAGTGGGACAACTAAACATGACTAACCCAAACTACTAAATTAGTTAGGGGATAAATAAATACGACTAGATAACAATTATGTGACTATAGTATTTTTTTACTTATATGTACAATTTGATTTTTAGTGTAGCCATTTTAACATGTTAATTATTTTATCATGTTCAAGATTAGTATTTTTATTGTTGAATTCATTTTTTCTAAAAAACAAACATTTATTTATGAAAAGACCACTAAGAAACACTACCTTTATGAAACCCTCACCAGATATTTATTGCCTCTGTCATTTCCTAGTAGCAGGTCGCAACACCTAGATCACATGCATTAAGTCGTTTCTTCGATGTCAGGGTCGACTATTGCAATATCATCTACCAGCCTTGTCTCTTTGATAATATAATACAAGTAATCATATATATGATATGTTATATAGCCTTGATGGGTATCCCAATAGGTCGGATCCCCCCAATCAAAATTGTACCTCTATCATGAGGTTTTGGGTTCGATTCTGGCTGGGTCCATCAAAGTCGGGCTTGTGCTTATTGGTAGCCGATTGGTGGTTCCCTCAATGTTTGGTTGAGTGTTGAGGTTCTATCTATGGAAAAAAATGATATGTTATATATAATAAGCTAATATATTATACAATATAATATGTAACAATATTAATATAATATAGTCAAATATGTTAATATATTATAATTAAATATTATAATATAAGTAATATATGTAATATCAACAAATTAAAAAATAAAAAATAAAAATAAAAGTAACAAAACAAACCCAATCGAAGCGTGAAAAATTAAGAGACTTTAGAGGGAAGGGATAAGCATGAGAGGACATTGAGATAATTCAAGGTTTCAACTGGGGATTTTTCATGGTTTTATGATGAGAGAGACTAGACCTTGTTTATCCTTGCTTATTGTTGTATTAAATCGCCAGAACTATGCATCTGTAGCTTTTATAGCCAAGGGTTTACCTACTTTCTATTTTCATTTTAGTATTAGTTTAACTTTTTATGCATTGTTTGGTTTATATAGGATATGCCTTATGCACTCCTGTCATACTATCATTGCTTGATTTAATCTCAACTCTTAAGTCCCATTGACGTTATTTGGACATTTGTGGACATAATAGTTTGATTTCAATTTTCGGAGTATAAATGATCTCTTGGGTTATAATAACCTTTTCCAAGTTCTACTTTCCTTTGACAAATCTCCCTTCTTCTAGAATACTATTTTTGAAAGAATATATTTCAACTTGATTGCCATTATTTTGAAAATCAATTGGGATGTTAAGTTGTTTAGAATTATAGGTCTAAATATATAAAGGTTATTGTTGTGTTGAAAATATCCATAAGGGTGGAAAGCCTTCCCACAGTGAGAGTATCCTTGAGGTTGCAAAAAGGACCCATCATTGAGTTTGATAATTCAATAACTAAAAACCCCAAATGGTTAAGCAAACTATTAATTAGAAACAAAAAAAACAAGAAATAGAATGAAATAAAACAAGGGGTGATTGATAAACCAAACAAGATGGAACAAGAGTGTTCCAAACCAATTTTTTATTGCCCAATGGTACAACTAAATACAATAGTGTCACCTGGAGGTGAAAGCGTCAAGGGAATCTAACAATATCCCTTAGTGAGGTCCTTTTTGTCAACACAATTACTAGATAACTTGGATAGAATAATGGAGAAGCACTTGCCTCTTAGGGGAAGAGAGAAATGGAGCTTGTGTATGCCAATATGAGGGAGGAAGTAGATTGAAAGTGGAGCTTTTAATGTAAATCCAATAGCATAAATTTTCTTTGAATTTCTCTTCTAAGATGCAATCCCATGGCTTCCTTTTATAGGCCTAAAGGAGGCCCAGAAATGTCTAGATCTAGATGTGAACACTCTTTCTCTTGAATCAATTTCCTAAGTATATGAGAGGGGCTATTTAATGCTCCCAAAAGCGTTAGGAGTCCCTATTCTAATTTTGGATCCAAGAGAGTTGTTATAATCCTTCAATGCACCATGGAAATAAGTGGTCCCACCAATTGGACAGTCGCGCGGGTTTCGAGGGAAATTCCACATGGATACAAGTGTGTTATTGTACAGATTAGTCGTGCTAATAGTGATGGTTTCTAGTGATTTTAGTCATGTGGTTTTCCATTTTGATTAATTTTGACATTGTAGGGCTCAGTTTGTTTTCTAGATATTATAAGGATGTCTTTGGTGAGTTGCACTCCATATATTGATGATTCCTTTTCACAAGATTAGCCTAAATGTCACTATGCAAGATGTAAGCGTTAACCTGTGACGATTTATGTATGAGGTACATAGGGAACTGTAGGGTCGATAAAGCATCATAATTTATTTTATCTCCATGTTCTAAAATGTTATTAAGCATTTGTGGGTGAAAGACACAATTCCATGAGGGAAGGTTGTTGGTGATTACCATTGAAGTTGTAAAGAATAGTAGTGTTTTATACAAACAAGATAGGCATAGCTATGCTCATGAACATCTATCGAAATTGATTACAAATAAGAGGGGGCCACGTGATTAACTCTTGATATTATGATGCCCACACGGGTGTGGCTCATTGGTAGTTCTGTTGTAATGAAGTTGTTTGTAAATTGGAGGTCACGAGATCAATCCCACCCGGATTTAACTGTGTCCCATGTCTTGCAGCGAGTGTGGGGCTCCTAGGTTTATAGTGGTAGCGAGAATGGATCCCTGGACCCCGTATCACGTGACTACCAGCCCGGGCCCAGTTGTCGATTCCCCTAGTAAAAAAAAAAAATCTTGATATTATCGATGCAAGGATGAAGGTGGCTTTGATCCTTGTATGAATGAATGAATCCCAGAAATGACATGACTGGTGTTGAAGAAGATGAGTTGTTGATTATCATGAACATACTACTAGGATGGGGTACTTGAATAATGGTGACGTTGTTGGGGTAAATTCACTATATCGGGTGTGCTACTACCATGAATCTTAAATGTGAACACTGCTACCATCAGAACGCATGACTCTACCTCATGTGATGGGATTTTTAACGTCAACCAGAGGGGAGACCATTATTGTAATACCTCGGTTTTGACCCCATTTGCATTAAAGATACATGATGTCTATATTGTAATTAATTGTGGTGTGGAGCTAAAGGCAAAAGCCCCACCATCGATTTGGTTGTGTTATGCTTCGGCGATTGGGATTGTTGCCGATGGTATATCATGCTATCCGGCACATTATAGTTTTGGCATCATGTAAATATGCACTTTAATTAAAATGAACCTACAACCAGCTATGATGGTGCAACGATAATGAAAAGGGCATGATTTTCCTAAGGATAAGGGGGGGAATTATCAAACCTTGAACCTATGGGGAAAAAGCCATGTGTCAACCACCCACATTAAACCCTTGATGTTAGTTGGGGCAGTTATTGCTGGGTAGTGGTGAGTGTGGCAGGAATGTCAGTCCTTGCCCATGTGCCCACTCCACCAGCAGACTCTTCATCTTCATGTCGTGTGGGCAGAGAAGAAACATACCCACTCTCCACTCTCCCATGACTCCATTCTTCATTTTTTTCCCATCCTCATGCAGGGAGCTGGGGGAAGCCGTTCTTCCGTCATCCACAAGTTTTCCTGTGTATGAACCATTCACGATCTAGACTGTGTGTATGTATTTTCTTACCATTATCGTGGCTCTGTGTGTATGTTCCCCTGTCCAAGCTGAACGTCGGATTTTCTTTTTCCATTATGGGCTGTGTTTTCTTCTCTCGTTGCTTCATTGTTGAAGATCGGGGGCAGTCGCTTTCCCCATGATTTTGTTGTTGTGGTTTCACCTGCATTTTGGGCTGCTGTGGGATTATGAGTGAGTCGTTTTGGCCATGATAGGGCCAAGAACGACTCAAGGATCGAATTTCCTTGTCCAAGCTGTGAACTGCTTGTTTTACTGTGGGTATGCAGTGGTTGGTCTTCGGACTGTGTGGAGTGGGATTGAAGGCTGGGCATGCTTGAGAAACCTGGTGTTTGAGAGCTACATAGACAAAGTTAGATGGTTGGATTTCTTCTCCACAACCCCTAAATAGCACTGGAATGGAGGTCAGGGCCTGAGGGACTGTGTAGCAGAGAAGGGACTGATTTCCTAGTGTTGGGTGTGTGTGGGTGTCCTAGAAGTCAGGCTAGTTCTAGTGTAGGAGTCCTTAGCTCTTCAATGAGCTCACCAGCTTAGCATTCAACTTCTCCCAGCTCCTTGATGGCCTGATAAACCCTATTATGTTGGCTTGGTTGTTTTTTGTATCCTTGGCTATGTGTAAGCCTGTTCGTTCCTTATTCCTTGGGGAATCATGCCCAACTCGGGGGTGGCAGCGTTGTTGAGAGATTAAGGAGCACACTGGCCTATGGTTGGGTGGAATGTTGCAGCGACGTAGCTGCTTGTAGGACAAGTTCTTGATAAGATAAGTATTTGTGACTATCTTCATCTCCGCAATTATTTGATGTTACTGAATTATGATGAACATGTTGAATGTTGGAATGTATGGTTTTGCTTCCGCTGTATGTTGAATCAATTATGCATCTCTGCATGTTTTTACTTCCAAGCATTTTACTTCATTTATATGTATGCACATGTTCATGGGGCTAGTTGCCCGGTTGGTTAATGGCATGGTAGCGTCCTCTTCGTCGGTTGGAGGGTCGAGGACGTTATAGAGTGGTATTAAAGCTCATGTTGCAACATGGGCCTAAATGGGCCATGAAGAATCAGCTAGTAGAGGCAGGTTTCCCTCTCCCTAGAAGAAGTAAGAAGAAATTTGTGGATGACAGGAGAAAATTCCAAAAAATTTCTAAGTTCGGAATTCATCGGATGGCCTAGACTGAAGCTCCTCCAACAAGTCGGAAGGCTTAACCGGAAGCTCATCCAATGTTGCGGAGAGCTAGACACAAGTCCACCCGATGCGGTCCGGCGGAAAGGAATTCCAGAATTATTTTTTCTAAAGTGCTGAAGAAGAGCCGCAGTGTCGACTGTGTTGATTGAAAGTGAGCCACAGTGTCAGCCATGATAGTATGAAGAGCCACAGCGTCGGCTGCGTTATCTGATGATGAGCCACAACGGCGAAAATGAAGAGGTGTTGAGAGCCGATGCTGTCGGGAAAAATAAGCTGGCGAGGAGGAAATTTTTGAAAATTTTCTCTAAGTGTTGAGATCATCGGATCGTCGGAGGACTTAGTCTGAAGCTCCTCCGATGCATTGGACAGCTGAGACGGAAGTCTGCCCAAAGGGGAACTGGCGGGAAGAAAAATTTCAGAATTTGTCGAAGTTTGGAAGTTGTTGGAAGTTGGTGGAAGATAGATGATGGAGGCACTGATACATTGGCTCAGTTTAGCTGAAGATCGCCGAAACATTGGCGCAGTTAGAAGGAAAGATTTCTGGTATCACCGTTGGAGAAAATTAGTGGACTGGGAAGACGACGCAGCGGCGGCCGAAGGGAGAAAGAAGGAATTTTTCGCCGAAATTTTGTCTAAGTGCTGAAATCGTTGGAAGCCATCAGTTGACGATCACCGAAACATCGGCGTATTTAGGCAGAAGGGTTTCCGATGCTGCCAGAGGTGAAAAGTTGACGACGGAGCCGAAAAGAAATTTTCGCCGAAAATTATCGAAGTATGGAAATTGTCAAAAAAATTTAGTTGTTTAGACTGCCGAAACGACAGCGAGATCAGCCGAAGACCACTGAAACACCGACTCATTTAGTCAAAAGAACATCTGATAAAGACAATCAGCGTCGACGGGAAATAGAAGATGAGAGTGCCGACATGGAGGAGAAGGAAGAAAAAAATTTCGCCGAAATTTTCTAAGTGCTGAAAACATTGAAAGTATTCAGTTGAAGACCACCGATATGTCAGCGCATCTAGACGGATGGACTTCCAATACGTCGGCAAAGAATAGGTGAAGACAAAGCCGCAGTGTCGGCCAAGATCTCTGGAGGACCACTGAAACGTCGGCAAAGTTTAGTTGATAGAACCGTCGATGATATGTTGGGGAAAACTAGTTGAGCAAGTAGCCGATGCAGCAGCGGTAAAGGAAAGAATTTTTTTCGAAAATTTGTCTAAGTATAGGAAACATCGAAAAATTTTAGTTGTTCGAACAACCGATATGTCGGCGAAAATTAGACAATAGAGCAGCCAGTGCGGCGGAAAATAGATGATGAAGGTGCCGATACATCGATGGAAGCTAAAGGAAGTTTTCGTTGAAAGTTAGTTGATGGAGTAGTCGCAACAGCGGCGGAAAATAGATAATGAAGTAGCCGTAATGGCGGAAGAATATGGATGATAAGGGCATCGACGTGGAGGAGAAAAGAGAACAAAAAATTCTCTTAAGTGTTGAAATCATCGGAAAAAGTTAGACGATCGGACCGTCGACACGTCGGAAAAATTTAGAAGATCGCTTCGCCAACATGTCAGAAGCTAGAGGAAGATCGGCCCGAAGCGTCGGAAGAATTTAGTTGTTCAAATCGCCGACACATCGAAGAAAAATAGAGGACCATACCACCGATGAGCACCAGAGTAAACTTGTGGTTTGGACCGCCGAAACATCGGAAGCCTATTCAACTAAGGATCCGATACGTCGAAATATTAGTTGGGAAGAGACCTGATTTGATGAAGGAAAATTTTGGGTTTTTCAAGTGGGATTTCTCAGCGAATTTCAGCTGTTTTCCAGTGGATTTTTCAGCAGATTGTCAGTGGATTACAGGACTGAAAGGGATGAAAATTATAGGTGGCTGAAGTTGGCATTCTAGACCAGAATACAGTTGTAAATTTGGTGAAAATCGTCATTTTAGAAGTGGTGTGATTTTCACACCCGAAGTCAGAATTGAGCATGTGGATAGGTGTTGGAAAGCTTATCTAGCAGGGAATAAGGGAGAATCACCAGAGTTTGAATGTGTTGCTATCAATATGGACAAATCCAGGAATTGCATACTTAGAGCTAGCAAAGACTATGAAGTCGAACCAGCTGTCATGTGGAAGAGGAATTCCATGCAAAGATGAGGGACTTGAAAAGGGAAATTTTCTTAACCCCCGTCTTACTAATTATATTTATAAGTCTTGTACATAAAATGTATGAGGATATGTTTTGCATGCATAGGATATTACACATTGGTAAAAGTAGTGGGAATTATACATTTACAATGAACCACTAATGGTACATATTGTATTGGTGTTAGTATTGGTGGAAAGACCAACGACAACATGAGCATGGCTGAATATATTGTTGATGAATGTGACCAACAACCCTATGGAGAAAGGGATAAGGCAACAAATCCAGGATCAAAAGTTGGTGAGCAAATTCTGCAATCTCCTGCAAGAGACCAACCAAACTGGTAATGTCAAGAGTGTAAGTAGGATCCATGCAGGTAATGGTTTAATTATGACAATTGCATGGAATGGTAAGGGCAAGAGATCTCATACCATGTGGTTATTTAAAATTTATACTACATTCCTATAGAAATGTATCACGCCTGTATATGTTGTTATGAGCTTAGTAACCCAAAGAAAGTGGGTACTGATGGTCTTGATTATAGTAATGCATCCTATAGGAGGTAGTCATGGTTAGGCCATAGTATGTTTGAATGCATAGTATTCCTGAATCACTACAAGGTAGCATTGAGTGGATATGCATTAAGAGATTTTATAAATCTTGTAGTTATGCATTGAATGAATGCATATGAAAAGTTTGAGTAAATGCTGTAAATATGCATACATAAGTAGGGGTGCAAATGTTGAGATGCATTGCATGAATGCATCGAGATAGTGCATGTGTTATTATGACTAACCAATGTCTGAAATGATGAATTGATGATAATTCTAGAATCCTTTCCAGGGCTGTTATGAATGCAGGATATTAAGTGCATGAAGAGGGTATTCATGATCGATTTGCTGCCAGAATGCTCCATGGAAGGGCAAGGTGGTACAAATGATACGCCTATGAAGTAAGGAGTATCTAAACATTTCATTTAATTTGCATAAATGATGTGACTATACCTTGCAATTTAAGTATGATAATGATTCACATGAAGTAAATGAGTTTTGGTGACATTAATATGCTAACAACTGGAAGTATTTGAATTCCATAATTCTGAAAATACTTTAGTGATTGTTGCAACAATGAAAAATTTATATGCATCAAGACTTACAAGTGTTTGGTTTATTGAAGTTCAGATTTCAGGTAGATTGTTGGGGGCATGGCAATGTGGGTAAGACCACGACAAAGGCCGAAATATACCATGTGAAAGAGCCAAACCTCATGAGAAGAGTCTCATGGCTGTGAAAATAGTTTGTATGTAGAATGGGTTGTCTATTTGAACTTATAAATTTTAGATTTGAGAAATTGATGACAACTACTAATCACTATTGGCTTGCATAGAATTGTGTCAGGAGGACGTGTTGTAAGTGGATGTTCATGTTATGCTAGTAAGCATAAAATTATAATGGGAATAATGGTGCTGCTTACAAGAGACAGATAGATGAGGATCACCTCATTGCCAAGCAAAATCAATTTCTGTAGTAGACAGATTTGCAAATTCATATTGAATTTAATTATTAATGCAATTGCTTGGTTATGGAACAATCAAATTTGTATTATATTAGTAAATAATGATTGACTGTTTGGCTACTTGATGAATGTGCTAGGGGTACACATTGCAGGAAGACCATGTGTGATGGCCTGCAGGAGCCAAACTTCATGGGAAGGTTACCATATCTTGGAAATGGGTTTCGGGAGAAACTCCATTGGACATTTTGGAAATGTCCCATCTGCATTGCATATTTGGTAAGCAACATGAGTGAGATGGTATAGATTATGTCGGTAAGACATGTGTGGGATATGGAACGTAAAAAGGAGTTGGGATGGAAAACCGAGGGACTGTCAACTCAGAGAAGGGAGCCCCCATTCCTCGTTAACGAAGGAAACTGCATATGCAAAGGGCTAAGTGTTCTATGACCCTAGCTAAGAATATGCATGTCAAATTGTTAAATTCAATATGCAAAGCATGTTTTGATTTTATTTCCATTATGATAGATTTCTTGAATATGAATAGGGCCTACAGGGCTCACATCGGAAAGGGGCGCACACTTTCCCGATGTCGGGTCATGAAAGGCTTTTCAATATTGAGTACACCCTAGGGAGTGGACACACTCCTGGTATTTCAATACTTGATAGTGAATGATATGAATATGATTACAGTTTTAGAGCAATAACACTGATGGTTTTGCTTATATTGCTTGTGTTGTCAAGTTGCAAAGTAAGGATTATTGTTGATATAAGTGCATGTATTATTGTTGATGGCCTGATAAACCCAACTGTGTTGGCTTGGATGATTTGTTGATGGCATGATAAAAACCTAACTGTGTTGGCTTGGCTGATTTGTTGATGGCCTGATAAACCCAACTATGTTGGCTTGGATGATTTGTTCCTTCCCAGTCAGCGTGAAGGTGTACTGGCTGGACATTAATTATTTGATGTTGAGGAGCAGCCTGCGTGCTGACCTAACATCCAAGTCCATAGGTAATCCCAAGGCTTGTAGAGCAAAGCAGGACCCTATGGACCAACGAGGAAACACACAATACAGATAAGTATTGGATTATCTTGCAACTTCTTGCTTATGAATATACTTGTGTATATGGTTTGGTTATAATCTTCTAACTCTTGTTTAGAGATAAATCGATGAGAATAAACTAAACATGTGAATCTATTCAATGTTTGAATATAGGTATCACTGGGACCGAGGACTATGAGGGCATCCTAGGGGTGCATGTGGACATGTGACTGTCCTGAAGCACTCAAAATGAGCAGTAATGAAAAAGGTGCTAGTGAGACTGTGAAGGTCCTAGTAGCTGAGAGTTGTAGACAAACCATGTGGAGAGACTCCATGGTTGAGAGGTTTGGAATAGACCGGAGACACTAAGTTTCATAGCCAAGAAGGGTTGGTCCAGCATTCACGGTGAAGTGAAAGAGACTAAGAGCATGAAAGCCACAGTGGTGGTGTGGGTTCCAGAATGGAACAAGACAAAGAGGGGGAAACATCTTGCTGCTCTCTCTTTCCTTTTATATATATATATATATATATATATATATATACTTTTATGCATTTATGAAAACAGAAGATTGTTGAATGCATGTATGGCTGAAAATAGAATGTGTTTATTTGCTTAAAATAAATTGTAAATGCTGGTATAATTAATTCTCTGCCCAAGAATGGACATGAATGAGCTCATGTACCTGTTGGGAAGGCATGAAAAGTATGAAAGTCTCCTCGATAAGACTTGGACTGCCATGCCAATTGGGCAATTAATTGACTGATTTTAATGCTTATATTATGCTTGGTCTAACAAAATTATAATGATGCATTTCATAGGTGAGAAAAGTGAAATCTAGTCATGCACATTGATCATGGTAGCAGACCAAAAGCTATTGGACTTGGCTGGAAGTCTCCTTCAAACAATTGCCAAGACCAAAGAGAATCTTGGAGAGATGCTCAAGATACAAAAAAAATTCCTAGACTTGGGGATGAGCCGAAAGCTAAGAACCAGCAGGAGAAGCTCGTGGAAGCCAAAGGGGCTTGGTCTTGAAAGTTCAAAGTAAATAATTGAACGTGGGACAGATCTGCAAAATTTTGAAATTTTGGATGTGTAAATTGTATATGTTTTCCTAAGTATTGGAACACCGAGGACGGTGTTATTCCAAGGGGGAGGGGATTGTAATACCCCGGTTTTGACCCCGTTTGCATTAAAGATACATGATGTCTATATTGTAATTAATCATGGTGTGGAGCTAAAGGAAAAAGCCCCACCATCGATTTGGTTGTGTTATGTTTCAGCGATTGGGATCGTTGCCGATGGTATATCGTGATATCTGACACATTATAGTTTTGGCATCATGTAAATATGCACTTTAATTAAAATGAACCTACAACTAGCTACGACGGTGCAACGATAATGAAAAGGGCATGATTTTCCTAAGGATAAGGGGGGGAATTATCAAACCTTGAACCTATGGGGAAAAAGCCACGTGTCAACCACCCACATTAAACCCTTGATGTTAGTTGGGGCAGTTATTGCTGGGTAGTGGTGGGTGTGGTAGGACTGTCAATCCTTGCCCACGTGCCCACTCCACCAGAAGACTCTTCATATTCATGTCGCGTGGGTAGAGAAGAAACATACCCACTCTCCACTCTCCCACGACTCCATTCTTCATTGTTTTTGCCCATCCTCACGCAGGGAGCTGGGGGAAACTGTTCTTCTGTCATCCATGAGTTTTCCTATGTATGAACCATTCACATTCTGGATTGTGCGTATGTATTTTCTTACCATTATCATGGCTCTGTGTGTATGTTCCCCTATCCAAGTTGAACGTCAGATTTTCTTCTTCCATTTCGGGCTATGTTTTCTTCTCCCATTGCTTCAGTGTTGAAGATCAGGGGCGGTTGTTTTCCCCACGATTTTGTTGCTATGGTTTCACCTGCGTTTTGGGCTGCTGTGGGATTATGAGTGAGTTGTTTTGGCCACGATAAGGCCAAGAACGACTCGAGGATCGACTTTCCCTATCCAAGCTGTGAACTGCTTGTTTTACTACGGGTATGCAATGGTTGGTCTTTGAACTGTGTGGAGTGGGATTGAAGGCTGGGCACGCTTGAGAAACCTAGTGTTTGAGAGCTACACAGACACAGTTAGATGGATGGCTTTCTTCTCCACAACCCCTGAATAGCACTGGAAGGGAGGTCAGGGCCTGAGGGACTGCGTAGCAGATAAGGGACTGATTTCCTGGTGTTGGGTGTGTGTGGGTGTCCTAGAAGTCAGGCTAGTTCTAGTGTAGGAATCCTTAGCTCTTCAATGAGCTCACCAACTTAGCATTCAGCTTCTCCCAGCTCCTTGATGGCCTGATAAACCCTACTATGTTGGCTTTGTTGTTTTATGTATCCTTGGCTATGTGTAAGCCTATTAGTTCCTTATTCCTTGGGGAATCATGCCTAGCTCGGGGGTGGCAGCGTTGCTGAGAGATTAAGGAGCACACTGGCCTATGGTTAGGTGTGTTGATGTATTTGTAACTTCAGAATGTATTCATCTATGTATCTTATGTATTGTAACCTGATGTTTATTCCGAGATGTATCTATAATGTAATTGAGTCATGTTGTCATGCCCCGATGTTCTGATCGGGAGGATCAATAATGTAAACAAGTCATGTCAAGTCATTGTGGGTAACCCTCTGATTGTCTAAGGGTTAAAGTCCCCACAGTTTCGACGCACTAGGGTTATTAGACTCTCCTAGTAGAGGTCGGCCCTAGTAGGGTTTTAATCATGTCAGGATTAGTATAAATAGAGAGATGGGCTCTTTATTTAGCACACAACTCATACACACTCAAGTGTAGTGCATAGTTGAGGAAGAAGAAGACATTGGGGCTAGATAAGAAGAAGATTACTACTGTCGAGAGATCACTTACTATTTTTGGATTTTACCATTTTGGTGCTGATTCTATCTCTAAGGAAGTTGCGGGGTTTTCTCCATTTATGGTTTCCCCAAGGAAAAACACTGTATTCATTGTCTCTTGTGTTTGATTGTTGTACTTGTTATTCTCTTAGTTAAAGATCCTAATAATTCTAGCTTAATGTTGAAAAACTAACATGGTATCAGAGCTAACCTGAGAAGAAGACACTGGGCAGCTACGGGAACTAGGGCTTCCTAGTTTGTGGATCTTTCTCGACATATTTTCAGCAAAAGTAAGGTGGAATAACTCTCCTCCTTAGGGCGCATCTTTCTGTCGAAGCATAATCCAATTCTGAGGTTTTTCAGTTTTGGACCCGACACTGCTGTCGGAAATTGGGGCTTCTCACAGAAGAAGAATTTTTTAGTGAGCCCAGGCTTGGATTGATCTCCTCCACGAAATTGAAGTTAGGGATAAATTTCAAGGCATATCCAGAAAAGCAAAACCCTAATTTGCTCCTAATCTAGTATTGCGGGATTTCAGCTCCAAATCCAAATATGACATCTTGACCCGGTAAGATCTAAATCTCTTGTATTTCCATTTGAGGTTGTCAGTTAAGATGTCTCATCATACCAATCTTGATGAAAAGCTTGAGGGAGTTGATAACTTCCGAGCCTGGAAGTATAGGATCTCCCTGGTCCTAGAAGAAAATGAGTTGGACTCCTACATCCATGAGGAGGTTCCAGTTCTAGAGGGAGATGAGGCAAAGGGATTACATAAGAAGAAGATGGTTATGGCAAAGAGGATCATTGTTGATTCTATCAAGGATCACCTTATCCCACAGGTGTCCTCTCTCAAGACAACTAAAGCTATGTCTGATGCCCTGACCAAATTGTTTGAAGGGAAGAACATAAACTGGAATATGACTCCGAGGAATCAACTGAAGAATGTGAAGATTCAGAATGGAGAGACCATCCAGTATTAATTCACAAGGGTTTCTTAGATCAAGGAACAATTACAAGCTGTAGATGAAGAAGTGGAGAATATAGAGATTGTGATGACAACACTGAATGGCCTTCCTAGGTCATGGGATTCATTCATCCAAGGAATCTGTGCTAGAAAGAAATTAGTCAAATTCAGCAGACTATGGGAATAATGTTCTCAAGAAGAAGCACGGATATCAGCTCGAGAAGAGAATATGGGAAGTGAAGATCAAGCTCTCACAGTTCACTCCAAGAAAGGTAGAAGAAAACCTCATCACTTCAAAGGTAAGAATCCTCATCATAGAGATAACAGTAGAAAGGACCTATCTAGATTGAGATGTTATACATGTGATGAAATAGGACACTTTGCAAAAAACTGTCCTAAGAACAAGGTCCACTCTCATAAAAGGAAGGGGAACAAAAGAAGACATCATGCTCATGCTGCAGAATATGATGAACCTTCCAAGAAAAGAACCAGATATGAAAGTGAAGATTCTTCTAGCGAGGATGAATATGTTTTGATCTCCGCTCTCACAGGTAACATTACTCATGGAAGTGATGATTGGCTTGTAGATAGTGGGGATTCCAAACATATGACTGGATTCAAGGAATCCTTTGTGAGACTGTCAGAACATGAATCACCTCACAAGGTGAAACTAGGAGATGACTACCAATATCCAATAAAAGGTAGTGGAGAATCTTCCTATAAGCTAGACTCTGGAAAGTCTCTAACAATGAAAGAAGTATTGTTTGTTCCAGGACTCAAGAAGAACCTCTTCTCCATATCGGCATTAGATGCAAAAGGAATGCAGGTTGCATTCATAGATGGTCAAGTCATCATGTGGCCAAGAGGAAATACTATCGATGATGCGGTGGTGATTGGAGAACAAGAAGGAGGATTGTACAAATTAAAGGGCCATCTATAACAAGCCTTGGTCCATGACACAGTAGAGCCAAGTGAACTTTGGCATAGAAGGCTTGCACATGTGCATTACAGAGCACTACCTATTGCAAGCAAAGCTGTTGAAGGTCTTCCAGAATTCCAAGCAAAACATGATGGGGTCTGCAAAGGATGTGCGAAAGGAAAGAATACAAAGAAGACATTTCCAAGCAGCGAAAGCAAAGCAAAAGGAATCTTGGAAATCATCCTCTCTGATGTATGTAGTCCTATGTCATCAATCTCACTAAGCGGGTATGCATATTATGTTTCTTTTATTGATGAATTTTATAGGAAGACATGGGTTTACTTCATGAAGAACAAAGATGAAGTATTCGGCAAGTTCAAGGAATTCAAAGCCTTGATCGAGAACCACACTGAAAAGAAGATCAAGACTTTTCGATCAGACAATGGCAGAGAATTCACTTCAAATGAATTCAAAGAACTATGCAAAGAATCAGGGATTAAGAGGGAGTTGTCCACTCCTTATAATTCACAACATAATGGGATTGTGGAACGAAAGAACATAACTATCATGGAAGCTGCAAAAGCAATGCTTCATGATCAAGACCTTCCTATGCATCTTTGGGTGAAAGCTACCAGAACATCGGTGTATGTACAGAACTGTACTCCACATAGAGTACTCGAGAACAAGACTCCTGAAGAAGTCTTCTTCGACAAGAAACTAGAAGTCAGCCATCTCAGAATATTCGGCTATCCAATATACATACACATTCCAAAAGAAAAGAGAACAAAATTAGACCCTTCAGGAAAGAAGGGTATATTTGTGGGATACTCTGAAAGCTCGAAGGCTTACAGAATATATTTCCCAGGATACAAGAAGATTGACATCAGCAGGGATGTGACATTTGATGAAGACACAGCTTACAACAAATCCAAAAAGAGGCATGCTGAAGAACCTGAAGAAGCAGAAGCACCCAGAATTCATGACACAACCATGAATGAAGAAACTCAAGAAGAAGATTGAGATTTCGAAGAACCACAAAGACCTTTAGATCCACCTCTAGAGAAGAATCCTCATAAGAGGAAACCTACTTGGGTACAAGAACTTATCCAAGGTGCAGAGAGATATGGTGCTCCAGAAGAGAATCACAGAGAAAGAAAGAGGACCAGATCCTACTCCGGGTATGTAGCTTTACTATGTGATTTCATTGATAAAGAACCTTCCAGTTATGAAGAAGCGACATATCAGAAAGAATGGAAGGATGCTATGATCGAAGAGTGTCAATCGATCATGAAGAATGATGTTTGGGATGTTGTCCCAAGACCAAAAGGGAAGTCAGTTGTAACTTCCAAATGGATCTACAAGATCAAACATGCTGCAGATGGTAGCATTGAAAAATATAAGGAAAGATTTGTGGCTCGGGGTTTCTCTCAGAAAGAAGGAATAGATTATGAAGAAACCTTTGCACCTGTACCCAGATACAGTTCCATCAGATCGGTACTTGCTCTGGCTGCAGTGATGAAATGGAAGATACACCAGATGGATTTCAAGACTGCCTTCTTGAATGGTGTAGTAGAAGAGGAAGTGTATGTAGAACAACCACTCAGTTTTGAGACACATAACAGGGAGTCTCATGTGTACAGATTGAAGAAAGCCCTGTACGGTTTGAAATAGGTACCTAGGACCTGGTACGGCAGAATTGACAGCTTTCTATCCAGTTTGGGATTTACCAAGAGTAAAGGAGATTCCAACCTTTACTACAAGGTTGAATATGGCAACCCAATGATGCTTCTACGATATGTAGATGATATATTTGTAACAGGTACGGATGGGTTGATTGCTGATATGAAGAGAAAGCTTGCTCCTGAGGTCGAAATGAAGGACTTGGGAATGATGCATTATTTTCTAGGTATGTAGGTGTGGCAGAGTGCAGATGGAATCTTTCTTGGACAAGGGAAGTATGCAGTAGATATCCTAAAGAGGTTTGGGAGGATGGACTGCAAGGCTATGGCCACACCTATGGCATTGAACCTGAAGCTATTGAGTGATGCTTCATCAGAGTCGGTTGATGCTATGATGTATCATCAGATGATTGGGTCCTTGATGTACTTGATGAACATGAGACTAGACATTTGCTTTGTTGTGAACACCTTGAGCCAATTCTTGACAGATCCGAGAAATGTTCACTTGATTGCCGCAAAGCATATCCTAAGGTACCTAAAGGGTACAGTTGATTATGGGCTCAAGTACGATGAGAATCATATGATTAACCTGGACGGTTATGTTGATTCAGATTGGGTAGGCAGTTCCATCGATAGGAAGAGAACTTCAGGATGTTGCTTCAGTATGGGATCAGGTGTGATCTCTTGGTTTAGTACGAAGCAATCCTATGTGGCACTGAGTACAGCTGAAGCAGAGTATGTCGTAGCTTGTTTAGCTAGTTGTGAGGCAGTATGGCTATGGAAGCTACTGTCTGATTTATTTGATCTCCAGTTGGATGCTACTTGTATACATTGTGACAACCAGAGTTGCGTAAAGTTGTCAAACAATCTAGTGTTCCATGACAAGTCAAAGCATATCGAGATCAAGTATCACTATATCAGGGATTTGGTGCAGAGGGGAGCAGTGAAGCTCCAGTATGTTGCAATGGAGGAACATATAGCTGGTGTCTTGACGAAGCCATTGGCTAGGGTGAAGTTTGAGTACTTCAGGGAGAAGCTTGGTGTTCTCCAGATCGAGATTTCCTCCAAGGGAAAATGATGAGTCCCATAGCCATTTTGACATGGTGAGAGGATTGGTTCCTTCCATGGTCAAATGTAAGGGCTGAGCCATTCTGTCAGGGTGAGAGGATTGGCTCCTTCCATGTTAGATATGAGTGTTGAGATCCATAGCCATTCTAATGAGTAGGTCAGATGTAAGGGCTGAGCCATTCTGTCATGGTGAGAGCATTGGTTCCTTCCATGTCAGATTTGAGTGCTTGCCATTTTGTCAAGTAGGACAGATGTAAGGGCAACTGCCATTATGGGAATGGAGGCACCTGGTCAGTTACCAGGAAAACTTAGTCTAGGACTAAGAAGCCATTCTAATGTGATAGAGGGATGTGTTCCCACTTGATCAGATGTAAGGGTTGAACCATTCTGTCATGGCTAAAGGATTAAGTTCCTCCCATGTCAGATGTGAGTTTTGGCCATTCCGACGAGCAGGTCGGATGTAAGGGAAACTACCATTCTTGAGGAGAATGGAGGCACCTAGTCAGTTACCATGTAGCTCAGTCGAGGACTGGGGGCCATTCTGATACGATTGTAGGATTGGTTCCTACAAGATCAGATATGAGTGCAAGCCCTTCCATAATTGTGAGCAGGATGTGTTCCCACTTGGATGGATGTAAGTGCAGAGCCTTTTCATCATTGTGAGATGGATGTGTTCCCACCTAGATGGATGTAAGTGTAGAGCCTTTTCATCATTGTGAGTAGGATGTGTTCCCACCTGGATGAATGTAAGTGCAGAAATATTTCATCCTTGTGAGAAGGATGTGTTCCAGCCTGGATGAGAGTCTTTCATCATTGTGAGCAAGATGTGGTTCCGACCTGGGTGGAAGAACAAACATCTTTCATCATTGTGAGAAGGATGTGGTTCCGGCCTGGATGAAAGTGCAGAAATCTTCCATCATTGTGAGAAGGATGTGGTTCCAGACTGGATGGTGCAGAACTCTTCCATCATTGTGAGCAGGATGTGGTTCTGGCCTGGGTGGAAGAACAGAGATCTTCCATCATTGTGGTAGGATGTGGTTCCAGCCTGGATGGATGTGATTAATGTGCCTTTTTGACGAGTAGGTCAGATATAAGTGCTAAATAATACCTACATGGAGGCTAGGAATACAACCAACAAGAAAAAGGGTTGGCTTTGTAGAACTTCCTGTGACGACAAGAATCATGAGATAACACCCGTGATGATCCAGATCGAGTGATGATCCAGATCCAGTGATGATGATCTAGCAATGATGATCCAGATCCAGTGATGATGTTCCATGATGATCCAGATCGAGTGATGATCCAGATCCAAAGATGAAGATGACTTGAAGACGAAGATGACTTGAAGACTATGAAGACTTGAAGATGTAGATAACGAGATGATCTAGTTGATACAGAGAAGAATACCAGTGCTGAAAATTGTGTCGAAAGAATACCTTCCTAGTTAAGAGGGAATGTTGATGTATTTGTAACTTTGGAATGTATTCATCTATGTATCTTATATAGTGTAACCCGATGTTTATTCCGGGATGTATCTATAATGTAATTGAGTCATGTTGTCATGCCCCAATGTTCCAATCAGGAGGATCAATAATGTAAACAATTCATGTCAAGTCATTATGGGTAACCCTTCGATTGTCTAAGGGTTAAAGTCCCCGCAGTTCCAGGGCACTAGGGTTATTAGACTCTCCTAGTAGAGGTCGGCCCTAGTAGGGTTTTAGTCATGTCAGGATTAGTATAAATAGAGAGATGGGCTCTCTATTTAGCACACAACTCATACACACTCAAGTGTAGCACATAGTTGAGGAAGAAGAAGACACCGGGGCTAGATAAGAAGAAGATTACTACTGTCGAGAGATCACTTACTATTTTGGGCTTTTACCATTTTTGCAGTAATTCTCCAATTATGGTTTCCCTGAGGAAAAACACTATGTTCATTGTCTCCTATGTTTGTTTGTTGTACTTGTTATTCTCTCAGTTAAAGATCCTAATAATGCTAGCTTAATGTTGAAAAACTAACATGGTGGAAAGTTGCAGCGACGTAACTGGTTGCGAGATGAGTTCTTGATAAGATAAGTATTTGTGACTGTCTTCATCTCTGCAATTATTTGATGTTTACTGAATTATGATGAACATGTTGAATGCTGGAATGTATGGTTTTTCTTCCGTTGTATGTTGAATCAATTATGCATCTCTGCATGTTTTTACTTCCAAGCATTATACTTCAGTTATATGTATGCGCATGTTCATGGGGTTGGTTTCCCGATTGGTTAATGGCATGGTAGCATCCTCTTCGCCGATCGGAAGGTTGGGGACATTACAATTATGTTAGGGAGCAATAATGACTCTCCCTATTTAGCTTAAGGTGATCCCTTATATTGATGAGAAGGGACCCAAAGGTATAACTACAACTATTTCAACTCTCATAATATACTGATTTGATGTTGATGAGAGTTGATGCATGGGATATGATGAGGGTCTTATCTTGAGAACTAAGATAATTTTGTAACAAACTGGGAAACTGACAAATCACCTGGCACAAGATTAGTTGATAAGCGTGAGGCTAATGAATTCCCTCTATAGATGTAGATAAGGGAAACATTCTTCAAGTAGTGATGTAGGATGTAACAGAGGGGAACATACTATAGATGAAGGGATTTATCAGAGACATAATACCGATGAGGTAAGGTGAATGAAAAAACTGAAAATATTTGGGTTAGGTGGACTCAAATACATTGATCAAGGGCAAACAAAGGAAGCTAGAAAAATAATAAGGTGATGGGGTTCCCATGGTGTTTTGTGTATCAGGGGACACTCTATACAAAAAGAATGATTCGTTTAGTTCCCATGGTTTTGAGTGATTTGGGGAATAATTTTGATGATTATGTACTAGTTTTGTGCAAATAAAAAGATGGGTTCCCCATGAATGAATTCCATGCAAAATGTTCTCGTGAGAATAATTGAATGGGATTGGTGTCTTTAAAGGGAGGGGGCCTCATTGGTGTCTTCTCGATGATTTATGATACAAAGATAAATGTTCATGGTATATTTGTCATAAGGGGGATAAGAATTTATCTATAGTTCATAATCATAACATGTGCTAAGGAATCCAAAAGGTTTATATGATTAGAATGCAAGGCGATATTAATGTGGCTTCCACTTGACAAACTGGATGAGTGATTAGATTCCTTGGACTTATAGGGGTTTGATATCATGAGTGATAAAATATGAGAGGGGTTATAATGGCATGCACACCCATAGGGGACCATCTTATTCTTAATGATGACATCGATGGCATGTCATAATCAAGAAATGGGAGCCTATGTTTATCAGAGGGAATACTAGATAAATGCAATGCCAACAAAGGGAGAACATTGCCTATATGCCAGGATGAGATTATATACCTTTGATTAGTGTTCCTACACAATTCTTATAGAGTGGCGAGGTTTTTCTTGTTGTTAATCCTACACACGTGGTACACATACCCAAATGTAATATTTATTATGATAAGAGTATTAACAATGCAGAATAAATTGACAATAAACTAGTGCACCTATGTTGTGGTCGTAAAAATGGGGTCGAGGTGTCGAACAATATGTGATGATTTGGAGGGAACCATTGGTATGTTGTGGAAAAAATAGCCACACGCATGGAAATCCTTCCAACAGTGAAAGTATCCTTGAGGTTGCAACAAGGACCCAATATTGTGTTTGAGAATTCAATAACTAAAAACCCCAAATGGCTATGTAAACTCTTGATTAGAAACGAAAACAAAATAACAAGAGATAAACTAAAATAAAAAGAGGGTAATTGATAAACCAAACAAGATGGAACAAGAGTGTTCCAAACCAAGTTTTTATTTCCAAATGGTCTAGAAAAATATAACAATGTCACCTAGGAGGTGCAAGCTTCAAGGGAAGCCAACTATATCCCTTATGGAGGTCCTTTGTGTCCACAAATTTCTAGATAACTTGGATAGAACAATGGATAAGCACTTTCCTCTTACGGGAAGAGAGAAAGGGAACTTGTGTATGCCAATATGAGGGAGTAAGTATATTGAAAGTGGAGCTCTCAATGTAATTCCAACATCATAACTTTTCTCTTAATTTATCTTTTGGAATGCATGCTCATGGCTTCCTTTTATAGGCCAAATGGAGGCCAAGAAACATCTAGATCCATATGCGAACACTCTTTCTCTTGAATTGGTTTCCCAAGTACATGAGATGGTCTATTCAATGCTCTTAATCATGTGAGGAGTCCCTGTTCAGATTTTGAAGGCAAGAGAGCCATTATGAGTCTTCAATGCACCATGGAAATTAGTGGTCTCATTGTTTTTATAGTCACACGGGTTTCAAGGAAAATCTTGTGTGGATACGTGTGGGTGAATGTACAAATTAGTCGTGATAGTAGCATGGGTTTCAATACTTTTATTTGCATGGTTTTCCATTTTTATTTATTTTGGCATTGTAGGGCTCAGTTTGCCTTCGGATATGACGAGGATGTCTTGGGTGATTTGCATTATGTATGTTGATGACACCTTTCTATAAGATTAGCTTAATGTTGCATGCATGCAAGATTTAAGCATTAAAAATTACCTTAATTTTTAAAGTACAATTTTTAATATTGTGGATTTTTCTATTATTGTCATTAAATAATATTTTACTGGCTTCATGCTTCCTTATTAAAGATTAAATGAAAGATATCTAGCTTGGATGCTTTATTTCCTTTGATTGAGGGGAAGACATGGATTTGCTATTATTTTGTGTAGTTTTGATTAGTTATATATTATTACCCTATAGGCTATCATGGAGGGGGATAAACAATGGCTTTCTAAAGTATTTGTTGTTTTGTTGACTTTAAAAAGGTTGTTTACTTAGTTTCTAGAAGCCTGTTGTTTTAGCAGTTACATGACATTGGAATCTTTTAGTTCCTCATTACTGCTATCATGAGTTTTTCATGGGATTATTTTAGTCAACATAGGTTTTTTCTAAATTTATCAACAAATATAATGAGTTCAAATATGGATGTTTCCTTATCTCTTAAACTTCGTTTGGGATCTACATTGATGAGTTCAAGGAGTTCTATAGAGAAAACATGCATAAGGAGGATGGTTGTAGTCTTGATCATGTATTGATTACAATGATTCTTTTCACTTATGAGTTGGTCCTTACTTTCTCCACAAAAGGTTTTCATATAAATTTGGAATCCCTATCTAGTTTCTATGATCATTGTCAGCACACCATTGAACTTAGAAGGACTAAGGTCATGTTTTTTAATGCTTCTGATGATATTGTATCAATATTTCACTGCTTATTCAAAGGGGGTATTACTACAACCTATGCTTACTCAAGGTCCAAGTTGATGGTCCTAGTCTATACTTGAATTTCATGGCCTTACAATCCAAATTTCGTAAGGGGTATGCCTCTTTCCACACTTGAGCACCAATGTTTCCAGATAAAGTTTGAAGACATCCAATTGAAAATGCATCTTTTTGTTGTGATCATGAAATATACTATAATATATGAATCATAAATTTGGGGCCATAGTTTAGACCTTATGGGTTGGGAATGTGTGGAGAAAGTTCAACTTTCAAGTTGTAACATATGATCAACTGGAAATGGATAGTCGCCCAAAATATTGACCATGCTGATTCTAAGACTTATTCTCTTCGGCTTGAGAGTGCATTCATGCTTATTTATTATCTTCATTGATGATGGAACCTTGGAAAATACACCTTGGGTTGGAGAGTGATCCTTACTTGGTCCTTTGTTTCTTTGAAAAGGTCACCTCCTTGGGTTGTGCTGGTTGTAGCGATGTTGGAACTTTGAGGTGATCTTGTTTCTTCAATGTATTAGTGTCCATGTCCAGCTCCCTTTTTATATATGATCCTTGGATTATTTACTCCACCTTCTTCCCCCGAAGGAGGATACTAACAAATCAATCAAAGAGAGCATTGATTGATAGTTCATGTAGATAATTTGGGTTCCCTCCTGTAGCCTCTCCTCCCTAAACGGACATTTTATGATGAGCATTTGTTTCAAATTTTTGATGGTGTCATTGTCTGTCTCAACTACATAATGACAACAATGGTTTAATATCCTAAGGATTCCCTTTTTTTCGTTGAGAATGCACCCCCACCATCTATAGATTGAGACAAATCACCAAATTCCACATGAGCATAGGTTCTATGGGATTTAATCCCTCCAATAGGTGAGACAAAGGAACACTTTGTTTTCAAGGGTCCAATCTACAATGGGATCTTGGGGAATTTTCATTGTTTATATAGAGACTTTGATAATTCCTTCATTACCTTCTTTTGGTAGCTAGAATAATGATGCTTAGCCTTGTACATTCTAGATGCACTTACTTTTAAATAATGTTCCCTACATGGATATTTAAAGTTTTCTTGGTTTATTAACTCCTCTCAGTGTCTTTCAATCATCATATGTACTAAATGCATGATTGATAGCAGTACAATTGACATAAATAATAATATATCAGTGAAATGGTTCCCCCTTGCATGATAAACCATGAAGCCTTTTTATCCTACAACTCTCCTACATTTCCTTGTTCTTTACGCATAGCTCATGAAAAATATGCCTATTTCTAGGTTTCTTCCCTCCTAGAGGGATTCATTGGAATTGGATGGTAGGGGAGATACAACAAGGGCTTCTCAACTTATCGCTCTCCCCCAAGGATAGTACAACCTGGTCCTCTCAACCTTGGTCATTCTTTGAAGGAAATTTTTAGCCTCAACCTTTAAACGTCTATGTTCTTGGGTGATGATGGTTCCTCTTTGGATTTAAATGGTATCTAAGACTTTTATCCCCCTAGCCTCCATAATCTAGGATATTTTTTGAAGGACTTATCATGCTGCAAAATTGAATTTACCACTTTGGGAGGGTTTCTTCTCCTGGTTTATTATATTTTTTCACTTTCTAGGGTTACCCTTTTTCATTAGATCCACTTTATGTTTTATTATATACTCTTTATTTCTCCTTTAATTGACCTTAGATTTTAGATCTTCTTAGGAGATGCTCTAGGACCTCCTTACTGCTGCTATTGTCAAAGGTTGTACTTCCTAGTATCATTGACCATTTTTTTGTTGTTGTGTACATTAATATTTCATTTCATTTCTGTTTTTTTGTGGAGTTGACATGAATAAAAACATTTAAATATTAAATTAGCTAAATGGAGTATACGATTTATCTTTAGAGGATTCTTCTTCTAAACTTGTTGTGTAGACCATCAACAAATTGATTGTTAGATTATTTATCTTTTCATATAAGTAGACATCTTTGTTTTGATTGGGGTATTTGTGACTGTATTGAACTTATCTTGTTCAAATCTACATGCAATCAATACATTTTAGGGAAATATGGATGTGCATGTTGCCAAAATATAAAGGTACACAAATGCTCTTCGTAGCCAAAATGACGAAGGTAATCAACATGTTCATGGAAAACATGCAAATGTTGGTACAATTGCAAAATGGGACGATACATGTAATGGATCTACACCACCATTGGATTTAGAGGGGAGAAAACAACATATGGAGTTCTGATTTGAAATGGATCAATTTATAGTTTGTCACCTATTCAGAAATTTCAAAGATTGGATGAATTGGCTTGTAGGGCCCATTTTAGGGGTATGTCTCATTTTTTATATTTTGGGTGAAAACTTTCAAGGTCATTTTGAAAGCTTAAATAACACCTTTTTTGCTCAAACCTTACACTGAGACCTTTCCAATGGTCCAAACACCACAAGGAAAAGACCTTGTATATGAGGTTATATCAAAGGTTTTTAATGTTACAAGATTGGTTGAAATTGTCAAAAAAATCTCCGCATCGGTATTTATAACTTATGTGCACCAATGCTATAAAACTAAAAATTGCATCGGTGTGTCAAAAACATTATGAGCATTGGTGTGTTATAAACATAAATACATCGGTGCTTTTACAACATTATAAGCACTGATGCTTTATATAACTACCTCACCAATGCTTTTTATAGTAATGAAAACCTTGGTGTTGAAACTAGGTAAAGAACACACTGGATTGGTGGTTTCATGCATGGTTCCATATTGATGTTACTTATTTTATGACAGTGCATTGGTGTTCCCTAGACAACACATTGGTGCATATTGATAACGAAGAAGCATCATTTTGAATATTCAGTCTCCTTTTTTTATAGAAGCACTAGTGCTACACATTAATGTCAATGCAAGAGTGGCAATGCTGATTTTTTTATTCATTATTTGTAAAAATCTGACATATTTCTTATAATAGTATATATAAATTAAATTTTTGTTTTTGCATTCGGATATGTTGTTTGGATTATGTTATATCATAATATTTCACACTTCTTCATTATAATATTTAATGATTTCCTATAGTTCATTAGCAATGTAGCAATTTACAACGACATTGGACAATACAATAGAATAGAAAAGTTATTTTATTATATATGAATATGAATCTCTTTCCCATATAAAGTGGGACAACATAAAAATACACAATAATACAAATGTAAATATGTATTGTTACACTTTTTCATAACCAATTGTCTTTCAGTTGAGACATTATGTCCATTACATTATACAAAATGTTTGATTTTCATAGGCAATTATTTCAGAAGACACAACAATTTGCAACAACATCTAATTATACTGATCATCATTCTTGGTTGGAACTGTTGTTAGTGCTCGAGCTATTTGCATGCCTTGGATTATTAGTTTTTTTAAATGTTTTGTTGTTTTCCTTGATTCTATTCCTTATCTTTAGCTCCCATCTACAAACATAAATATAAAGTGTAATGAGTCTATCTACATTGGTAAATTGAATGCAAACTAAAATATATAATATGCATTACCATTATCTAAATTTAAAAACTAATTACTAAGGAAAGAATTGTGTCAGGAACTATACACATTGTTTGAAAACCAATTCTCATGTCTTCTTTCAACAACGTTTCTGTTAGCTCCACTTCATACTTTATTTCCTGCAATTTGTATATCCCATCACAAATTAATATATTTAATATAATGGATTTTTTTCATTCCATTAATTAAAACATGAGAGAATTAAAACAGCATAGATACTTACAAAGTCTACTGTTAAATTTTAATAGCCAACATATACTAACAAATCATACTTAATCCAATGTTAATCAAATCTTTCGATGACTCTTCTTTGTATATTAACACCTATTTAAAGACATCCAGGGATGGTAAGTGTAAAATAAAATAAAATATAAGGATTACAATGAATATAAAACTTAAGTTGTTATAACGAAATCTAATTAGTCACAAATTTTGCTATCGCCTAGTTTCTCCCTTGTCATCTTGTCTTATGTGCTAAATGAATTCTATTTTGTCTTATTTTCTGCAACAAACACATTATACAACCCGACGAGAATTATATACTCACAATGAGAAATCTGGCCCTAAAAATCCGTTTCTTTGGGTGTGTAAAAAACACCAAAATCAACCTTCAAATTGAAAAGTGAAGCTACCAGTCAGGGTATTTTTTAAGGATTCTATTATTATATTTAAGTATAGTATTCTAGGCGATTGTTTTGGATTGAAAAAAAACATGTTTATAGATAGGTGGACGAATATTAAATATGAAACATAAAATTAACACTGAAATGTGTAAATTTTGGAGAATATTATGATAAAAAACACATTTTTATGTAAATATAGGTGATATTAGACACTAAAAATGACCAAATAGTGAATTTATTTTTTGAAAAAACCCCCAAAAATAGCCAATTGGCGAAATTTCGCCCCTAAAAATTACCCTGCTACCAGTAGCACTTTTATTTTGTTTCAAGGATAAAAATACAACCATTTTCTTAAAAACCCATATCGTTGCTAACAAAAGCCTTAAAATCAACCATTGAATAAAATACTAATTCTACTAGCTGCACATTTGTTTTTTCAAAGGCTAAAATTATAACTTGTTTGAAAGCATGGACTTAACAATCAGTTTTATTGGTAAGAAAATCTTAAAATTGACCTCCAAGTCGAAAAGTAGTGCTAATATTGCAACATTTTTGAAACCATGGCCTTGAAAATAGGGCCTCCCCTCTTCTTGGCCATCACTTCTCCCTCCCTATTTTTAAATTTTTTTAAACATTTACATAAAATAAAAATGAAAAAAAAAGGAAATTTTTAATAAACAATGAAATTTTTATTAAAAAAATAAAAATAAAAATATGAATTAAAAAAACATATTAGAAATTAAACAATTAAAAACACTTATTAAAAATAAAAAATAAAAAATACCTTGAA
>LPNX011189219.1:129349-146742 GCA_001517045.1 Pseudotsuga menziesii | reverse complement strand
CTCCCTTGCCCCCCCCTCCCTCCCCCCTCCCCTCCCTTGCCACCCCCTTCGTCCCCCCTCCACTTCCCCCTTCCCCCTACCTCCCCTTCCCCTCCATCATCCTCCCTCGATATAACTTGTTTCCACTCCCGTTCTCCCCACTCGAGATCACAATTTGTAATGAATTTCACTTTCCTTTGGTATCTGGAGGGATTCTATGCATGCAAGGATTGACCCTTCATACTTCTTTTCCCATGAGGTATTTATTACTTCACTGGAATCCTCCATTGATTGAGGAATTCTCCCAAAAATTAAACCTGATTCCCCCTCCCCAGTAATATCACCCTCCTCAAATGTGAATGTTGAGCTCACATGAGGCTAGGACATCCTAGGATTACATTTTATGAAAGATTAAATTGAAAGAGGAGAGAGACATTTTAACAACTTACCAAGAGAAGTTGATAATTTGAAGCTTTACCTTTCAATTCCCTTTTACGAAGATTTATTCCGAACCTACCAACCAACATAGAGAGAGCTGTCATTGTCTTGAGAATTGTCCCCCTTCCTTCCACCCTAAAGAATTTATTTTTGTGGTATAATGTGTTGTATACTTATATCTCCAATGTGCTCTGCTACATATTTTGTTTGTCCCAACGATATTTCCCCCATATCGTCATACATGTCCCCAACATGGCCAACTACCGGATTTTTTTTTCTTTAACTTGAAAAGTTGTAGTGCTTGGATTGCTTACTTGTCACTAATGCAATTTAGCAAATAAATGACTATGCAACAAAGAAATTTAGTCACCACAATGCTTATAAGCTAAGTACTACCAAATATGAGCAATTTCAAGTGAGACAACTAAAAATGATTAACTCAAACTACTAATTTAGTTAGGGGATAAATAAATACGACAATATAACAATTGTGTGACTGTAGTATTTTTTTTGACAAAAACAAATATGTTATAAATTATAAATCAACGTTGGAACCACTGAAAAAGTTACAAAATATGGTTTATGCAAACTAGAACGAAAAGTGCTTGCACTTTCCACTTCGTTCTTGCTCGGCAAACTTTCCAGTTTAAACATAACCATGCCTTTTAAGATGGAAAAACTAAACATAATTGCAGATTTACAGAAAGCTCATTTCTGCCTAAAATCATTTATTTATTAGCGGCTTGATCCGCCATATCATTTATCTCACCAAGGATATGAAAGAACTCTATCTGTCGAAACGTCTTAGAGATGGATTTAATTATTTTGAGCAGCCTAGACAACCTTAAATTTCTGCATTGGCTTTCCCCATTCATTGCTTGGATTATTAAACAGGAGTCTCCAAAGACCATGGCTTCATCCACTCCTTTATCTTTCAGTTGCTTGAGTCCTTGCCACAGCCCATAAGCTTCGGCCATATTGTTGGAATCCTCCCCTATATTCCAGTAGTATTCAAATTTAATTTTCCCTTACAGGAAAATGACGACCCCTCCTCCTCCCTCCATCCCTGGATTCTCCTTTGAAGCTCTGTTTAAAAAAAATTTAAAAATTTTCCTCTCTTTCAGCCAATTCTCAAATTGAGATTTATCAAATCTTATTTCGCAATTTTCCAAAAAAAATTGGCCAAATATGTATTGGCAGATAAATTGAAGTTTTGCACCAATTAGTTTCGTTATCAGTCAGTTTGGATTTGTTTTTGGGGACCACCATGACACTTACTATTTCTCCCATTAGAGCTTGGCCTTGGTTACTATTTTCCATGCAGGATGAGTTTTATCCTAGAAAATTTTGAGGTTGCATTCAATCCAAATGCACCAGCAAATGATTTTTGGTAACTTCAGCCATCATTCTTTAAATATGTTTTTATGATCCAAGTCTCCATTGTACGCCTTCTCCCAGTTGATAAAACACTGTTGGATTTTGCTCGGCAATTAAATCGCTTCCAACCATGAAATTTTCATTTGTTTCCACACGTTACTGGCATAGGAACACTCAAAAAATAGATGTTGGATGGTTTCCCTGTGTTCAGAGCACAATGGGCACCGAAAGGGTCCCACGAAACCTCTCCTCTCTAAATTATCTCCGGTGAGAATCCTCCCATGCACCAACATCCAGGAAAATATATCGATCTTGGGCAATGTTTTATTTTCCCATATTTTTTCCCAAATCGCCAGGTTACTTGGCACAGTTAGAAACACAGAGAACACCTTAAATCCATCTGTCAAAGTGTACGTGTCGGAGCTGCATCCCCATCCACGATGATCTATCCTTCTCCTGGCCACCGATGTTGAGCCTGACAGACGATCAAGCAACTGACTTTTTTCTCCTTCGAGATTTGCTGGGCACTCCGATAAGAACCATCCAACCCAACGATGTGGTGGATCGACATCCCAAATTGAGATATCCCACAACATGCTGGCTCCCTGCATGAACATCCAATTTTTAATTCTTGGGAATGAGGGAGGTGGCTTCCTAGGAATTGTGTCCTTCCAAAAATTTATATGTTTATCATTTCCTAGAATCCAATGGAGCTCTTCTTTGAACCTGGGCAGCACCTTCTTGCATATGGAATTGATGGGATAACCTTGCTTGTTCTTTGGCTCAATGTCAAGACACTAGAATCTCGATCCTGAGAAGTATTTGTGCTTAATCATTTGACTGCTCCAGGAGAGATTTGTATCTATCATATTCCAAAGCAGTTTAGCTCCCATTGCCAAATTTTGGATCTTCATATCTCTAATTTGTAGTCCTCTGTCCATCTGAGGCATTTTAATTTTCTTCCAGCTAATAAGAGCAATTTTTTTCCCTCCACCATCTTTCCCTCCTTGCCAGAGGAAGGATCTCAGCAGAATTTCTATGGTTGCAAGAGTTTTGTGAGGAGCCAACAGTAAAGAGAACTGGTAGAGAGGATAGTTGTTCAGAACCGCTTTAATCAATACAAGTTTCCCTGCTAGATTTAACCAAGCTGCTCCCCAACCTAGTTTTTTTTTTAAATTTTTTTCTATTAGTGGATTCTAGTTCAAGATTTTTGGTTTAGATTTGAATATTGGGACCCTCATGTACTTAAAAGAATCCCATCTAGTCACTCCTTTCTAGGATACGTGAGATTCCCGACATCTCCCTTGGATTAATATTTCAGCTATAGATCGAGCTCTTCCTTGGATTAAGATTACTTCCCAAAGCTTGACAATAGCGATCCATTTCCTTCTTGAATCTTCTTGCTATGATCTAGCTGGCACCACCGAGCAGGAATGTATTATCAACAAACTGCACATGGTTGATATCTTTCATTCCCCGGGCCATCCTAATGCCAGAAAGATCTTGATCCCTCGTATCTTGCTCAAGCTAAATACTAATTACCGAAGCTTGGATTGCATAGAGCAATGGTGAAAGCAGACATCCTTGCCTCTATCTTCACGAGGATTGAAAGAAGGTTGCCGCCCTTCCATTAATAAGCGGGGTAATCCAAGGTTTACTAATGCAGGATTAGACCCAACTGATGAAGCTTGGATCAAATCCAAATATTAGCATTACTTGGTAGAGAAAGGAACGACAGACTTTGTCAAAGGCATTGGCTAATTCTATTTTCACCACCATTCCTTTTTCCCCATTCTTTAGGCTGGAATGGGTTGCCCTTTGGACCAAAATGATATTGTCTCAGATTATCCTGCCTTTAATGAAGCCTCCTTGGTTCTCAGGAATGATATAAGGCAGGATGTTTTTTAATCTTCTGGCCATAATTTTACTGATTATATTGTATCAATATTGCATAAAGAAATGGGTCGAAACCTGTTAAAAGAAGTGGCATCCTTCTCTTTGGGAATAAGTGTTAGAAATGCCAAATTTTTGCTACCACCAATTTTTTCGCACCTCTGAGATTTTATCACCATTTTAAATAAATATTTTTGGACAATTTCCCGGCACACCTTAATGAAATTCACATTGAACCCATCCAGGCCTGGTGCCTTGTCATCCTCCATATCATCCACTGCATCTTTTATTTCCTCCATCGCGTCCCTTTAGATCAATCTTTCGTTGTCTTTTCTTTTGACAATTTGTGGGACTAAATCCATAAGATCGTTTTTGGAATTGGTGACTGGCTATGTTGTATAGATTTCGCTGAAGTGACGGGTTGCTTCCGTTTTGATTTCCACAAAGTGTTGGATAACTCGATTTTGGACATGAATCTCATGCACAGTTTTAAAATTCTTCCTTGCCTCTGCCTATTTGTGAAAGAATCTAGTGTTCTGGTCCCCATATTTGAGCCAACGAAACCTAGCTTTCTGTCTCCACATTTCTGCCTCTTGCATGCAGGCAACGTGTAGATCATTTTGCAGTCTAATTTCCTTTTTTATATCCTCCTCAGTGATCTGACTGGTTTCCATTGCGATCTGGTGGGACTCTAGTAGTAGTGTTGCTTTAACTTTTTTTTGATTTGGTGTTTCAATCGTTTTTGCCCAAGTCTTGATCGCCTCGTTCACTCTTCTTAATTTTTCTTCCCAGTTAAAAAATGGGGATCCCATGACTGGGGCTGACCATGTATCCACAACTATTCCCAAGAAATCCTTGTGGGCGGCCCACAACGTGCTGAATCTAAAGGGAATTGGACCAAAATTCTGGTAATTCCTCATCTCGAGCATTATCAACTTGTGATATGATCCCCTAAATGGAAATATTTTGGAAGAAGGATTTAGTCCCAGAAGGAGGAAGGAGTCTTGGACCAAAAATATATCCAGCCTGGTGGCTATATGCCCTGGCCCCAGTCTCTTATTATTACAGGTGTATTTTCCTTTAGAAGGAATGAAATCTGATAGATCCGAGTCCATTATGATCTCATCAGCATGCTCCCTTATGGGGTATCTGACCAATGACCCTCCTCTTTTTTTAGCTTAGCTTAAAATGATATTTAGATCTTTGGATAGAATGACGTTTCCCTGCAAATTGCTCCTTTCATCTCAGAGAAGATTACAATAAACTTTTATTTTCAGCATATGAGGCAGGAGCACAAATATTAAAGAGTCTTACCTAGATTTTAGTTTCTTTCTGCAACAGCATAGTGAGAATCCAATGAGAGATATGCTTGATATCATCTACTTCGAATTTCGGATCATCCCATAGCGATCCAATTCATCCGGAGGCTCCCCTTGAACTGATTGCGGTCCCTCCTCCTTTCTTCCAAAATTTTGCACTAACCTGGAGAAATGCATCTTTCTCCATCTTGGTCTCTTGGATCAATAAGATGTCTGGCTGCGATAATAAGATTAAACTTTTCATAGCTTCTTCCTTAACTTTATTGCCTAGACCTCTACAGTTCCAAGAGAGGACCTTCATTACTTACTTTTGGTAGATGAGGGCATCCCTTTCTAGAATTTCCCCTGTTGATGAATGTTTCTGGTATTTCGAAGTAGCTTTTCCAATGTTAACTGGGAGCCTTGTAGTTTGTCCTTGTATGTGGCTTGCTCCCTCATTTATTTGGTCGATTTACTTCCTCTCACCTTCTTCTTGATTTGCGTAGCCATCTCGATTTCCCATTCCTCATATTCCTCTCCCTCCATGTCAGATTCCTCCTCTGAATTTTCTTTATTTCCTCCTTCTTTTACCATGTTTGCTCCTGAATATGACTGGATCAGAGAGGCAAAATATTTCTTGGATTGGCCTTATAGAACAACTTCTTTTTCTGGTTCCTTGTTCTCTCCATTGCCGTATTTCTCTTTTGTAACATTAGTTTCATCGTTCGTCTCATTGATCTTTTGTATTTCCTGACTTCCTTCTGGAGAGGTTTTCCTTGATGCTTTTTTTCCCCTTCTTTCCTTTGCACTTCTCCTCTTTTTGATTTTGTCTTGGTCCTCTTTACTGTTTTCCATCCTTCCTCCTTGTCTTGCTGGATCTCTTGCTTTTGTGGGCATTTACGAAAGAAGTGCTCGTATTTATGGCATCCTCTGCACTTGAATGGAAGCTGCTCGTAGTCTTGTTTTTTATAATGATACCAGTTCCCAATTGTTAGTTTTATTGCTTTCGGTAATCCAGCTTCTAGGTCCACCTCCACACAGATGCGAGGACATGCATATTGATCTTTTGGGATTGCCATGTCGATATACTTCCCCATGGTGTTCCCACACTGGGAGGACTTTTGGGGGTATTTGCCTTGGGATCAAAATTTGTTGTCCAGCCGTTCAAGTAAAGGCCTTGCGACCCCATGAAGTAGGGTCCATTTTAGAAGATTAGGTCCTTGTCATCATTGGATTCAAAGTCAAATAAGAAATAGCCTCGTCCTATTGAGTAGGATGCAACATTTTTTGAAATCACAGGTCTCCAGTTCCTTTGAACCTAGTTCTAGGTGGTTTTAGGCGATGGCCAGAGTCCAGTGAATTTCCATATCAACGCTCGATCTTCCAGCGAGAGAGCCACACAAATAGTATCCTCTAGCGGTAGAGAATAGAGAAACTACCGGTACATCCTCGATTCGTTTGACGAATTTCGGAGGGGATCCCTTAGCAACCCTCTTGCTTTGAGCAGTGACTAGTTTCTCAAAAACTTACGATAATGGGGCAGGTGGTGGCTCTTCACCCACCTCAACCACTGTTGGAACCACTCACACCTCTCAACCCTAGGCCAAGACCCCTATGCAAGCTTCAGATCCAGATCTATAATCAGATCTACAACACGGTGATTCTAATGGCCAAAACTGGCTCGGTTTCAGATATGGATCGAATCTGCAAGAGATCGATGCTTAGGGATCGTCGAATTCTAGAGGCAGAAGCCGAAAAGGGTTCCTTGATGGCCACGCCAACCGCTGGGTTGTAGGTTGGCTCAAGATCGCAGCAAAATAACCTCCTCCTTTATTCGAGATGTATATTGGTTAATGTGTGTTATGCAGAGAAAAAATTTGAAGAATCTTAATAATATTTTTTGCAATCTAAATAAAAAAAAGAGCCTAAAACCTTAATGGAAAAATTGTGAAGAGATGAATTAGGTGAATCAAAAGGTAATCAACAAAAAAATAATCTTCAAGTTTTCAATAATAATGTACTTAAGAATTTTGCTAATATGTTTCAAACAATCTATTTCACATTTGTTGAGTATTTTGCAAGAATCAACAACGAGGAAAGGGAATGTTGTTCTCTGTAGTATTTCTTACTTAAATGTACAAATTGATTTTTAGTGTAGTCATTTTAACATATTAATTAATTTATCATGTTCATGATTAGTAGTTTTAATACGACAAGACCACTGAGAAATACTACCTTTACGAAACCCTCACTAGATATTTATTGCCTCTGCCATTTCCTAGTAGCAGGTTTCAACACGTAGATCACATGCATCATGTCGTTTGTTCGATGTCATGGGAAACTACTGCAATATCATCCACCAACCTTGTCTGTCTGATAATACAATATAAGTAATTATATACATAATATGTTAAAAATCCATTATGGGTAGCCCAATAGGTCGGATCCCCCCAACCAAAACCGACCATCTGTCATGAGTTTGTGGGTTCGATTCTAGTTGGGTCCATCAAGGTTAGGCTTGCACTTATCGATAACCGATTGGTGGTTCCCCCAATGTTCGATTGAGCGCTAAGGTTCTATCCATGGAAAAAAATGATATGTTATATATAATAAATTAATATACTATACAATATAATATGTAACAATATTAATATAATATAGTGAAATATATTAATATATTATAATTAAATATTATATTATAAGTAATATATCTAATATCAACAAATTAAAAAATAAAAAACAAAAATAAAAGTAATAAAAAACCCAATGGAAGCGTGAAAAATTAAGAGACTTTAGCGGGAAGGGATAAAGTCGCGATACCCTCCTCAAGGTTGTATCTTAAATGTTTTTAACAACAACTCTATGCTTTATGAATAACCACTTCAACAATTTGTTATGGGTTTGAAAGAATGCCAAAATTGACTCTTCCAATGCCTCATAGGACACATGGCGTTCACAGTTTCCCTCCAAAGGATGTCTCAAAGAAATATTGTAATAATAATAAGTTGTTTGAATCACAAAAGGTAGGGGTAGTAATCAAGTAACCCAATTTAGTTGTAACATTTCAATTTAAATACTATGGCATGCACCCATTTAAAAGGGTTCATAAAAGGCAATTTCTACTTGTCAAAAGAAAATACTATTTTAGGTTTAGCTTCACTTTTTATAAGCTTATAATTTTCATACTTTTTTAGTAGATAAAACAAATTTTATTTTATTTTTTTAATTAGTCTAAGGAGATGTTACATTCTAGTTTTGTTAGTTGACCAAAAATTCGTTATATGGTTTGAAACGAGCACCCCAATATTGGTATGAGAAGATAGATCAATTCTTTATCAATATTGGATTTAAACATGGTGAATTTGATCCCAATATTTATGTATTATATGTTCATGATGATACTTTGATGGTCGCATTGCATGTTGATGATTTAGTCATAACAAGAAACAATGCCAATTTGTTTTTGATCTTGAAGAAACAACCCATAGACACCTTTTAAATGATTGATCTTGGTATATTACATTTCTTTCTAGGAATTCGAATTTTGTAAATGAATGATGATATCTTTGGTTCTCCACAAAAATATACTTTGGATCTTTTGAAAGGATTCAAAATGGATGAATGTAAGTCTTGTGCTAGACGTTATAAATAATGCATTAAATTGTTTAAAGATAGTAACTCTAGTTGAGTTGATGCCACTCTTTATTGATAGTTGGTTGGTATCTTGATGTACTTAACTTAGAGTCGACCTAATCTCTCCTTTGTTGTTAGTTTGGTTTCTTGGTTCATGCAGGATCCTCGAGAAATCGCCTAGAAAGATGCAAAGAGATTTTTTCTCTACATTAAGGGAACTTATCAGTATGGTATTAAATATTGTCGTAGTTTAGAATCGTTTCTGAGGTTTACTGATTATGGCTAGGGGGGTGACATTCATGACCTAAAATTCAGTTTTGTCTATGTGTCTAGACCTTTGGTCTAGCCATTAAGGAATAAAAGGTAGTTTCTCTTTCGACTACAAAAGAAGAATATTGTGGAGTTGTCAATGCCAATATAGAGGTAGTTCGCATCCATCATATTTTAGAAGAGATTTGTTATCCTATTTAGGCCTTGATTGTTATCCATCGTGGCAATCAAAGTATAATACAGGTTGTTGACAATCTTGATGCTCACAACAAAATGAAGCATGTTGAACTTCATGTTCACTACTTGATATAGTTGGTATAGGACAATGTTTCCACTCATGTTTACTACAAGATAAATGATGGTAGCGTCCTCTTCGCCGGTCGGAGGGTCGGGGATGTTACAATTATGTTAGGGAGCAATAATGACTCTCCCTATTTAGCTTAAGGTGATCCCTTATATTGATAAGAAGGGACCCCAAGGTATAACTACAAATATTTCAACTCTCATAATATAATGATTTGATGTTGATGAGAGTTGAAGCATCGGATATGATGAGGGTCTTATCTTGAGAACTAAGATAATTTTGTAACAAACTGGGAAACTGACAAATCACCTGGCACAAGATTAGTTGATAAGCGTGAGGCTAATGAATTCCCTTTATAGATGTAGACAAGGGAAACATTCTTCAAGTAGTGATGTAGGATGTAACAGAGGGGAACATACTATAGATGAAGGGATTTATCAGAGACATAATACCGATGAGGTAAGGTGAATGACAAAACTGACAATATTTGGGTTAGGTGGACTCAAATACATTGATCAAGGGCAAACAAAGGAAGCTAGAAAAATAATAAGGTTATGGGGTTCCCATGGTGTTTTGTGTATCAGGGGACACTCTATACAAAAAGAATGATTGGTTTAGTTCCCATAGTTTTGGGTGGGCTGTGGAACCAATTTGTACGAGTGGGATTCCCATGGTTTTGAGTGATTTGGGGAATAATTTTGATGACTATGTACTAGTTTTGTGCAAATAAAAAGATGGGTTCCCCGTGAATGAATGCCATGCAAAATGTTCCCGTGAGAATAATTGAATGGGATTGGTGTCTTTAAAGGGAGGGGGCCTCGTTGGTGTCTTCTCGACGATTTATGATACAAAGATAAATGTTCATGGTATATTTTTCATGAGGGGGATAAGAATTTATCTATAGTTCATAATCATAACATGTGCTAGGGAATCCAAAAGTTTTATATGGTTAGAATGCAAGGTGATATTAATGTGGCTTCCACTTGACAAACTGGATGAGTGATTAGATTCCTTGGACTTGTAGGGGTTCGAAATCATGAGTGATAAAATATGAGAGGGTTTATAATGGCATGCACACTCATAGGGGACCATCTTATTCTTAATGATGACATCGATGGCATGTCATAATCGAGAAATGGGAACCTATGTTTATCAGAGGGAATACTAGATAAATGCAATGCCGACAAAGGGAGAACATTGACTATGTGCCAGGATGAGATTATATACCTTTGATTAGTGTTCCTACACAATTATTGTAGAGTGGCGAGCTTGTTTCTGTTGTTAATCCTACACACATGGTACACATACCCAAATGTAATATTTATTATGATAAGAGTATTAACAATGCAGAATAAATTGACAATAAACTAGTGCACCTATGGTGTGGTCATAAAAATGGGGTCGGGGTGTTGAACAATGTGTGATGATTTGGAGGGAACCATTGGTATGTTATGGACAAAATAGCCACACACGTGGAAATCCTTCCCATAGTGAAAGTATCCTTGAGGTTGCATCAAGGACCCAGTATTGTGTTTGAGAATTCAATAACTAAAAACCCCAAATGGCTAAGCAAACTCTTGATTAGAAACGAAAACAAAATAACAAGAGATAAACTAAAATAAAAAGAGGGTAAGTGATAAACCAAACAAGATGGAACAAGAGTGTGCCAAACCAAGTTTTTATTTCCCAATGATCTAGAAAAATACAACAATGTCACCTAGGAGGTGCAAGCTTCAAGGGAAGCCAACTATATCCCTTAGGGAGGTCCTTTGTGTCCACAAATTTCTAGATAACTTGGATAGAACAATGTATAAGCAATTTCCTCTTAGGGGAAGAGAGAAAGGGAACTTGTGCATGCCAATATGAGGGAGTAAGTATATTGAAAGTGGAGCTCTCAATGTAATTCCAACGTCATAACTTTTCTCTTAAGTTATCTTTTGGAATGCATGCTCATGGATTCCTTTTATAGGCCAAATGGAGGCCAAGAAACATCTAGATCCATATGTGAACACTCTTTCTCTTGAATTGGTTTCCCAAGTACATGAGAGGGGCTATTCAATGCTCCTAACATGTGAGGAGTCCCTATTCAAATTTTGGAGGCAAGAGAGCCATTATGAGCCTTCAATGCACCATGGAAATTAGTGGTCTCATTGTTTTTATAGTCACATGGGTTTCGAGGAAAATCTTGCGTGGATACGTGTGGGTGAATGTACAAATTAGTCGTGATAGTAGCGTGGGTTTCAATACTTTTATTTGCATGGTTTTCCATTTTTATTTATTTTGGCATTGTAGGGCTCAGTTTGCCTTCGGATATGACGAGGATGTCTTGGGTGATTTGCATTATGTATGTTGATGATTCCTTTCTATAAGATTAGCTTAAATGTTGCATGCATGCAAGATTTAAGCATCAAAAATTACCTTCATTTTTAAAGTACAATTCTTAATATTGTGGATTTATCTATTATTGTCATTAAATAATATTTTACTGGCTTCATGCTTCCTTATTAAAGATTAAATGAAAGATATCTAGTTTGGATGCTTTATTTCCTTCGATTGAGGGGAAGACATGGATTTGTTATTATTTTGTGTAGTTTTGATTAGTTATATATTATTACCCTATAGCCTATCATGGAGGGGGATAAACAATGGTTTTCTAAAGTATTTGTTGTTTTGTTGACTTAAAGAAGGTTGTTTACTCAGTTTCTAGAAGCTTGTTGTTTTAGTAGTTACATGACATTGGAATCTTTTAATTCCTCATTACTGCTATCGTGAGTTTTTCATGGGATTATTTTAGTCAACATAGGTTTTTCCTAAATTTATCAACAAATATATTGAGTTCAAATATGGATGTTTCCTGATCTCTTTAACTTTGTTTGGGATCTACATTGATGAGTTTAAGGAGTTCTATAGAGAAAACATGCATAAGGAGGATGGTTGCAGTCTTGATCATGTATTGATTACAATGATTCTTTTCACTTATGAGGTGGTCCTTACTTTCTCCACAAAAGGTTTTCATATAAATTTGGAATCCCTATCTAGTTTCTATGATCACTGTCAGCACACCATTAAACTTAGAAGGACCAAGGTCATGTTTTTTAATACTTTTGATGATACTGTATCAATATTTCACTGCTTCTTCAAAGAGGGTATTACTACAACCTACACTTACTTTGGGTCCAAGTTGATGGTCTTGGTCTCGACTTGAAGTTCATGGCCTTACAATCCAAAATTTGTAAGGGGTATGCCTCTTTCCACACTTGAGCACCAATGTTTCCAGATAAAGTTTGAAGACATCCAGTTGAAAATGCATCTTTTTGTTGTGATCATGAAATATACTATAATATATGAATCATAAATTTGGGGCCATAATTTATACCTTATGGGTTGGGCATGCGTGGAGAAAGTTCAACTTTCAAGTTGTAACATATGATCAACTGGAAATGGATAGTCACCCAAAATATTGACCATGTTGAGTCTAAGACTTATTCTCTTCGGCTTGAGAGTGCATTCATGCTTAATTATTATCTTCATTGATGATGGAACCTTGGAAAATACACCATGGGTTGCAGAGTGATCCCTACTTGGTCCTTTGTTTCTTTGAAAAGGTCACCTCCTTGGGTTGTGTTGGTTGTAGCGATGTTGGCACTTTGAGGTGATCTTGTTTCTTCAATGTATTAGTGTCCATGTCCAGCTCCCTTTTTATATATGATCCTTGGATTATTTACTCCACCTTCTCCCCCCAAAGGAGGATACTAACAAATCAATCAAAGAGAGCATTGATTGATAGTTCATGTAGATAATTTGGGTTCCCTCCTGTAGCCTCTCATCCCTAAACGGACCTTTTATGATGAGCATTTGTTTCAAATTTTTGATGGTGTCATTGTCTGTCTCAACTACATAATGAAAACAATGGTTTAATAGCCTAAGGATTCCCTTTTTTTTAGTTGAGAATGCACCCCTACCATCTATAGATTGAGACAAATCACCAAATTCCACATGAGCATAAGGTCTATGGGATTTAATCCCTCCAATAGGTGAGACAAAGGAACACTTTGTTTTCAAGTGTCTAATATACAATGGGATCTTGGGGAATTTTCATTGTTTATATAAAGACTTTGATAATTCCTTCATTACCTTATTTTGGTAGCTAGAATAATGATGCTTAGCCTTGTACATTCTAGATGCACTTACTTTTAAATAATGTTCCCTACATGGATATTTAAAGTTTTCTTGGTTTATTAACTCCTCTCAGTGTATTTCAACCATCATATGTGTTAAATGCATGACTGATAGTGGTACCATTGACATAAATAATAATATATCAGTGAAATGGTGCCCCTTTGCATGATAAACCATGAAGCCTCCTTATCCTACAACTCTCCTACATTTCCTTGTTCTTTATGCATAGCTCATAAAAATATGCCTATTTCTAGGTTTCTTCCCTCCTAGAGGGATTCATTGGAATTGGATGGTAGGGGAGATGCAACAAGGGCTTCTCAACTTCTCGCTCTCCCCCAAGGATAGTACAACCTGGTCCTCTCAACCTTGGTCATTCTTTGAAGGAAATTTTTAGTCTCAAGATTTAAATGTCTATGTTCTTGGGTGATGATGGTTCCTCTTTGGATTTAGATGGTATCTAAGACTTTTCTCCCCCTAGACTCCATAATCTAGGATATTTTTTGAAGGACTTATCATGCAGCAACATTGAATTTACCACGTTGGGAGGGTTTCTTCTCCTGGTTTATTATATTTTTTCACTTTCTAGGGTTACCCATTTTCATTAGATCCACTTTATGTTGTATTATCTACTCGTTATTTCTCCTTTTGTTGACCTTAGATTTTAGATCTTCTTAGGTGATGCTCTAGGACCTCCTTACTGCTATTGTCAAAGGTTGTACTTCCTAGTATCATTGACCATTTTTTTGTTTGTTTGTGTACATTAATATTTCATTTCATTTATGTTTTTTTGTGGAGTTGACATGAATAAAAACATTTAAATATTAAATTAGCTAAATGGAGTATGCAATTTATCTTTGGAGGATTCTCCTTCTAAACTTGTTTTGTAGACCATCAACAAATTGATTGTTAGATTATTTATCTTTTCATACAAGTAGATATCTTTGTTTTGATTGGGGTATTTGTGAATGTATTGAACTTATCTCTTTCAAATCAACATGCAATGAATACACTTTAGGGAAATATGGATGTGCATATTGCCAGAAAATAAAGGTACACAAATGCTCTTCTTACCCAAAATGACAAAGGTAATCAACATGTTCATGGAAAACATGCAAATGCTGGTACAATTGTAAAATGGGATGATACATGTAATGGATCTACACCACCATTGGATTTAGAAGGGAGAACACAACATATGGAGTTCTAATTTTAAATGAATCAATTTACAGTTTGTCACCTATTCAGAAATTTCAAAGATTGGATGAATTGGCTTGTAGGGCCCATTTTAGGGGTATGTCTCATTTTTTATATTTTGGGTGAAAACTTTCAAGGTCGTTTTGAAAGCTTAAATAACACCTTTTTTTCTCAAACCTTACACTGAGACCTTTCCAATGGTCCAAACACCACAAGGAAAATACCTTGTATATGAGGTTATATCGAAGTTTTTAATGTTACAAGATTGGTTGAAATTGTCAAAAAAATCTCCGCATCGGTATTTATAACTTATGTGCACCAATGCTATAAAACTAAAAATTGCATCGGTGTGTCAAAAACATTATGAGCATTGGTGTGTTATAAACATAAACACATTGGTGTGTTTACAACATTATAAGCACCGATGCTTTATATAACTACCTCACCAATGCTTTTTATAGTAATGAAAACCTTGGTGTTGAAACTAGGTAAAGAACACACTAGATTGGTGGTTTCATGCATGGTTCCATATTGATGTTACTTATTTTATGACAGTGCATTGGTGTTCTCTAGACAACACATTGGTGCATATTGATAACGAAGAATCATCATTTTGAATATTCAGTCTCCTTTTTTAATAGAAGCACTAGTGCTACACATTAATGTCAATGCACGAGTGGCAATGCTAATTTTTTTATTCATTATTTGTCAAAAATTGACATATTTCTTCTAATAGTATATATAAATTAAATTTTTGTTTTTGCATTTGGATATGATGTTTGGATTATGTTATATCATAATATTTCACACCTCTTCATTATAATATTTAATGATTTCCTATAGTTCATTAGCAATGTAGCAATTTACAACGACATTGGACAATGCAATAGAATAGAAAACTTATTTTATTATATATGAATATGAAGCTCTTTCCCATATAAAGTGGGACAACATAAAAATAAACAATAATAAAAATGTAAATATGTATTGTTACACTTTTTCATAACCCATTGTCTTTCAGTTGAGACATTATGTCTATTACATTATACAAATTGTTTGATTTTCATAGGCAATTATTTCAGAAGACACAACAATTTGCAACAACATCTAATTATACTGATAATCATTCTTGGTTGGAACTGTTGTTAGTGCTCGAGCTATTTGCATGCCTTGGGTTATTAGTTTTTTTGAATGTTTTGTTGTTTTCCTTGATTCTATTCCTTATCTTTAGCTCCCATCTACAAACATAAATATAAAGTGTAATGAGTCTATCTACATTGGTAAACTGAATGCAAACTAAAATATATAATATACATGACCCTTATCTAAATTTAAAAACAAATTACTAAGGAAAGAATTGTGTCATGAACTATACACATTGTTTCAAAACCAATTCTCATGTCGTCTTTCAACAACGTTTCTGTTAGCTCCACTTCATACTTTATTTCCTACAATTTGTACATCCCATCACAAATTAATATATTTAACATAATGGATTTTTTTCATTTCATTAATTAAAACATGAGAGAATTAAAACAACATAGATACTTACAAAGTCCACTGTTAATTTTTAATAGCCAACATATACTAACAAACCATACTTAACCCAATGTTAATCAAATATTTCGATGACTCTTCTTTGTATATTAACACCTATTTAAAGACATCTAGGGATGGTAAGTGTAAAATAAAATAAAATACAAGGATTACAATGAATATAAAACTTAAGTTGTTATAACGAAATCTAATTCTAGTCACAAACTTTGCTATCACCTAGGTTCTTCCTTGTCATCTTGTCTTATGTGCTAAATGGATTCTATTTTGTCTTCTTTTCCGCAACAAACACATTATACAACCCGACGAGAATTATATACTCACAATGAGAAATCTGGCCCTAAAAATCCATTTTTGGGGGTGTGTAAAAAACACCAAAATCAACCTTCAAATTTAAAAGTGAAGCTACTAGTCAGGGTATTTTTTAAGGATTCTAATATTATATTTAAGTATAGTATTCTAGGTGATTGCTTTGGATTGAAAAAAAACATGTTTATAGATAGGTGGGCGAATATTAAATATGAAACATAAAATTAACACTGAAATGTGTAAATTTTGGAGAATATTATGATAAAAAAACACATTTTTATGTAAATATAGGCGATATTAGACACTAAAAATGACCAAATAGTGAATTTATTTTTTGAAAAAACCCCCAAAAATAGCCAATTGGCTAAATTTCGCCCCTAAAAATTACCCTGCTACTAGTAGCACTTTTATTTTGTTTCAAGGATAAAAATACAACCATTTCCTTAAAAACCCATATCGTTGCTAACACTAGCCTTAAAATCAACCCTTGATTAAAATACTAATTCTACTAGCCGCACATTGGTTTTTTCAAAGGCTAAAATTATAGCTTGTTTGAAAGCATGGACTTAACAATCAATTTTATTGGTAAGAAAATCTTAAAATTGACCTCCAAATCGAAAAGTAGTGCTAATATTGCAACATTTTTGAAACCATGGCCTTGAAAATAGGGCCTCCCCTCTTCTTGGCCATCACTTCTCCCTCTCTATTTTTCCATTTTTTTAAACATTTACAGAAAATAAAAATTAAAAAAAATGAAATTTTTAATAAACAATAAAAAATTTCATAAACAATGAAATTTTTATTTAAAAAATAAAAATAAAAATATGAATTAAAAAAATTAAAGAAAAAAAACATATTAGAAATTAAACAATTAAAAACACTTATTAAAAATAAAAAATAAAAAAACCTATAAACATAAAAAATACCTTGAAATGAAAAATAAAATAAAAAAACAAAGAAAAAAA
>LPNX011189219.1:112178-129091 GCA_001517045.1 Pseudotsuga menziesii | reverse complement strand
TTGAAGCTTTACCTTTCAATTCCCTTTTATGAAGATTGATTCCGAACCTACCAACCAACATAGAGAGAGGTGTCATTGTCTTGAGAATTGTCCCCCTTCCTTCCACCCTAAAGAATTTCTTTTTGTGGTATAATGTGTTGTATACTTATATCTCCAATGTGCTCTGCCACATATTTTGTTTGTCCCAACGATATTTCCCCCATATCGTCATACATGTCCCCAACATGGCCAACTACTGGATTATTTTTTTCTTTAACTTGAAAAGTTGTAGTGCTTGGATTGCTTGCTTGTCACTAATGCAATTTAGCAAATAAATGACTACGCAACAAAGAAAGTTAGTCACCACAATGCTTGTAAGCTAAGTACTACCAAATATGAGCAATTTCAAGTGAGACAACTAAAAATGACTAACCCAAACTACTAATTTAGTTAGGGGATAAATAAATATGACTATATAACAATTGTGTGACTGTAGTATTTTTTTTTGACAAAAATGGATATGTTATAAATTATAAATCAGCATTGGAACCATTGAAAAAATTACAAAATATGGTTTATGCAAACCAGAACAAAAAGTGCTTGCACTTTCCACTTCGTTCTTGCTCGACAAACTTTCAAGTTTAAACATAACCATGCCTTTTAAGGTGGAAAAACTAAACATAATTGCAGATTTACAGAAATCTCATTTCTGCCTAAAATCATTTATTTATTAGCGGCTTGATCTGCCATATCATTTATCTCACCAAGGATATGAAAGAACTCTATCTGTTGAAACGTCTTAGAGATGGATTTAATTATTTTGAGTAGCCTAGACAACCTTAAATTTATGCATTGACTTTCCCCATTCATTGCTTGGATTATTAAACAGGAGTCTCCAAAGACCATGGCTTCATCCACTCCTTTATCTTTCAGTTGCTTGAGTCCTTGCCATAGCCCATAAGCTTCGGCCATATTGTTGGAATCCTCCCCTATATTCTAGTAGTATTCAGATTCAATTTTCCCTTTTGGAAAAATGATGACCCCTCCCCCTCCCGCCATCCCTAGATTCTCCTTCGAAGCTCTGTTAAAAAACACTTTAAAATTTTTCCTCTCTTTCAGCCAATTGTCAAATTGAGATTTATCAAATCTTATTTCGCAATTTTCCAAATGTTTTTTGGCCAAATATGTATTGGCAGATAAATTGAAGTTTTGCAACCAATCCGTTTCGTTATCAGTCAGTTTGGATTTGTTTTTGGGGACCACTATGACACTTACTATTTCTCCCATTAGAGCTTGCACCTTGTTTACTATTTTCCATGCAGGATGAGTTTTATCCTAGAAAATTCTAAGGTTGCATTCAATCCAAATGCACCAACAGATGATTTTTGGTAAATTTAGCCATCATTCTTTAAATCCGTTTTTATGATCCAAGTCTCCATTGTACGCCTTCTCCCAATTGATAAAACATTGTTGGATTTTGCTCGACAATTGAATCGCTTCCAACCATGGAATTTTCATTTGTTTCCACACGTTACTGGCATAGGAACACTCAAAAAATAGATGCTGGATGGTTTCGCTGTGTTCAGAGCACAATGGGCACTGAAAGGGTCCCACAAAACCTATCCTCTATAAATTATCTCCAGTGACAATCCTCCCATGCACAAACGTCCAGGAAAACAGATCGATCTTGGGCAATGTTTTATTTTCCCATAGTTTTTTCCAAATCGCCAGGTTACTTGGCACAGTTGGAAACATAGAGAAAACCTTAAATCCCTCTTTCGATGTGTATGTGTCAGAGCTGCATCCCCATCCACGACGATCTCTCCTTCCCCTGGCCACCGACGTTGAGCCTGACAGATGATCAAGCAACTAAATTTTTTCTCCTTCGAGATCTGCTGGGCACTCCGATAAGAACCATCCAACCCAACAATGTGGTGGATCGACATCGCAAACTGAGATATCCCACAACATGCTGGATCCTTGCATGAACATCCAATTTTTAATTCCTAGGAGTGAGGGAGGTGGCTTCCCAAGAATTGTGTCCTTCCAAAAATTTATAAGTTTATCATTTCCTGGAATCCAATGGAGCTCTTCTTTGAACTTGGGCAACGCCTTCTTGCATATGGAATTGATGGGATAACCTTGCTTATTCTTTGGCTCAATGTCAAGACACCAAAGTCTCAAACCTGAGAAGTATTTGTGCTTAATCATTTGACTGCTCCAGGAGAGATTTGTATCTATCATATTCCAAAGCAGTTTAGCTTCCATTGCCAAATTTCGGATCTTCATATCTCTAATTTGTAGTCCTCTGTCCATCAGAGGCATTTTAATTTTCTTCCAGCTGATAAGAGCAAATTTTTTCCCTCCACCATTTTTCCCTCCTTGCCAGAGGAAGGATCTTAGCAGGATTTCTATGGTTGCAAGAGTTTTAGGAGGAGCCAACAGTAAAGACAACTAGTAGAGAGGATAGTTGTTTAGAACCTCTTTAATCAATACAAGTTTCCCTGCTAGATTTAACCAAGCTACTCCCCAACCTAGTATTTAAAAAAAAAAAATTCTATTAGTGGATTCCAGTTCGAGCTTTTTGGTTTAGATTTGAATATTGGGACCCCCAGGTACTTAAAAGAATCCCATCTAGTCACTCCTTTCTAGGATATGTGAGATTCTCGACATCTCCCTTGGATTAATATTTCAGCTATAGATTGAGCTCTTCCTTGGATTAAGATTACTTCCAAAGCTTGACAATAGCGATCCATTTCCTTCTTGAATGTTCTTGCTATGATCTAGCTGGCAACACCAAGCGGAAATGTATTATCAACAAACTGCGCATGGTTGATATCTTTCGTTCCCCGGGCCATCCTAATGCTAGAAAGATCTTGATCCCTCCTAGCTTGCTAAAGCTGAATACTAAGTACCGAAGCTTGGATTGCATAGAGCAATGGTGAAAGTAGACATACTTGCCTCTGTCCTCACGAGGATTGAAAGAAGTCTGCCGCCCTTCCATTAATAAGCAGGGTAATCCAAGGTTTACTAATGTAGGATTAGACCCAACTGATGAAGCTTGGATCAAATCCAAATCTTAGCATTACTTGCTAGAGAAAGGAACGACAGACTTTGTCAAAGGCGTTGGCTAATTCTATTTTCACCACCATTCCTTTTTCCCCGTTCTTTAGGCTGGAATGGGTTGCCCCTTGGACCAAAATGATATTGTCTCAGATTATCCTGCCTTTAATGAAGCCTCCTTGGTTCTCAGGAATCATATAAGGCAGGATGCTTTTTAATCTTCTGGCCATAATTTTAGTGATTATATTGTATCAATATTGCATAAAGAAATGGGTCAGAACCTGTTAAAAGAAGTGGCATCCTTCTCTTTGGGAATAAGTGTTAGAAATGCCAAATTTTTGCTACCACCATTTTTTTCGCACCTATGAGATTTTATCACCATTTTAAATAAATATTTTTGGACAATTTCCAAGCACACCTTAATGAAATTCACAATGAACCCATCCAGGCCTGGTGCCTTATCATCCACTGCATCTTTTATTTCCTCCACCACGACCCTTTAGATCAATCTTTCGTTGTCTTTTCTTTTGACAATTCGTGGGACTAAATCCATAAGATCGTTTTTGGAATTGGTGACTGGCTCTGCTATATAGATTTCGTTGAAGGGACGAGTTGCTTCCACTTTGATTTCCATAAAGTCTTGGATAACTTGATTTTGGACATGAATCTCATGCATAGTTTTAAAATTATTCCTTGCCTCTGCCTGTTTGTGAAAGAATCCAGTGTTCTGGTCCCCATATTTGAGCCAACGAAACCTAGCTTTCTGTCTCCACATTTCTGCCTCCTACATGCAAGAAACGTGTAGATCATTTTGCAGTCTAATTTCCTTTTTTATATCCTCCTCAGTGATCTGACTAGTTTCCATTGCGATTTGGTGGGACTCTAGCAGTAGTGTTGCTTTAATTTTTTTTTTATTTGGTGTTTCTATCATTTTTTCCCAAGTCTTGATCACCTCCTTTACTCTTCTTAATTTTTCTTTCCAGACAAAAATGGGGATCCCATGACTGGCTCTGACCATGTATCCACAACTATTCCCAAGAAATCCTTGTGGGCGACCCACAACGTGCTGAATCTAAAGGGAATTGGACCAAGATTCTGGTAATTCCTCATCTCGAGCATTATCGGCTTGTGATATGATCCCCTAAATGGAAATATTTTGGAAGAAGGATTCAGTCCCAGAAGGAGGAAGGAGTCTTGGACCAAAAATATATCTAGCCTGGTGGCTATATGCCCTGGCCCTAGTCTCTTATTATTACAGGTGTATTTTCCTTTAGAGGGAATGAAATCTAACAGATCCGAGTCCATTATGATCTCATCAGCATGCTCCCTTATGGGATACCTGACCAATGACCCTCCTCTTTTTTTTAGCTTGGATTAAAATGATATTTAGATCTCTGGCTAGAATGACGTTGCCCTGCATATTGCTCCTTTCATCATTGAGAATATTACAGTAAACGTTTATTTTCAGCATATGAGGCAGGAGCATAAATATCAAAGAGTCTTACCTATATTTTAGTTTCTTTCTGCAGCAACATAGTGAGAATCCAATGAAAGATATGCTTGATATCATCTACTTCGAATTTCGGATCATCCCATAGCGATCCAATTCACCTGAAGGATCCCCTTGAACTGATTGCGGTCCCTCCTTCTTTCTTCCAAAATTTTGCACTAACCTGGAGAAATGCATCTTTCTCCGTCTTGGTCTCCTGGATCAATAAGATGTTTGGCTGGGATAATGAGATTAAATATTTCATAGCTTCTTCCTTAACTTTATTGCCTATACCTCTACAGTTCCAAGAGAGGACCTTCATTACTTACTTTTGGTAGACGAGGGCATCCATTTCCGGAATTGCCCTTGTTGATGAGTGTTTCTGGTATTTTGAAGTAGCTTTTCCAATGTTAACTGGGAGCCTTGCAGTTTGTCCTTGTATGTGGCTTGCTCCCTCATTTATTTGGTCGGTTTCCTTCCTCTTGCCTTCTTCTTGCTTTGCGTAGCCATCTCGATTTCCCATTCCTCCTTTTCCTCTTCTTCCATGTCAGATTTTTCCTCTGAATTTTCTTTATTTCCTCCTTCTTTTACCATGTCTGCTCCTGAATCTGACTGGATCAGAGAGGAAAAATATTTCTTGGATTGGTCTTATAAAACAACTTCTTTTTTTGGTTCCTTGTTCTCTCCATTGCGGTATTTATCTTTTGTAACATTAGTTTCATCGTTCGTCTCATTGATCTTTTGTATTTCCTGACTTCCTTCTGGAGAGGTTTTCCTTGATGCATTTTTTCCCCTTCTTTCTTTTGCACTTCTCCTCTTTTTGATTTTGTCTTGGTCCTCTTTACTGTTTGCTATCCTTCCTCCTTGTCTTGCTGGATCTCTTGCTTTTGTGGGCATTTACAAAAGAAGTGCCTGTATTTATGGCACCCTCTACACTTAAATGGAAGTTGCTCGTAGTTTAGTTTTTTATAATGATACAAGTTCCCAATTGTTAGTTTTATTGCTTCCAGTAATCCAGCTTCTAGGTCCACCTCAACACAAATGCGAGCACATGCATATTGATCTTTTGGGATTGCCATGTCGATATACTTCCCCATGGTGTTCCCACACTAGGACGACTTTGGGGGTATCTGCCTTAGGATCAAAATCCGTTGTCCAACCGTTCAGGTAAAGGCCTTGTGACCCCATGAAGTAGGGTCCATTTTGGAAGATTAGGTCCTTATCATCATTGGATTCAAAGTCAAATAAGAAATAGCCTCGTCCTACTGAGTAGGATGCAATATTTTTCGAAATCATAGGTCTCCAGTTCCTTTGAACCTAGTTCTAGGTGGTTTTAGGCGATGGCCTAGTGAATTTCCATATCAACGCTTGATCTTCTAGCGAGAGAGCCACAGAAACAGTATCCTCTGGTAGTAGAGAAACTACCAGTACATCCTCGATTCGTTTGACGAATTTCAGAGGGGATCCCTAAGCAACCCTCTTGCTTTTAGTAGTGACTAGTTTCTCAAAAATTTACGATAATGGGGCAGGTGGTGGCTCTTCACCTACCTCAACCACCATTGGAACCGCTCATGCCTCTCAACCCCAAGCCAAGACCCCTATGCAAGCTTCGGATCTAGATCTATAATCAGATCTGCAACACGGTGATTCTAATGGCCAAAACTGGCTCGGTTTCAGATATGGATCGGATCTGCAAGAGATCGATGCCTAGAGATCGTCGAATTCTAGAGGCAGAAGACAAAAAGGGTTCCTTGATGGCCACGCCAACCTCTGGGTTGTAGGTTGGCTCAGGATTGCGGCAAAAAAGCCTCCTCCTTTATTCGAGATGTATATTGGTTAATGTGTGTTATGCAGAGAAAAAACTTGAAGAATCTTAATAATATTTTTTACAATTAAATAAAAAAAGAGCCTAAAACCTTAATGTTAAAATTGTGAAGAGATGAATTAGGTGAATCAAAAGGTAATCAACAAAAAAATAATCTTCAAGTTTTCAATAATAATGTACTTAAGAATTTTGCTAATATGTTTCAAACAATCTATTTCACATTTGTTGAGTATTTTGCAAGGATCAACAACGAGGAAAGGGAATGTTGTTCTCTGTAGTATTTCTTACTTAATGTACAAATTGATTTTTAGTGTAGTCATTTTAACATATTAATTAATTTATCATGTTCATGATTAGTAGTTTTAATACGACAAGACCACTGAGAAATACTACCTTTATGAAACCCTCACTAGATATTTATTGCCTCTGCCATTTCCCAGTAGCAGGTTTCAACACGTAGATCACATGCATAATGTCATTTGTTCGATGTCATGGGAAACTACTGCAATATCATCCACCAACTTTATTTGTCTGATAATATAATATGTTATATATCCATGATGGGTAGCCCAATAGGTCGGATCCCCCCAACCAAAAACGACCATTTATCATGAGTTTGTGGGTTCGATTCTAGTTGGGTCCATCAAGGTTAGGCTTGCACTTATTGATAACCGATTGGTGGTTCCCCAATGTTCGATTGAGCGCTGAAGTTCTATCCATGGGAAAAAATGATATGTTATATATAATAAGTTAATATATTATACGATATAATATGTAACAATATTAATATAATATAGTAAAATATATTAATATATTATAATTAAATATTATATTATAAGTAATATATGTAATATCAACAAATTAAAAAATAAAAAACAAAAATAAAAGTAATAAAAAAACCCAATGGAAGCGTGAAAAATTAAGAGACTTTAGCGGGAAGGGATAAACATGAATACCCTCCACAAGGTTGTATCTTAAATGTTTTTAACAACAACTATATGCTTTATGAATAACCACTTCAACAATTTGTTATGGGTTTGAAAGAATGCCAAAATTGACTCTTCCAATGCCTCATAGGACACATGGCGTTCACAGTTGCCCTCCAAAGGAAGTCTCAAAGAAATATTGTAATAATAATAAGTTGTTTGAATCACAAAAGGTAGGGGTAGTAATCAAGTAACCCAATTTAGTTGTAACATTTCCATTTAAATACTATGGCATGCACCCATTTAAAAGGGTTCATAAAAGGCGATTTCTACTTGTCAAAAGAAAATACTATTTTAGGTTTAGCTTCACTTTTTATAAGCGTATAATTTTCATACTTTTTTAAGTAGATAAAACAAATTTAATCTTATTTTTTTACTTAGTCTAAGGAGATGTTACATTCTAGTCTTGTTAGTTGACCGAAAATTCGTTATATGGTTTGAAACGAGCACCCCAATATTGGTATGAGAAGATAGATCAATTCTTTATCAATATTGGATTTAAACATGGCGAATTTGATCCCAGTATTTATGTATTATATGTTCATGGTGATACTTTGATTGCCGCATTGCATGTTGATGATTTAGTCATAACAAGAAACAATGCCAATTTGTTTTTGATCTTGAAGAAACAACCCATAGATACCTTTTAAATGATTGATCTTGGTCTATTACATTTCTTTCTAGGAATTCAAATTTTGTAAATAAATGATGATATCTTTGTTTCTCAACAAAAATATACTTTGGATATTTTGAAAGGATTCAAAATGGATGAATGTAAGTCTTGTGCTAGACGTTATAAATAATGCATTAAATTGTTTAAAGATAGTAACTCTAGTTGAGTTGATGCCACTCTTTATTGATAGTTGGTTGGTATCTTGATGTACTTAACTCAGAGTTGACCTAATCTCTCCTTTGTTGTTAGTTTGGTTTCTTGGTTCATGTAGGACCCTCGAGAAATTGCCTAGAAAGATGCAAAGAGAATTGTTCTCTACATTAAGGGAACTTGTCAGTATGGTATTAAATATTGTCGTAGTTTAGAATCGTTTATGAGGTTTACTGATTATGGCTAGGGGGGTGACATTCATGACCTAAAATTCAGTTTTGTCTATGTGTCTCAACTTAATTCTAGACCCTTGGTCTAGCCATTAAGGAATAAAAGGTAGTTTCTCTTTCGACTACAAAAATAGAATATTGTGGAGTTGTCAATGCCAATATAGAGGTAGTTCGCATCCATCATATTTTAGAAGAGATTTGTTATCCTATTTAGGCCTTGATTGTTATCCATTGTGACAATCAAAGTATAATACAGGTTGTTGACAATCTTGATGCTCACAACAAAATGAAGCATGTTGAACTTCATGTTCACTACTTGATATAGTTGGTATAGGACAATGTTTCCACTCACGTTTACTACAAGACAAATGATGGTAGCGTCCTCTTCGCCGGTCGGAGGGTCGGGGACGTTACAATTATGTTAGGGAGCAATAATGACTCACCCTATTTAGCTTAAGGTGATCCCTTATATTGATGAGAAGGGACCCCAAGGTATAACTACAACTATTTCAACTCTCATAATATAATGATTTGATGTTGATGAGAGTTGAAGCATGGGATATGATGAGGGTCTTATCTTAAGAACTAAGATAATTTTGTAACAAACTGGGAAACTGACAAATCACCTGGCACAAGATTAGTTGATAAGCGTGAGGCTAATGAATTCCCTTTATAGATGTAGACAAGGGAAACATTCTTCAAGTAGTGATGTAGGATGTAACAGAGGGGAACATACTATAGATGAAGGGATTTATCATAGACATAATACCGATGAGGTAAGGTGAATGACAAAACTGACAATATTTGGGTTAGGTGGACTCAAATACATTGATCAAGGGCAAACAAAGGAAGCTAGAAAAATAATAAGGTTATGGGGTTCCCATGGTGTTTTGTGTATCAGGGGACACTCTATACAAAAAGAATGATTGGTTTAGTTCCCATAGTTTTGGGTGGGTTGTGGAACCAATTTGTACGAGTGGGATTCCCATGGTTTTGAGTGATTTGGGGAATCATTTTGATGACTATGTACTAGTTTTGTGCAAATAAAAAGATGGGTTCCCCATGAATGAATGCCATGCAAAATGTTCCCGTGAGAATAATTGAATGGGATTGGTGTCTTTAAAGGGAGGGGGCCTCGTTGGTGTCTTCTCGACGATTTATGATACAAAGATAAATGTTCATGGTATATTTGTCATGAGGGGGATACGAATTTATCTATAGTTCATAATCATAACATGTGCTAGGGAATCCAAAAGGTTTATATGGTTAGAATGCAAGGCGATATTAATGTGGCTTCCACTTGACAAACTGGATGAGTGATTAGATTCCTTGGAGTTGTAGGGGTTCAAAATCATGAGTGATAGAATATGAGAGGGGTTATAATGGCATGCACACTCATAGGGGACCATCTTATTCTTAATGCTGACATCGATGGCATGTCATAATCGAGAAATGGGAGCCTATGTTTATCAAAGGGAATACTAGATAAATGTAATGCCGACAAAGGGAGAACATTGCCTATGTGCCAGGATGAGATTATATACCTTTGATTAGTGTTCCTACACAATTCTTGTAGAGTGGCGAGCTTGTTTCTTGTTGTTAATCCTACACACATGGTACACATACCCAAATGTAATATTTATTATGATAAGAGTATTAACAATGCAGAATAAATTGACAATAAACTAGTGCACCTATGGTGTGGTCATAAAAATGGGGTCGGGGTGTTGAACAATGTGTGATGATTTGGAGGGAACCATTGGTATGTTGTGGAAAAAATAGCCACACACGTGGAAATCCTTCCCCTAGTGAAAGTATCCTTGAGGTTGCAACAAGGACCCAGTATTGTGTTTGACAATTCAATAACTAAAAACCCCAAATGGCTAAGCAAACTCTTGATTAGAAATGAAAACAAAATAACAAGAGATAAACTAAAATAAAAAGAGGGTAAGTGATAAACCAAACAAGATGGAACAAGAGTGTGCCAAACCAAGTTTTTATTTCCCAATGGTCTAGAAAAATACAAGAATGTCACCTAGGAGGTGCAAGCTTCAAGGGAAGCCAACTATATCCCTTAGGGAGGTCCTTTGTGTCCACAAATTTCTAGATAACTTGGATAGAACAATGTATAAGCACTTTCCTCTTAGGGGAAGAGAGAAAGGGAACTTGTGTATGCCAATATGAGGGAGTAAGTATATTGAAAGTGGAGCTCTCAATGTAATTCCAACATCATAACTTTTCTCTTAATTTATCTTTTGGAATGCATGCTCATGGCTTCCTTTTATAGGCCAAATGGAGGCCAAGAAACATCTAGATCCATATGTGAATACTCTTTCTCTTGAATTGGTTTCCCAAGTACATGAGAGGGGCTATTCAATGCTCCTAAGCATGTGAGGAGTCCCTGTTCAAATTTTGGAGGCAAGAGAGCCATTATGAGCCTTCAATGCACCATGGAAATTAGTGGTCTCATTGCTTTTATAGTCACATGGGTTTCGAGGAAAATCTTGCATAGATACGTGTGGGTGAATGTACAAATTAGTCGTGATAGTAATGTGGGTTTCAATACTTTTATTTGCATGGTTTTCCATTTTTATTTATTTTGGCATTGTAGGGCTCAGTTTGCCTTTGGATATGATGAGGATGTCTTGGGTGATTTGCATTATGTATGTTGATGATGCCTTTCTATAAGATTAGCTTAAATGTTGCATGCATGCAAGATTTAAGCATTAAAAATTACCTTCATTTTTAAAGTACAATTCTTAATATTGTGGATTTATCTATTATTGTCATTAAATAATATTTTACTGGCTTCATGCTTCCTTATTAAAGATTAAATGAAAAATATCTAGTTTGGATGCTTTATTTCCTTCGATTGAGGGGAAGACATGGATTTGCTATTATTTTGTGTAGTTTTGATTAGTTATATATTATTACCCTATAGGCTATCATGGAGGGGGATAAACAATGGTTTTCTAAAGTATTTGTTGTTTTGTTGACTTTAAAAAGGTTGTTTACTCAGTTTCTAGAAGCTTGTTGTTTTAGTAGTTACATGACATTGGAATCTTTTAGTTCCTCATTACTGCCGTCGTGAGTTTTTCATGGGATTATTTTAGTCAACATAGGTTTTTCCTAAATTTATCAACAAATATATTGAGTTCAAATATGGATGTTTCCTGATCTCTTTAACTTTGTTTGGGATCTACATTCATGAGTTCAAGGAGTTCTATAGAGAAAACATGCATACAGAGGATGGTTGCAGTCTTGATCATGTATTGATTACAATGATTCTTTTCACTTATGAGGTGGTCCTTACTTTCTCCACAAAAGGTTTTCATATAAATTTGGAATCCCTATCTAGTTTCTATGATCATTGTCAGCACACCATTAAACTTTCAAGGACCAAGTCATGTTTTTTAATACTTTTGATGATACTGTATCAATATTTCACTGCTTCTTCAAAGGGGGTATTACTACAACCTACACTTACTTTGGGTCCAAGTTGATGGTCCTAGTCTCAACTTCAAGTTCATGGCCTTACAATCCAAAATTTGTAAGGGGTATGCCTCTTTCCACACTTGAGCACCAATGTTTCCAGATAAAGTTTGAAGACATCCAATTGAAAATGTATCTTTTTGTTGTGATCATGAAATATACTATAATATATGAATCATAAATTTGGGGCCATAATTTAGACCTTATGGGTTGGGCATGCGTGGAGAAAGTTCAACTTTCAAGTTGTAACATATGATCAACTGGAAATGGATAGTCACCCAAAATATTGACCATGTTGAGTCTAACACTTATTCTCTTCGGCTTGAGAGTGCATTCATGCTTATTTATTATCTTCATTGATGATGGAACCATGGAAAATACACCATGGGTTGGAGAGTGATCCCTACTTGGTCCTTTGTCTCTTTGAAAAGGTCACCTCCTTGGGTTGTGCTGGTTGTAGCAATGTTGGCACTTTGAGGTGATCTTGTTTCTTCAATGTATTAGTGTCCATGTCCAGCTCCCTTTTTATATATGATCCTTGGATTATTTACTCCACCTTCTCCCCCCAAAGGAGGATACTAACAAATCAATCAAAGAGAGCATTGATTGATAGTTCATGTAGATAATTTGGGTTCCCTCCTATAGCCTCTCATCCCTAAACGGACCTTTTATGATGAGCATTTGTTTCAAATTTTTGATGGTGTCATTGTCTGTCTCAACTACATAATGACAACAATGGTTTAATAGCCTAAGGATTCCCTTTTTTTAGTTGAGAATGCACCCCCACCATCTATAGATTGAGACAAGTCACCAAATTCCACATGAGCATAGGGTCTATGGGATTTAATCCCTCCAATAGGTGAGACAAAGGAACACTTTGTTTTCAAGTGTCCAATCTACAATGGGATCTTGGGGAATTTTCATTGTTTATATAGAGACTTTGATAATTCCTTCATTACCTTCTTTTCGTAGCTAGAATAATGATGCTTAGCCTTGTACATTCTAGATGCACTTACTTTTAAATAATGTTCCCTACATGGATATTTAAAGTTTTCTTGGTTTATTAACTCCTATCAGTGTATTTCAACCATCATACGTGTTAAATGCATGACTGATAATGGTACCATTGACATAAATAATAATATATCAGTGAAATGGTGCCCCCTTGCATGATAAACCATGAAGCCTCCTTATCCTACAACTCTCCTACATTTCCTTGTTCTTTATGCATAGCTCATAAAAATATGCCTATTTCTAGGTTTCTTCCCTCCTAGAGGGATTCATTGGAATTGGGTGGTAGGGGAGATACAACAAGGGCTTCTCAACTTCTCACTCTCCCCCAAGGATAGTACAACGTGGTCCTCTCAACCTTGGTCATTCTTTGAAGGAAATTTTTAGCCTCAAGATTTAAATGTCTATGTTCTTGGGTGATGATGGTTCCTCTTTGGATTTAGATGGTATCTAAGAGTTTTCTCCCCCTAGACTCCATAATCTAGGATATTTTTTGAAGGACTTATCATGCTGCAACATTGAATTTACCACGTTGGGAGGGTTTCTTCTCCTGGTTTATTATATTTTTTCACTTTCTAGGGTTACCCATTTTCATTAGATCCACTTTATGTTTTATTATCTACTCGTTATTTCTCCTTTTGTTGACCTTAGATTTTAGATCTTCTTAGGTGATGCTCTAGGACCTCCTTACTGCTATTATCAAAGGTTGTACTTCCTAGTATCATTGACCATTTTTTTTTTTTGTGTACATTAGTATTTCATTTCATTTATGTTTTTTTGTGGAGTTGACATGAATAAAAACATTTAAATATTAAATTAGCTAAATGGAGTATGCGATTTATCTTTGAAGGATTCTTCTTCTAAACTTGTTTTGTAGACCATCAAGAAATTGATTGTTAGATTATTTATCTTTTCATATAAGTAGATATTTTTGTTTTGATTGGGGTATTTGTGAATGTATTGAACTTATCTTGTTCAAATCTACATGCAATGAATACACTTTAGGGAAATATGGATGTGCATATTGCCAGAAAATAAAGGTACACAAATGCTCTTCGTACCCAAAATGACGAAGGTAATCAACATGTTCATGGAAAACATGCAAATGCTGGTACAATTGTAAAATGGGATGATACATGTAATGGATCTACACCACCATTGGATTTAGAAGGGAGAACACAACATATGGAGTTCTGATTTGAAATGGATCAATTTACAGTTTGTCACCTATTCAGAAATTTCAAAGCTTGGATGAATTGGCTTGTAGGGCCCATTTTAGGGGTATGTCTCATTTTTTATATTTTGGGTGAAAACTTTCAAGGTCATTTTGAAAGCTTAAATAACACCTTTTTTGCTCAAACCTTACACTGAGACCTTTCCAATGGTCCAAACACCGCAAGGAAAAGACCTTGTATATGAGGTTATATCGAAGTTTTTAATATTACAAGATTGGTTGAAATTGTCAAAAAAATCTCCGCATCGGTATTTATAACTTATGTGCACCAATGCTATAAAACTAAAAATTGCATCGATGTGTCAAAAACATTATGAGCATTGGTGTGTTATAAACATAAACACATTGGTGCTTTTACAACATTATAAGCACCGATGCTTTATATAACTACCTCACCAATGCTTTTTATAGTAATGAAAACCTTGGTGTTGAAACTAGGTAAAGAACACACTGGATTGGTGGTTTCATGCATGGTTCCATATTGATCTTACTTATTTTATGACAGTGCATTGGTGTTCCCTAGACAACACATTGGTGCATATTGATAACGAAGAAGCATCATTTTGAATATTCAGTCTCCTTTTTTAATAGAATCACTAGTGCTACACATTAATGTCAATGCACGAGTGGCAATGCTGATTTTTTTATTCATTATTTGTCAAAAATTGACATATTTCTTATAATAGTATATATAAATTAAATTTTTGTTTTTGCATTTGGATATGATGTTTGGATTATGTTATATCATAATATTTCACACCTCTTCATTATAATATTTAATGATTTCCTATAGTTCATTAGCGATGTAGCAATTTACAAGGACATTGGACAATGCAATAGAATAGAAAACTTATTTTATTATATATGAATATGAAGCTCTTTCCCATATAAAGTGGGACAACATAAAAATAAACAATAATAAAAATGTAAATATGTATTGTTACACTTTTTCATAACCCATTGTCTTTCAGTTGAGACATTATGTCCATTACATTATACAAATTGTTTGATTTTCATAGGCAATTATTTCAGAAGACACAACAATTTGCAACAACATCTAATTATACTGATCATCATTCTTGGTTGGAACTGTTGTTAGTGCTCGAGCTATTTGCATGCCTTGGATAATTAGTTTTTTGAATGTTTTGTTGTTTTCCTTGATTCTATTCCTTATCTTTAGCTCCCATCTACAAACATAAATATAAAGTCTAATGAGTCTATCTACATTGATAAACTGAATGCAAACTAAAATATATAATATACATGACCCTTATCTAAATTTAAAAACAAATTACTAAGGAAAGAATTGTGTCATGAACTATACACATTGTTTCAAAACCAATTCTCATGTTGTCTTTCAACAACGTTTCTGTTAGCTCCACTTCATACTTTATTTCCTACAATTTGTATATCCCATCACAAATTAATATATTTAACATAATGGATTTTGTTCATTCCATTAATTAAAACATGAGAGAATTAAAACAACATAGATACTTACAAAGTCCACTGTTAATTTTTAATAGCCAACATATACTAACAAACCATACTTAACCCAATGTTAATCAAATCTTTCGATGACTCTTCTTTGTATATTAACACCTATTTAAAGACATCCACGGATGGTAAGTGTAAAATAAAATAAAATATAAGGATTACAATGAATATAAAACTTAAGTTGTTATAACGAAATCTAATTAGTCACCAACTTTGCTATCACCTAGTTTCTTCCTTGTCATCTTGTCTTATGTGCTAAATGGATTCTATTTTGTCTTATTTTCTGCAACAAACACATTATACAACCCAATGAGAATTATATACTCACAATGAGAAATCTGGCCCTAAAAATCCATTTTTTGGGGTGTGTAAAAAACACCAAAATCAACCTTCAAATTGAAAAGTGAAGCTACTAGTCAGGGTATTTTTTAAGGATTCTAATATTATATTTAAGTATAGTATTCTAGGTGATTGTTGTGGATTAAAAAAAAAATGTTTATAGATAGGTGGGCGAATATTAAATATGAAACATAAAATTAACACTGAAATGTGTAAATTTTGGAGAATATTATGATAAAAAACACATTTTTATGTAAATATAGGCGATATTAGACACTAAAAATGACCAAATAGTGAATTTATTTTTTGAAAAAACCCACAAAAATAGCCAATTGGCTAAATTTCGCCCCTAAAAATTACCCTGCTACTAGTGGCACTTTTATTTCGTTTCAAGGATAAAATTACAACCATTTCCTTAAAAACCCATATCGTTGCTAACAATAGCCTTAAAATCAACCCTTGATTAAAATACTAATTCTACTAGCCGCACATTGGTTTTTTCAAAGGCTAAAATTATAGCTTGTTTGAAAGCATGGACTTAACAATCAGTTTTATTGGTAAGAAAATCTTAAAATTGACCTCCAAATCGAAAAGTAGTGCTAATATTGCAACATTTTTGAAACCATGGCCTTGAAAATAGGGCCTCCCCTCTTCTTGGCCATCACTTCTCCCTCCCTATTTTTCCATTTTTTTAAACATTTACATAAAATAAAAATTTAAAAAAAAAAGAAATTTTTAATAAACAATGAAATTTTTATTTAAAAAATAAAAATAAAAATATGAATTAAAAAAATTAAAGAAAAAAAACATATTAGAAATTAAAAAATTAAAAACACTTATTAAAAATAAAAAATAAAAAAAACCTATAAACATAAAAAATACCTTGAAATGAAAAATAAAATAAATATTAAAAAAATAAAATAAAAAAACAAAGAAAAAAAAAGC
>LPNX011189219.1:78391-112018 GCA_001517045.1 Pseudotsuga menziesii | reverse complement strand
CTTACCAAGAGAAGTTGATAATTTGAAGCTTTACCTTTCAATTCCCTTTTATGAAGATTGATTCCGAACCTACCAACCAACATAGAGAGAGGTGTCATTGTCTTAAGAATTGTCCCCCCTTCCTTCCACCCTAAAGAATTTCTTTTTGTGGTATAATGTGTTGTATACTTATATCTCCAATGTGCTCTGCTACATATTTTGTTTGTCCCAACGATATTTCCCCCATATCGTCATACATGTCCCCAACATGGCCAACTACTGGATTATTTTTTTCTTTAACTTGAAAAGTTGTAGTGCTTGGATTGCTTGCATGTCACTAATGCAATTTAGCAAATAAATGACTATGCAACAAAGAAAGTTAGTCACCACAATGCTTATAAGCTAAGTACTACCAAATATGAGCAATCTCAAGTGAGACAACTAAAAATGACTAACCCAAACTACTAATTTAGTTAGGGGATAAATAAATACGACTATATGACAATTGTGTGACTGTAGTATTTTTTTTTTTGACAAAAATGGATATGTTATAAATTATAAATCAGCATTGGAACCATTGAAAAAGTTACAAAATATGGTTTATGCAAACCAGAACAAAAAGTGCCTGCACTTTCCACTTCGTTCTTGCTCAACAAACTTTCGAGTTTAAACATAACCATGCCTTTTAAGGTGGAAAAACTAAACATAATTGCAGATTTACAGAAAGCTCATTTCTGCCTAAAATCATTTATTTATTAGCGGCTTGATCTGCCATATCATTTATCTCACCAAGGATATAAAAGAACTCTATCTGTTGAAACGTCTTAGAGAAGGATTTAATTATTTTGAGTAGCCTAGACAACCTTAAATTTCTGCATTGACTTTCCCCATTCATTGCTTGGATTATTAAATAGGAGTCTCCAAAGACCATGGCTTCATCCACTCCTTTATCTTTTAGTTGCTTGACTCCTTGCCATAGCCCATAAGCTTCGGCCATATTGTTGGAATCCTCCCCTATATTCCAGTAGTATTCAGATTCAATTTTCCCTTTTGGGAAAATGACGACCCCTCCCCCTCCCACCATCCCTAGATTCTCCTTTGAAGCTCTGTTAAAAAACAATTTAAAAATTTTCCTCTCTTTCAGCCAATTCTCAAATTGAGATTTATCAAATCTTATTTCGCAATTTTCCAAATGTTTTTTGGCCAAATCTGTATTGGCAGATAAATTGAAGTTTTGCAACCAATTCTTTTCGTTATCAGTCAGTTTGGATTTGTTTTTGGGGACCACCATGACACTTACTATTTCTCCCATTAGAGCTTGCACCTTGTTTACTATTTTCCATGCAGGATGAGTTTTATCCTAGAAAATTCTAAAGTTGCATTCAATCCAAATGCACCAATAAATGATTTTTGGTAAATTTAGCCATCATTCTTTAAATCCATTTTTATGATCCAAGTCTCCATTGCAGGCCTTCTCCCAGTTGATAAAACATTGTTGGATTTTGCTCGGCAATTGAATCGCTTCCAACCATCGAATTTTCATTTGTTTCCACACGTTACTGGCATAGGAACACTCAAAAAATAGATGCTGGATGGTTTCGCTGTGTTCAGAGCACAATGGGCACTGAAAGGGTCCCACAAAACCTCTCCTCTCTAAATTATTTCCGGTGAGAATCCTCCCATGCACCAACGTCCAGGAAAACAGATCGATCTTGGGCAATGTTTTATTTTCCCATAGTTTTTTTCCAAATCGCCAGGTTACTTGGCACAGCTGGAAACATAGAGAACACCTTAAATCCCTCTGTCGATGTGTATGTGTCAGAGCTGCATCCCCATCCATGACGATCTCTCCTTCCCCTGACCACCGACGTTGAGCCTGACAAATGATCAAGCAACTGAATTTTTTCTCCTTCGAGATCTGCTAGGCACTCCGATAAGAACCATCCAACCCAACGATGTGGTGGATCGACATCCCAAACTAAGATATCCCACAACATGCTGGCTCCCTGCATGAACATCCAATTTTTAATTCCTAGGAGTGAGGGAGGTGGCTTCCCAAGAATTGTGTCCTTCCAAAAATTTATAAGTTTATCATTTCCTGGAATCCAATGGAGCTCTTCTTTGAACTTGGGCATCGCCTTCTTGCATATGGAATTGATGGGATAACCTTGCTTGTTCTTTGGCTCAATGTCAAGACACCAGAGTCTCGAACCTGAGAATTATTTGTGCTTAATCATTTGACTGCTCTAGGAGAGATTTGTATCTATCATATTCCGAAGCAGTTTAGCTCCCATTGCCAAATTTTGGATCTTCATATCTCTAATTTGTAGTCCTCTGTCCATCCGAGGCATTTTAATTTTCTTCCAGCTGATAAGAGCAAATTTTTTCCCTCCACCATCTTTCCCTCCTTGCCAGAGGGACGATCCCTGCAGGATTTCTATGGTTGCGAGAGTTTTAGGAGGAGCCAATAGTAAAGATAACTGGTAGAGAGGATAGTTGTTCAGAACCTCTTTAATCAATACAAGTTTCCCTCCTAGATTTAACCAAGCTGCTCCCCGACCTAGTATTTTTTTTAAAAAAAATTCTATTAGTGGATTCCAGTCCGAGCTTTTTGGTTTAGATTTGAATATTGGGACCCCCAGGTACTTAAAAGAATCCCATCTAGTCACTCCTTTCTAGGATACGTGAGATTCTCGACATCTCCCTTGGATTAATATTTCAGCTATAGATCGAGCTCTTCCTTGGATTAAGATTACTTCCAAAGCTTGACAATAGCGATCCATTTCCTTCTTGAATCTTCTTGCTATGATCTAGTTGGCACCACCAAGCAGAAATGTATTATCAACAAACTGCGCATGGTTGATATCTTTCGTTCCTCCGGCCATCCTAATGCCAGAAAGCTCTTGATCCCTACTAGCTTGCTCAAGCTGAATACTAAGTACCGAAGCTTGGATTGCATAGAGCAATGGTGAAAGAAGACATCATTGCCTCTATCCTCATGAGGATTGAAAGAAGGCTGCCGCCCTTACATTAATAAGTGGGGTAATCCAAGGTTTACTAATGCAGGATTAGACCCAACTCATGAAGCTTGGATCAAATCCAAATCTTAGCATTACTTGGTAGAGAAAGGAACGACAGACTTTGTCAAAGGAGTTGGCTAATTCTATTTTCACCACAATTCCTTTTTCCCCATTCTTTAGGCTGGAATGGGTTGCCCCTTGGACCAAAATGATATTGTCTCAGATTATCCTGCCTTTAATGAAGCCTCCTTGGTTCTCAGGAATCATATAAGGCAGGATGTTTTTTAATCTTCTGGCCATAATTTTAGTGATTATATTGTATCTATATTGCATAAAGAAATGGGTCGGAACCTGTTAAAATAAGTGGCATCCTTCTCTTTGGGAATAAGTGTTAGAAATGCCAAATTTTTGCTACCACCATTTTTTTCGCACCTATGAGATTTTATCACCATTTTAAATAAATGTTTTTGGACAATTTTCGAGCACACCTTAATGAAATTCACATTGAACCCATCTAGGCCTGGTGCCTTATCATCCACTGCATCTTTTATTTCCTCCACCATGACCCTTTAGATCAATCTTTCGTTGTCTTTTCTTTCGACAATTCGTGGGACTAAATCCATAAGATCGTTTTTGGAATTGGTGACTGGCTCTACTGTATAGATTTCGTTGAAGGGATGGGTTGCCTCCACTTTGATTTCCATAAAGTCTTGGATAACTTGATTTTGGACATGAATCTCATGCATAGTTTTAAAATTCTTCCTTGCCTCTGCCTGTTTGTGAAAGAATCCAGTGTTTTGGTCCCCATATTTGAGCCAATGAAACCTAGCTTTCTGTCTCCACATTTCTGCTTCCTACATGCAGGAAACGTGTAGATCATTTTGCAGTCTAATTTCCTTTTTTATATCCTCCTCAGTGATCTGACTGGTTTCCATTGCGATTTGGTGGGACTCTAGCAGTAGTGTTGCTTTGATTTAGTGTTTCTATCATTTTTGCCCAATTATTAATCACCTCCTTTACTCTTCTTAATTTTTCTTCCCAGACAAAAAATGGGGATCCCATGACTGGGGCTAACCATGTATCCAAAACTATTCCCAAGAAATCCTTGTGGGCGACCCACAACGTGCTGAATCTAAAGGGAATTGGACCAAGATTCTGGTAATTCCTCATCTCAAGCATTATCGGCTTGTGATATGATCCCCTAAATGGAAATATTTTCGAAGAAGGATTCAGTCCCAGAAGGAGGAAGGATCTTGGACCAAAAATATATCTAGCCTGGTGGCTATATGCCCTGGCCCTAGTCTCTTATTATTACAGGTGTATTTTCCTTTAGAGGGAATGAAATCTGATAGATCCGAGTCCATTATGATCTCATTAGCATGCTCCCTTATGGGATACCTGACCAATGACTCTCCTCTTTTTTAGCTTGTATTAAAATGATATTTAGATCTCCGGCTAGAATGACGTTGCCCTGCATATTGCTCCTTTCATCTCATAGAAGATTACAGTAAACGTTTATTTTCAGCATATGAGGTAGGAGCATAAATATCAAAGAGTCTTACCTATATTTTAGTTTCTTTCTGCAGCAACATAGTGAGAATCCAATGAGAGATATGCTTGATATCATCTACTTCGAATTTTGGATCATCCCATAGAGATCCAATTCGTCCGAAGGATCCCCTTGAACTGATTGCGGTCCCTCCTCCTTTCTTCCAAAATTTTGCACTAACCTGGAGAAATGCATCTTTCTCCATCTTGGTCTCCTAGATCAATAAGATGTCTGGCTGGGATAATGAGATTAAATATTTCATAGCTTCTTCCTTAACTTTACTGCCTAGACCTCTACAGTTCCAAGAGAGGACCTTCATTACTTACTTTTGGTAGACGAGGGCATCCATTTCTGGAATTGCCCTTGTTGACGAGTGTTTCTGGTATTTTGAAGTAGCTTTTCCAATGTTAAGTGGGAGCCTTGCAGTTTGTCCTTGTATGTGGCTTGCTCCCTCATTTATTTGGTCGATTTCCTTCCTCCCGCCTTCTTCTTGCTTTGCGTAAGCATATCGATTTCCCATTCCTCCTATTCCTCTTCCTCCATGTCAGATTTTTCCTCTGAATTTTCTTTATTTCCTCCTTCTTTTACCATGTCTGCTCCTGAATTTGACTGGATCAAAGAGGAAAAATATTTCTTGGATTGGTCTTATAAAACAACTTCTTTTTCTGGTTCCTTGTTCTCTCCATTGCTGTGTTTCTCTTTTGTAACATTAGTTTCATCGTTCGTCTCATTGATCTTTTGTATTTCCTGACTTCCTTCTGGAGAGGTTTTGCTTGATGCATTTTTTCCCCTTCTTTCTTTTGCACTTCTCCTCTTTTTGATTTTGTCTTGGTCCTCTTTACTGTTTGCTATTCTTCCTCCTTGTCTTGTTGGATCTCTTGCTTTTGTGGTCATTTACGAAAGAAGTGCCTGTATTTATGGCACCCTCTGCACTTAAATGGAAGTTGCTCGTAGTCTAGTTTTTTATAATGATACCAGTTCCCAATTGTTAGTTTTATTGCTTCCAGTAATCCAGCTTCTAGGTCCACCTCCACACAAATGCGAGCACATGCATATTGATCTTTTGGGATTGCCATGTCGATATACTTCCCCATGGTGTTCCCACGCTGGGACGACTTTGGGGGTATCTGCCTTAGGATCAAAATCCGTTGTCCAACCGTTCAGGTAAAGGCCTTGTGACCCCATGAAGTAGGGTCCATTTTGGAAGATTAGGTCCTTGTCATCATTGGATTCAAAGTCAAATAAGAAATAGCCTCGTCCTACTGAGTAGGATGCAATATTTTTTGAAATCATAGGTCTCCAGTTCCTTTGAACCTAGTTCTAGGTGGTTTTAGGCGATGGCCCAGTGAATTTCCATATCAACGCTCGATCTTCTAGCGAGAGAGCCACACAAATAGTATCCTCTGGTGGTAGAGAAACTGCCAGTACATCCTCGATTCGTTTGGCGAATTTCAGAGGGGATCCCTTAGCAACCCTCTTGCTTTGAGCAGTGACTAGTTTCTCAAAAATTTACGATAATGGGGCAGGTGGTGGCTCTTCACCCACCTCAACCACCATTGGAACCGCTCATGCCTCTCAACCCCAAGCCAAGACCCCTATGCAAGCTTCGAATCTAGATCTATAATCAGATCTGCAACACGATGATTCTAATGGCCAAAACTGGCTCGGTTTCAGATATGGATCGGATCTGCAAGAGATCGATGCCTAGAGATCGTCGAATTCTAGAGGCAGAAGCCGAAAAGGGTTCCTTGATGGCCACGCCAACCTCTGGGTTGTAGGTTGGCTCAGGATTGCAGCAAAAAAACCTCCTCCTTTATTCGAGATGTATATTGGTTAATGTGTGTTATGCAGAGAAAAAACTTGAAGAATCTTAATAATATTTTTTGCAATCTAAATAAAAAAAGAGCCTAAAACCTTAATGGAAAAATTGTGTAGAGATGAATTAGGTGAATCAAAAGGTAATCAACAAAAAAATAATCTTCAAGTTTTCAATAATAATGTACTTAAGAATTTTGCTAATATGTTTCAAACAATCTATTTCACATTTGTTGAGTATTTTGCAAGGATCAACAACAAGGAAAGGGAATGCTGTTCTCTGTAGTATTTCTTACTTAAATGTACAAATTGATTTTTAGTGTAGTCATTTTAACATATTAATTAATTTATCATGTTCATGATTAGTAGTTTCCATGGTTTTATGATGAGAGTGGATAGACCTTGTTTATCCTTGCTTATTGTTGTATTAAATCACCAAAAATGTGCATGTGTATATTCAATGGGAACAATCAGGGACGGGCTATAGTATTAATTTCCACAAAGTCGCGATACCCTCCACAAGGTTGTAGCTTAAATGTTTTTAACAACAACTATATGCTTTATGAATAACCACTTCAACAATTTGTTATGGGTTTGAAAGAATGCCAAAATTGACTCTTCCAATGCCTCATAGGACACATGGCGTTCACAGTTTCCCTCCAAAGGATGTCTCAAAGAAATATTGTAATAATAATAAGTTGTTTGAATCACAAAAGGTAGGGGTAGTAATCAAGTAACCCAATTTAGTTGTAACATTTCAATTTAAATACTATGGCATGCGCCCATTTAAAAGGGTTCATAAAAGGCAATTTCTACTTGTCAAAAGAAAATATTATTTTAGGTTTAGCTTCACTTTTTATAAGCGTATAATTTTCATACTTTTTTAAGTAGATAAAACAAATTTAATCTTATTTTTTTACTTAGTCTAAGGAGATGTTACATTCTAGTCTTGTTAGTTGACCGAAAATTCGTTATATGGTTTGAAACGAGCACCCCAATATTGGTATGAGAAGATAGATCAATTCTTTATCAATATTGGATTTAAACATGGTGAATTTGATCCCAGTATTTATGTATTATATGTTCATGGTGATACTTTGATTGCCGCATTGCATGTTGATGATTTAGTCATAACAAGAAACAATGCCAATTTGTTTTTGATCTTGAAGAAACAACCCATAGATACCTTTTAAATGATTGATCTTGGTCTATTACATTTCTTTCTAGGAATTCAAATTTTGTAAATAAATGATGATATCTTTGTTTCTCAACAAAAATATACTTTGGATATTTTGAAAGGATTCAAAATGGATGAATGTAAGTCTTGTGCTAGACGTTATAAATAATGCATTAAATTGTTTAAAGATAGTAACTCTAGTTGAGTTGATGCCACTCTTTATTGATAGTTGGTTGGTATCTTGATGTACCTAACTTAGAGTTGACCTAATCTCTCCTTTGTTGTTAGTTTGGTTTCTTGGTTCATGCAGGACCCTTGAGAAATTGCCTAGAAAGATGCAAAGAGAATTGTTCTCTACATTAAGGGAACTTGTCAGTATGGTATTAATTATTGTCGTAGTTTAGAATCGTTTATGAGGTTTACTGATTATGGCTAGGGGGGTGACATTCATGACCTAAAATTCAATTTTGTCTATGTGTCTCAACTTAATTCTAGACCCTTGGTCTAGCCACTAAGGAATAAAAGGTAGTTTCTCTTTCGACTACAAAAGAAGAATATTGTGGAGTTGTCAATGCCAATATAGAGGTAGTTCGCATCCATCATATTTTAGAAGAGATTTGTTATCCTATTTAGGCCTTGATTGTTATCCATTGTGACAATCAAAGTATAATACAGTTTGTTGACAATCTTGATGCTCACAACAAAATGAAGCATGTTGAACTTCATGTTCACTACTTGATATAGTTGGTATAGGACAATGTTTCCACACATGTTTACTGCAAGACTCAATGATTAGATTGTTGATATCTTCATGAAGCATCTGCTAGAAGCTAAGTTTGTGAAACTTTGGGGTATTCTTTGGCTTCAGGCAATTGCAATTATGGTGGGTTTTTTTAAGAACATAATTCCACCTCCTGACTCCTTAAAGTGTTGTGCTAATGGGGTTGTTGGAACAAAAGGTTATGCAAGTTCATCACACCTCTGTATCATATGGAGATAGATAGTCAAAATACAACATTCACCAAGTAGAGAAATTGACTGGAGGCTGGAATGAGAGTCAATTCATCAGTTGGTTGAATGACCAATGATGAAATGATCGACTTGACTAAAGAACCCAACTTATCAATGAGAGATTGTATATTACTTGGAAACAATTAGAACCAATGACTCTTATTTATGGACCAGATCATCCTCGCTTCAAGCGAGTTTGTTAGATATGGATAATATAAAGGAATGAGCATATGGGTTGTATTGATATGGGAAACATATATCAACTTATCATGGTGATCTATTATGAGATAATACATTGTGATGTTATGATCATAATGTGTTGATATTAAGTGTTATAAATTGTGTCTTTAGACACGACCTCTCAGCTTGGGATACTTATCCCCCCTCCCACTTATCTTCTGTCATTTTGCTCAAAGGAGGATTTCCCAACACTTATTACTCTACAAGTAAAGTTAAACATGTCTTTCTTAGTTTTCCTTTGTAAGGATACTTTAGAATATCATTTAATAGAGGTGGAAACGTTATGCAAAACTCTCATGTTGAACTCCATCTTAGGTCCTTAGTTTTTTATAGGTCAATTTTCCTATTTAAATTCATAGCTACTGTGCTCTAATTGTATTGCTTCAAGATAAGTGACCAAAAATTTCTAGATTATGTGTAACTAGAAAATAAAATACCATTGAATCCATTTGTTGAGAGGATGTGTAATGAAGGTGGCGATAACAAGGTGTTGTTTGTTTCTAGATACATATTATTATATGAAAACTAATTTATATGTAACATGAGTGAGTGTCCAAATAAATGTCACAGTTGGTAGTATCATTACTTTACCTTACAAGTCCTAACATAAATTGATAGTGGCAATTTCTAACTTTTGTGTCTTAGCTTAAGTTTTCTTGAAAAAAATGCATCATTAACATTAACTCACCTACATATATGAAGCCAAATAAGATATTGATTCACGAGAATTGTGAATATAAAGTAGAGATTAAAGGGATTTGAGAAGATAAAGTAAGAATTTTGTTGAAAGTTATTATTTCATTTGATTGATGAGAACATTCATTAAAGAAATATGTTTTAAGAGGTTTTAACAAATTCAAAGACTAATCACAATGAAATTTCAAAAATATAAATATACCAAAAAAACCTTAACTTATTTAAAAAAAAACAATTTAAAAAATCAAGTTTAAATCCACTATTTAACTAACTCCTAAAATATTTCACATATTTTAAAATATAACTCCTAAAATATTTCACATATTTTAAAATAAAAATTTAAATTGAAATGATAATAAAAAATATTTTTACTGATAAAAAAATAAAAAGTCATTCATTAACCTAACGCAAAATTACTAAAAAAAAAATAACACCATATTAAATATATAAAAAATAATAATTAATTTGAATTTAGTATATTCTATTTCACTTTTGTAAATTCATTTTAACTTAAAATTTGAACATTAAAATTTTTTTTACATAAGATATTAATAAAATAACACCATATAAAATATATAAAAAAAATTAATTTAAATTTAGTATATTCTATTTCACTTTTTTAATTCATTTCAACTTAAAATTTTAACATTAAAAGAATTTCTACATACCATTTCAATTATTTTAATTTGACTTTACATTTACAACTCTAAAAATTTCATCTTCATTCTTTTAATGTCCTTAATATATCTAAATTTAATTAAATTTAAACTATAATATAACATGAATAAAAATTTGAACATTAAATGTTTATACATAATGTATACAATTTCAATTATTTTAATTTAACTTTATCTTTCCAACTCTAAAACTTTCATCTTCATCCTTTTAATGTCTTTAATATATCTAAATTTAATTAAATTTAAACTATCTTAAAATATAAGATAAATAAAGATCGATGTATTCATGGTCGTATACCTGGGTATAGTTTTTAAACCAGCATAGATCCAAATCCTAGGCTCTATCAAACGCCGAGAGGGATCAAATCTCTCTAGGTGCAAACCTCTTCTTAGTTATTGCACTCAATGAACTATCAATTTGGTGTGTCCTATATATAGGGATTGATTTGATTCAAACCAAAAGACACATCTTTTTTATTTAAGGTCCACATATAATATTTTTTTATTTTGTTAGGAACGAACATTATAGCATTTCCCCATACATGGTTTTAAAACCATATGCAAGGCCCTCCTACAACCATGGGTTGTTTAGGAGGCCTTGCACATGGTCTTAAAACCATTGCAAGGCCCTCCTAAACCATGTACAATAAAACCATGGGTTGTTTAGGAGGCCTTGCACATGGTTTTAAAACCATGTAAAACCATGTGCAAGGCCCTCCTAAACTATGTACAATAAAACCATGGGTTGTTTAGAAGGCCTTGCACGTACCTTGCCAACATTTTTTTGAGGATAATTCAATTTTTTATTTTTTATTATTTTGTGAGGTAGGAACATTACGACATCTCCTCCATATTGTGTTTTTTTCCTCACCCACATTTTTTTTTGACAAATAATTAATTTGTTACCTTTTTATTGTTTTGTTAGGTAAGAAGATTACAACATCTCCCCCATATTAGGTTGTTTTCTTGGCCGACATTTATTTTGGCCTATAATTAAAAATTTTACTTTTTTTATTAATAAAAATAACCTTACCTAAGGTTACATAACGTTATGTAACGTTACAAGATCTCCCCGCGCCTCTCTAATAATGTATACAATTTCAATTATTTTAATTTAACTTTATCTTTCCAACTCTAAAAATTTCATCTTCATCCTTTTAATATCTTTAATATATCTAAATTTGATTAAATTTAAACTATCTTAAAATATAAGATAAATAAAGATCGATGTCTTTAATATATCTAAATTTGATTAAATTTAAACTATCTTAAAATATAAGATAAATAAAGATCGATGAATTCATGGTCATATACCCGGGTATAGTTTTTAAACAATATATTACAACTTAAATTAAAACACAATCTAAATTTAAAATGGAGATATATTATTCTTTAATGAATAAATATTATTTTGTTTAACATGGTTTAGGTTTAAATTTATTCTAATTAACTAAACTATTTTAAAATCCTTTAATATAGACATCTTAATATAGAACTCCTTTTGGATTTTGACTCTAACCAATTGAGCTATCTTTCAAAGCTAGACTACATTAAATTATACAATTTCATATTTCAAATTTAATCTTTGAATAAATTAAATTCAATACCAACACTATTTTAAAGACTTATAATCCAAATATATATTGAATTGATGACGCTGGTGGTGGTGGTTAACCTTCACTGAGACCAAACTTTGGTCTATCGGGCCTAAAGCAACCAATTAATTAGTTTTTTTTTTAAATTGTATTCTTATGCTCAAAGAGCTTAGTGAGAAGTGTCCCAAGCTTAGTATAATTTTGACAAGCTAAAACGCTAAGAAGGTCGAAGTTACAACAAAGATTTTGAAAGTAGGATTTGATGTGAGTGTGCGCAAGGCACTTTAAGAGGAAGTGATTTTCATCTTCAATACCCCACCCCAGTGTTGGAATTTCACTAGAATATTACCTGTCAAACAAATTTTTTTTGACGTTTTTGGGTTTCACATCACCCTTCACTAAACGTTTTACTTAAATATGTACCTGTCAGTAATAACGTTTTACTTAAATATTTACTTGTCAGTAATAACGTTTTGCTTAAATATGTCCCTGTCAGTAATAATGTTTTAGTGCATTGGCAACCTGCATTGGCAGTATTCCGTTGAATATTTCTTGAGATACTTAGATAAGAATACCTCAGTCCATCGAAGTTTGAAGGGTAACACTATGAGTGCATTAATGATAAATCTCTTTTGTGCCTTCTCAAATCACTTTTCCTTTTCTACTCAGAATGTACTTGCCCAGTCTTCAAAAACAAAAAGAATAATTGGTGGACCAAAAGTCTAGAAAGGAGTCTTACTATATTTCAGTCCCAACACTTAGCTTCCTTGCATTTCTTTTGAAGAATGTTGAGGACATTCTGGATCCCCTTGAAGACATAGATTTACAGACTTCCTGCTACAACACCAGTTATCAGAGCTACTATTATGACATAATTAGCATTACACATCCTTGATATGCTAAAAAGGACAGTCGGCATTCACAGGAAAGGACATTTATGTTTCAGGGGGCAAGCCAAGATGATAGCAATAAATGTGGTATTGTTTTTGTCCTAAAATTATCAGATGTAAATTTTTATCAGTTCAAAGCTCATGTTGGAGTTGGCACAAACAACAGAGGTGAGCTCTTCGCTCTTTTCTACCTCCTAAAATGGGCATTTTTCTTGGGAGTGGGATCTCAGGTTATTCAGCATGTACAAGGCAGGGTCAGGATTACAAAATGGTCACTCTCTCCTTTGGTGCAGAAGATCCAGGATATTCTTCCCCTTTTTGATCAGGTTCGTTCTCATCATATTTTTCGGGAACTAAATGAAGAGGCCAATATTCTATCCAAACAAAGTCTCGAAATTCAAGCTAGAGCTTATGTCCTAGTTCACAATGTAAATGAGTCTGTACAGGTATCCTTAGGGAACCTGTGTGATTTCTAAGTCCATTTTGTTTCAGAAGATATGGTGGATTGTTTTTGGTGGTTTTGGAGGCCTTAATTTCTAGACAATCTTTTATAAAGGGACTGATTTTGTAATAGGTAATTTGGAGATCGCTTATTTGCTAGCCCCAGTCCCTTGGGTGTGTTTGTCCTTACTGTTTTTTGGAAAGATACCATATGTAGTCTTTGGCAGCTATAGGCCATGTTTTGCTGGGCATGAAGAGGACCACCTCTTAACTTATGCAAATGCAAGGACTGTAAGGAATGTGCTCATATTTCTACTTGAAATAAAAGTGTGTTTTTCTTGGGGAAAAAGGGAAAGGTCATTTATGTAAGAAAAGTGGGCTGACATAATTGCAAAAGCACACCATAGAAGAATGTATTTGGACATGACCAAACATAAAAGTTAATAATCTATATTGTGAACTACTAATGGAAGCCTACATGAGAATACTAGACCGCTTATCATGCTTGTGGTAACAGTAATTACACTCAAAACTATTAAAATATATATTTTACCTTGCAAGGAGACTACTTATGTCCAGAAAACCAAGAACTAAGAATAAGGCACATATAAATTATGTATCTCATTTATAAAATTTATAACAAAGGGATACATAAGACAAAGTATCTGAGAATACACTACTTTTAAGCTTGTAATATCTATCCCAAAATTTAGTTTCAAGTAGCAGCTGGAAACTCATTAACACTACAGAGATAAAGGAGTCAATACCTCCACATTTGCCCCCCGGTGATAGTCCATCGTCAAAGTCTCAGCTGTACGCTTACCCTCATCATAACAACTTCTAACACCTGAGCATAAATTCTCTTCGTAAATATAAAAATATAATAATACAAGTGGACTAAGGATATTTAAAGCCTCTAACATAAATACAGATGTTAGTTGCTGTAGGAGCCAAATCTATGGGAATCAAAGAAGTAATGATCAGGTCTGGCATCCCTGAAATAATCAGTAACTCACAAACATAGTTGACAACAGCAGATCGTGCTCCTGGCTGATCCCATAATACATTAAAGTACAAAGAAACAATTACCCGGTGCATTTTCTTTTATTTCTCTGTACAAAAGAAGGGAAATACAGAACAAACACAAAATGATCGAAGAGACTATAGACCAGTCAAACGGAACCAATCAATGCATACCTATAGGGTTGACATTTCCCCAATATGTCTTCGTCTGTGGATGCTGAAGAGGATCCCCATATACCTCACTTGTACTGGTAAGCAAGAAGCGGGCTCCAATTCGTTTTGCCAGACCCAACATGTTCAATGTCCCCATCACATTTGTCTTGTACAAATAAATATTAAGGAAAACTTCAAAAACTAGATAAAATGAACGAGAACAACATATTTAGGAACCCTCCCGCAGCAAAGACATCCTCAGATTCACTTCGAAGAATTGAATTAAGTTGGTTAATAGTTAACTTGAATTAATATTAATGTACACAAATAACCAAAAATGTGGACAATGGGACTGCTAAAAAGATCCCATTATAAAGTATCATGGAAGAGTGCCTAACATGACTCCAAAGCAGCTAATAGCTAAAAGCTAGGTGATAACTCAACTCCAAAGACACTAATAGCCTAGAAACTGGGTCATTTTTGTTTAATATCTAGAGGCAAGAATGATAATCTGTAGTCACACAACTCCCATCATTAATGTGAATCATTGTAAGTTGGTCACTGTAGGTCATCAAGGCAAAATATTGAGCATATCCTGCCAATATCATTGGAACCTATTATATGTGCAATAAATAATTATAGGCATGTTCAAGGTTTGAACTTTGAACCTATAATCAATAATGTGTCTGCAGGTGATAAATTCACCAAGACTTATCTCAGGACCACCGGTTGGGAAATTGGTGCAAACCTACCTTCTAAACTAAAAGTTCAGCCCATACTTTAAGTTCAAATCCATATTAATGCAAATAAATAACAGGCATAGTTTGATTTGTTTACATGGGCATGGTAATACAAAATACTAAGCAATTTATGACATCGATGTAAAATGACCTATCAGAATTGATACCAAAATAATGAAGCATAGTGAGGTGTCCTGTACAGACATAAAAATTAAAGCCAATCAAAACAGCAATAGACGCCGACAGGGCATTGTTTCACTGGTTAGATCGAGGGGCTATTAAGCCATCCACCATGGATCCATTCTCGCTGTGGTATGCCCATATAGCATGAGCCTCAAAGGCATGAGACGAGTTGCAAGTCATGGGCAATTTTGGTAGAATAGCAACCCCTTAGACCTGGCACCTAAGCCAAAGGAAGTCCTCTGTTCCTTAAAAAACTTCCCCCAAAAAATGGACATCAAACAGAATTTCAAAATGCAAAGTAGGAAGCCAAAACTTGCCTACAAGGTGTGGATATAATTGTCTTCACAGGATTGTACTTGTAATGAATAGGAGATGCGGGGCATGCCAGATGGTAAATCTGATCAACCTCCAACAATATTGGCTCAACGACATCGTGGCGGATGAGCTCGAATCGAGGATTCTTGAAGTGATGCATAACATTCTCCTTTCTACCTGTAAAGAAATTATCGATAACAATCACATTGTCTCCCCTCTCCAAGAGCCTGTCAACCAGATGGCTGCCCACAAATCCAACGCCCCCTGTGACAACTATTCTCAGACGCTGCCTCCTCACACCCACCGCGATCTTGGTAACTGTGGTTGTCTTTTGAACCCCGGAATTTTCCACTCCTTTGGAGACAAATTTCTCAGAGCCGACTATTTTTTTCCTTATGTCTCTCTTTGCAAGATTGGGCTGGAGAATAAAGATCATAGTGGCTATCAACATGCCCACCAAGACAAACAGCAAACGCTGTTCTTTCAGTAGATAGTGCATCGATCTTGGCAGTGATTTGGGCTTCTCAGCTTTGGGGGAATAAGGATCTGCAGCTGCTGGGATCTGGACTTCTTCGTCCCGGCGGTGATTCAGGGTTGATTGCTTGTGCATTTTGCTGATATTTCCCTACTGCCCACGACGAAAAACAAGAAACCCAAAACAAAATTATATACAATAAATCGCAGAGATTTGAGAAGCAGGTGAGAAGTCTAACTAACCATCGTCCCAATGGGGCCTTTTGTTGGTGGAATGGACAATCAAACGCAACAATGTGAAACCCACTTCGTATGAAAGGCAAGAGTTTGTAAGTACATACTTAGTTTTAGCTATTCGAAAGTTCAAACCCAACCCACAATTTCGTTTAAGGGGATCTGGATACATGATCCGCTTATGTTCTCACAGAAATAATGAATCAATTATCTGCCCATGGCAATTACAGCATATGTCGCTTTCTTCGGCCCTTCGATACTTCTTTCACTTTAATTGTCAAGATTGCATTGCTTTGGCATTTCCTTATAACCTCTCCTAAACCCCAATAGCAGCATAATTGTCAATTGATTGCTGGTCGACGGCGACTGCAGTCTGCGAGTCATGCGGAGTCCGGACTCCGGAGCGGCAAAGAGGTCTACCGTCTCAGCCTTCAGGTTGTAACTTGTTCCTTGGCTTAGAAGTTAGGGCTACATTAAAAAACTGATTAATATATTAATTGAATTCACCCGTGTCACCATCCAACCCTGCCAGGCTGCCACGGTGCCCACTGCCCAGTACTGCCCACTGCCACTTGTTTAAGGGCCTAATAGTAATGACGTTTTGGCCGAAAATTAAACCGTCAACACAACATAATATCGTAATGACGTTTTGGGTTTATTTTTAACCGTAAAATTGCCGGTTTATGAAAAACGCTGGCCGTCCAATAAAACGGTTTTGAAATTTTTTTACCCATATTTGACGGGAAAAATCACCAAAAACGGGCAAATGCCCGTCAAATTCCAACTCTGCCCCACCCCTATTCTTATAAACATGACAGATTTTTGAAAGCTTAATTTAAATTTTAAACATTTTAAAAGCTTAATTTAATTGAAAGCTTAATTTAAATTTTAAACATTTTAAAAGCAAAATAATGAATTTTACTTATTTTAAAAGCAAATTAATTTGAAAGGCATTATAATATGTCGAATCACAAATTTAATGACTTTAAAGCATTTGAATGTGATAGGATGGATGTAAAGATAACATAAAGTGTCAACATACTAAAAAGCGTCACGGCAGACGACACGATGAGGTGCTATGGATAAGGGCGGTGTGGGTTGGCATGTCATTGATCATTAGATGTTGACCCTATGGGCTTTATTGTGACAGGTGGGAGTATTTAATGTCTAGGTGCAATGTATGAAAATGGTGGTTAGATAAATATTAGATAATTTTGTATTTTTTTAAAATTGGGATTAGGTTGGTGTCTTTATATAGTTAATTATGTGCATCGGCAAGCTATGGTGATTTGATACGTGTATGTAAAATATGTTTTGATTAACCTATATTTTTATAGACTTACATTTTTTTTATAATAGAAAAATAAGTATGTTATATAAATTATTTAATAATAAAATATTATTTGTTACAAAATATTTCAGTAACGAGTTAAATTCTAAACCATTTGCATTTGCATTTTTTTTTCCAACCAAATGTGTTGAAATTCCAAGAATATTTTTTTGAAATTGCCAATAATGCAAATAGTCAGTTTTTAAAAAAAAATTGCGAATGATGCAAATTGTCCACAGTGTGGCTCACTCCAATATTTCATTCTATAATATTTAAATAATAAAAAATATTTAATTAAAAAAATAAATTTATCCACATTTGACCCCACTCTACTCGTTCAGAGCGCTTAGTGCAGGCACTCAGTACTGGCTACAAATACACACCCACTCCATAGCGTTTTCTTCACCACAGCTCTCAATATCCGGTTCTCCGGTCATAACAAGACGAAACCAAGCGGGCGCAGGTTGAAAGAAGATAACAGTAAAATGCAGAAGGCGTGGCTCTACAAAGAATATGGATCCCTAGACGTCTTGCAATTCGGGGAATTCCCAGTTCCAAAGCCCGGGCCGGGCCAGATTTTACTTAAAATCCGAGCGGCCGCTCTCAATCCCGTCGACTTTAAGAAACGAGAAGGCTTATTCAGAAGCGCTGATTCCGACTTTCCGGTATTGCTTTAATTTTTCAAGAAGCTTCGTTTCATTCTATGTGCTAAGCTTCCCTTTCCCAATTCGGCTTCCGAGATTTGTTCTAACCTGGTTCTCTAATTTGCAATTTACGTTTATAGAGGATATAAATTCTGAGGTTTAATAGATCTGAGATTAAATAGGTTTATGATAATTTATTTTGTTATTAAGATCACTTGTTCCACATTTCCAATCTTCCAAGGGTTTCAGTATTCTCGTGATGAATATTTTGCTGTTTGATATTTCAACATTAATTCCTTGACATTGTCGGTCAAAGATTGTTGGTTATGGATACTGGTGTGTCATAGTTAGCCCATAGTGTCGCGCAATTTAGGGTTTCATCTTCGAAGCTCATTTCCTGGATCATATCTTGCATTTCAGGGTTTGATTTTTTAAGATAACTTCCGGGCTCATTGTTCAAGAATACAAATTTACGGTGAGATTTGAACTTACAGGGTTTATGATCAAATTTGTTTTGTTATTAATATTTAATAAGTGGTAGAGCTGGTTTTGGATCTGTCCATAGTTTCATTTAAGCCATAATCGATACTTTGGCTCGTTTTAATTAAGTCATAATCGATACTTTGGCTCTTTTTAAAATTATTTCTTAGTGTATTGGTTAAAAATCCATAAAGGGTGTTGATAACTAGATTATTTTTTAAGTTAAGGTATATGGTTTTGAAGATCCGTCTCTTTGAAAGCGTTAGGGCTAAAATCTCTAATAGCTGATTTAGCATTCCTAAAAAATGAGTATCTTCTACTCATATATCCCAAATTTCCTATTTTATAAGTATTTATATGAAAAAAATGAATAACTATATTGCTGACCTTCATGTAAGAGATATGCTTCCGAAGATCAGTCTCTTTGAAAGTGTGAGGGTTAAAATCTCTAATCTAATAGCTGATTTAGCATTCCTAAAAAAAAATGAGTATCTTCTACTCGTATATCTCAAATTAAATTTCCTATTTTATAAGTATTTATATGAAAAAAATGAATAACTATATTGCTGACCTTCATGTAAGAGATATGCTTCCGAAGATCAGTCTCTTTGAAAGTGTGAGGGTTAAAATCCCAAATCTAATAGCTGATTTAGCATTCTTAAAAAGATGAGTATCTTTAACTCATGTATCCAAAATTTCCTATTTAATAAAGTTTTCAAGTATTTATCGAAAATGGAAACAGGAAAGTATTTTATTTTAGAGTACTAGGTTTTTAAGGACAGTATGGACAGTTATGTGAGTATTTTGACAATTAGTTCTTGGTTTAACTTATTCAACAAAGGGACAGTGGTGAAATTGAGGGAGCTTATCATCAAGCTGAACAAGAAAAGAGTGGAAATGCAAAAATCAGTAAGACAATCTGTCCCATAGGCTATTTTTAGTCTTAAGAAAGTTAAAAATAATTTCTTTCTTTCTAAAAAGATGTATCATAAATAGATATCTAAATTTTTTACTATATGGGAAGGATTATCATATTTTCATGGAATTTGATTTTTTTCTTTTTTCCTAAAATCTAAATGTAACTATATTTTAATGGTAATTTTAATGGAATTTGAGAATCTGTTTTTTTTTTTTTTTAATTTGTAAAATGTGAATGTAATTGTATTTTGATAGCAGTAATTTTTTTTTTATTTTGTAAAATTTGAATGTAATTGTATTTTAATAGTAATGATTTTTTTATTTTTGTAAAATGTTAATGTAATTGTATTTTAATATCAATGTTTTTGAATCTAGATGGTGTAAGGATGGTAATGCTCAGCTTCTTTTTATAAATATAATTTTTCTCTGGTTACGGTTAAAAAAATGATAGTGAGAATTTGATTTTTATTATTTTGTAAAATTTGAATGAAACTATATTTTAATGGTAATTTTACTAGAATCTAAGAATCTGTTTTTTTTGGTAAAATGTGAAATAGTATTTTTATAGCAATATTAATGATAAAAATGATTTCAGCCTCTCAAAAACCTCAATAGTAGAATTTTTAAAATACCTAATAATATGTACTGTTTTATTTTTAACCATGGGAACAGCAACCTCTCTAGACTATATCCAACAGCCTGCAAGCCAGATATACCAATAACTTGGGATTTACAAGGGGCTGAGACTTCCCTAAGCCCACAAGGGTGAGCCCCTCTATTCCTAGGGGTCGCCCACCCTTAAAGCCTTGTCACTATAGGCCAATAAGCAACCCTACCTCCTACAGGTTTTAACCCTATGACATCACAGAGAAATAACATATGTTATTAACTATTAAACTCATTCAAGTGCTCTCTAATAATATGTAATGTTATTAACCATAGGACTGAACCTCATGGATATGCAAGATTCATCATAGGACTGAACCTGATGGGATATGCAAGGGTTTGAACCTTGGTTGGTGAACGGTGGGCCATGACTGTATGGTTGGTCGTGTTATGCAGGCTGTGCCAGGCTGTGATGCAGCAGGAGTGGTAGTGGAAGTTGGGGATGGCGTTTCCAAGTTCAAGATTGGCGACGAGGTTTACAGCGACATCCAGGACTTCACAGCGGGCAGGCCAAAGCAGTTGGGGACTCTAGCCCAGTACACCGTAGTAGAGGAACACCTGGTGGCGCCGAAGCCCACGAATTTATCCTTCGAGGAAGCGGCGAGTCTGCCGCTTGCGCTACTAACTGCCCAGCAGGCGTTCGATATAGCGAAATTTGAGAAGGGGCAGAGCGTGTTTATAGTGGGAGGAGCGGGCGGAGTGGGTAGCTTGGCCATTCAGCTGGCGAAGCATGTCTATGGAGCTTCCAGAATTGTTTCAACTGCTAGTACTGGTAAACTCGACTTTGTGAAAAACTTCGGAGCAGATCTGGTCATCGATTATACCAAGCAGAGCTACGATCAAGTCTCCGAGAAATTCGATTTCGTATTTGACACAATAGGTCGGGTATTGAGTTCTTTCTCCTCCCCTGCTGATTAGTCTGGTAAATGCAATGTAATCTAATGAAAGTTTTTATTTCATTTGCAGGCGAATCGAGCAAGTCTCATGTGGTGGCTAAAGAAGAAGCCAAAGTTGTGGACATAGCTTCATTTCAACCTCACCCTAAAGCTGAATTTTTCTTGGTAACTCCGAGTGGCCATAACCTGGAGAAGCTGCAGTCGTATATAGAGAGTGGAAAACTAAAGCCTGTGATCGATCCGAAGAGCCCTTATTCATTTTCTGATGTAATAGAGGCTTTCAAACTCCAGGAAAGTGGACGAGCAAAAGGAAAGATTGTTATTTCGCCCATCGAGTAGTTGACTCAGGATTACGTACTGTCTGTTCGAGGTTGCAGTTAGAGAATAAGTTCTGGATTTGTTGTAGGCCAAAGTTGTGGACATAGCTTCATTTCAACCTCACCCTAGAGCTGAATTTTTCTTGGTAACTCCCAGTGCCCATAACCTGGAGAAGCTGCAGTCGTATATAGAGAGTGGAAAACTAAAGCCTGTGACCGATCCGAAGAGCCCTTATTCATTTTCTGATGTAATAGAGGCTTTCAAACTCCAGGAAAGTGGACGAGCAGAAGGAAAGATTGTTATTTCGCCCATCGAGTAGTTGACTCAGGATTACGTACTGTCTGTTCGAGGTTGCAGTTAGAGAATAAGTTCTGGATTTGTTGTAGGTTGCAGTTAGACATTAATAAAAGCGGACTTAGAATCAGTTTTGGATTTGAATAAGTTTTGGAAAATTATATGGATAAGTATTTAGATATTATTTAAAATTTTGGATTGGATTGTGTAGATCAACAAGATTAATTACAGTGTAACAAGTGTACAATATGAATTTATTTAATGGTTTTTATTTAATGGTTTTAGTTTTTTGTTATGCTTAAATGCATATTATATATATTGATTAAGATTTAAATAAATTTTAGTTAAAGGGTAGTTAAATAAATTGGTAACAATTTATTTTTGTTTTTTATATTAGTTTTTTTCTAATTAAATAGTATTTGTTCTGTGATTATATTAAATTTAAATAATAATGAATATAAAATTATATATTTTAGTGTTTGTTTAACAGTTAGTTATCTTCACAAAACTAAATGATTAGTTATATCTATAAACATTCACTAGCCGCTCTAATTGTAGCTATACTAGTTTTATTTAGAAAATACTACTTTACAGTTATTTTAATTTTGGATGTAGAAAAAGTTCAAAGGATTTAAATATAAAATGGATTAACCGTTCATAAAATTTAGTTAAATAATAAATAATTAACTGTTATTTTAACTTTGTATATATTCTAATTTGCTTGCCTTATGGACTCAGTACTCAGAGCCCACGGAGGTTAGGTTAGCCAACGGGCAAATAGATAGTCCACGACGTAGTGTGAGGTGAGTAGAAAAAGAAGGGCCGGACGATTAGGCATCTTTGCTTTATGATGATTTCTGGTTTTTACCCATAATAAAGTGGGCATTCTGGGGTTGACTCCCAAATGGGCATTAGGTCGGACGAATAAAAAGCCTACGTAGTAGTTTAGCTGATTAACTCAAGGCCAACAAGACGGACGGACAACTCCAACGAACGGATGATATTTGAAGAATTCACTTTATTTAATTTTTTTTTAATTTTAAAATGAGTAGAAATTAGATAAAATTCATAAAATTTGAGTTAAAATAATTAGCAATTGCTCCATTTGCATAGTATCTATTATGTCGTTTTGTTTTATTTATGCATGTTATTGTTTTACAATATAAAATTTCACTCTAAGCTCTTTTTATTACCCATGGGTAAGAGAGTCTGGCTCTATCATATATTTTGAAGTGTAGGGTAAGTGTATACAATAATCCAAAAAATTTATTATAATTATGTATTTATTTGAAATTAAATATTTTTTCAAAAAAAATTGGGATTAAATAAAAATATAAGGGATTTATATATAATATGGTGCTTAATAGTTATGATCAAGCATATATATATATTATTGGAAGTTGTTCATAAAAAGACAATTGTAGGATAAAAGAGCTTTGGGTCATATAAAGTGATCAGGTTGAAGTTAACCATCTACCATATCATTTATATTTAAGTTATAATTTCTTAAAAATAAATTATACTTATTATATTCTTCTAAATCCATAGTGGTTGATTAAATTATTTCATCTGGGTTGGAATAGATTAATGCTTCTAATGTCCTGGATCCTTCGACTAGCGAAGAGGACACTACGATACATCAATCGTCTAGGCTTCTAGCCCCATGAACAAGAACATACATACATATACTGCTGAGGCATGATACTTAAAAATATAAAACATATTACGATGCATTAATCATTCATATACATAGCGGAAACAAACAACATGCATTCATATACGATTTAATATTCAACATGTACATCATCATTCATCAATGACAAATATAGTTGGAGACACAAGTTAGGCAAGAATACTTATCTTATAGCGAACTTGTCCCGTAATCAGCTATGTCGTTGCGACATTCCACCCAACCATAGGCCTACGTGCTTTTTAATCTCTCAGCAACGTTGCCACCCTCGAGCCGGGCATGATTCTCCAAGGAATAATGAACTAACATGCTTACACATAGCCAAGGATAACAACACCACAAGGGTACACAACTCAGCCAAGCCAACATAGTTGGGTTTACCAGGGGAACAACGGATTAGTCAAGCCAACAAAGTTGGGTTTATCAGACCATCCAGGAGCTGGAAAAGGCTAAATGCTAAATTGGTGAGCTCATTGAAGAGCTAAAGACACCGACACCAGAACTAGCCTGGCTTCTAGGACACCCACACACACCCAACACAAGGAAATCAACCCTTTCTTTGCGACGCAGTCCCTCAGACCTTGATCTCCCTTTTAGCGCTATTCAGGGATTGTGGAGAAGAAAGCCAACCCACTAGCTGTGTCTGTGTGGTTCCCAACTCACCAGGTTTATCAAGCACATCAGGATCTCATTCACCACTCCAATGCATTCCGAAGACAAGCCACTGTGTGCATGCAGCAAAACAGCTATTCAAGCTTTAATAGGGGAAAACAACTCCCTGAATCGTTCTTGGCCTTATCGTGGCCAAAACGATTTCACAGCGATCTACAACAACCCCAATCACAAGGGCAACTCAGCCAATAAAAGTGGGGAAACGACAGCCAATGAACCATAGGAGAAAACCACCGCAATCTACAACATATACTACTTTGTAAAGGAAGAACACAGTCAACAATGCGTGGAGGAGACTACAGCCAACGATCAATGAGGAAACCACAACAATCTACAGCACACGATTCACCATGAAGGATGGAACAATGCACAGTCCGATAATAGTCCGGGAAAATAAATTCTCTGTGTGAACGAAAGGAAAAACATATCCACAGACCGACAATTGGTGTGAGAGAAGGAAGAACCAATCCCCAAACAATGGATCGTGGATCCATTTAACTCGGCTCGCGTGAGGAAACCGAACCGTGGACGCTGGAGAGAGTGCAGTCGTGGAGAGAGTGGGATCGTGGCGTAGTGGTTTTCCCTGCCAGCAAAATAGCGGCCCCCAACTAACAATAGAATAACTAAGGTGGTGGTGACACATGGATTTTCCCCCATGGCTAAAGGTTTAGCTTTCCCCCTCCTTATCCTTAGGAATCATGCCCCTTCTCAATTTGGTTGCAGTGAACATAGCTGGTTGGGGTTATTTAATTAAAATGCATAGTTACATGATGTCACAACTTTAATATATGTCGTATGTCTCGATATACCACCGGTGACGATTTCTATCCGAGACATAACATAACCAAATTGATGGTGTGGCTTTTTCTTTTGGCTCCACACCATGATTATTTACAATATATGTATCATGTATATTTAATGCAAACGGGGTCAAAACGGGGTGTTAGATTCCCCTCCCTCTTCAATAGCACTGTCCTTAGTGTTTTACAAAATTTTGAACAAAATGCTACACTAATACCGCCTCAGTGTTCCGCAGAATTGAACAAAAATGGATGTGCCAATTGCATGGCATCCTCCAGCTCCCACGTAGCCTCTTCAGGTCCGTAGTGCTCCCATTGCGGCTTTACCTGCCCTATGGCTCGGTTCCGGAGCATTGTGACCTTCTCGTTGAGGATGCGCATTGGCTCGATTTGGAACTCTCCCTCGGGTTCCACTTGAATCACATCCCAATTTATCACATGGTTAGGATTATGTACATATTTCTTAAGCAAAGAAACATGAAAAACATTATGAGCTCTAGTACTAGTAGGCAATGCAAGTCTATATGCAACAGGCCCTATTCTTTCAAGCACTTCAAACGACCCACAATATCTAGGCGACAGCTTGGCACAACTTCCAAGCTTCAAGGAACTCTTATTTGCTTTCACTCTAAGGTAAACATGATCCCCAACACTGAACTCTTTGTTCATCCTATTCTTATCAGCATAACTTTTTTGTTTGTCTTGTGTTGCTTTCAGATTCTGTCTGATCTTTACAACCTCTTGCTCCATTTCCTTGAGCAACTCTGGTCCTAGCACAACTCTGTTCATTGGGTTATTCCAAGTCACTGGTGTTTTACACTTTCTTCCATACAAAGCTTCATATGGACTCATCCCCAAGGATGCTTGCTTCCTATTATTATAAGCAAACTCTACCAAGTGTAAGTAATCTTCCCACTTGGTTGGTTTGTCCATCACATACATGCAAAACATATCTTCAAGCACCTGATTAACTCTTTGTGTCTGCCTATCTGTCTGAGGATGGTAGGCAGTGTTGAAGTTTAGCTTTGTACCCAAATATGCAAACAATCCATTCCAAAAATTGGAAGTGAATTTGACATTTCTGTAAGAGACTATTGCCTTTGGCAATCCATGCAATTTGAAAATCTCCTTCATGAAGATCTTTGCAATGTCATCAGTCTTGTGCGTAGACTTCACCGATATAAAGCGTGCTGCCTTTGTCAACTTGTCTACCACAACCATGATGGAATCATGTTGTCTCCAAGTCATTGGCAATCCTGTAATAAAATCCATGGAAATAACTCCCCATTTCCATTTCGGAACTAAAAAAGGCTGCAACAAGCCCGCTGGATGTTGATGCTCAACTTTTTCCTGTTGACATTTCATGCACCTTGAAATGTATTCAGCCATGTCTTTTTTCATTCCTGGCCAAAAGTACTGCTTTTTAGCTGTAGCAATTGTCTTCTGATATCCTGGGTGACCAGAATACGGAGTTTGATGGATTTCATCCATAACAACCCTCCTCAAATCTGTTACATCTGGAATATAAATTCTACCTTTATAAGTAAGAAGTCCATCTTCTTCCAATTTATATCCCTCATACCTCTTCTCAAGACCTTGTTGTTGCAATTTGTTTTTTACCTGCTCATACAATTCATCTCCGACAACATGATTAACAATCTGTTGCCTTAAATATGATTGGCAAATAATAAGAGATGCCACATGCATTTCATGTACCTTCCTGCTGAGCGCATCAGCTACCTTGATTTCTTTTCCCTTTGTGTTTGATTTCGAAATCAAACTCACATAAAAATTCCAGCCATCTCGCTTGTCTAGCATTCAGAGTAGGCTGATCAAATAAATACTTCAGACCACAATGGTCTGTCCTGAGCTCGAATCTTCTACCCATCAAATAATGTCTCCACATCTTGAGAGCATGTACGATGGCTGCAAGCTCAAGATCATGAGTGGCATAGTTCTTCTCATGCTCCTTCATCTTTCTTGATTCGTAACATATCACGTGGTTGTCCTGCACAAGGACTCCTCCAAGCCCTTGTCCACATGCATTGGTACACACCACAAAATATTTCTCTGGATCTGCAACCTTCAATACTGGTGCACTGGTAAGAAGATTCTTCAACCGCTGAAAGCTTTCTTCACACTTCGAAGTCTATTCAAATTTTGTCCCCTTCTTTTGCAAAGAAGTGATAGCATGTGCAACCTTGGAGAATCCTTCAATGAATCTCCTGTAGTATCCTGCAAGTCCCATAAAAGATCTTAGATCTGTCACATTTCTTGAGTAGGCTAGTTCATAATGGCTTCAATCTTCTCAGGGTCCACTGATATACCCTCTTCTGAGATAATGTGACCCAATTACTGAATTCTATCTCTGTAGAAGTCACACTTGCTCAGTTTTGCATACAGCTGATGCTCCCTGAGCAATTGCAATGTCAACCTCAAATGCTCTGCATGCTCTTCCTCATTCTTAGAATAAACATGAATGTCATCAAGAAAAACAAGAAAAAACTTATCCAAATACTTACTGAAGACACTATTCATAAGGCACATAAATGTAGCTGGTGCATTTGTGAGACCAAATGGTACCACTACAAACTCATAATGAACATACCTTGTTCTGAAGGTTGTCTTATGAATGTATTCATCTTTGATTCACACCTGATGGTAACCAGACCTCAAGTCAATCTTGGAAAATACCTTTGCTCCTCTTATTTGATCAAAGAGGTCATCAATCTTAGGCAAAGGGTATTTATTCTTCACAGTAACCTTGTTTAACTGTGTGTAATCAATACATAATCCGAGTGTACCATCTTTCTTCTTTACAAACAGAACCGATGCTCCATAAGGAGACACACTCGGTTGGATATACTTCTTTTCCAACAACTTTTGCAGTTGCATCTTCGACTCTAGCATCGCCGGTGTACTCATCCTGTAAGGTGTCTTGGACACTAGTGTTGCTCCTGGCACAAGTTCAATGGTGAAATCAATGTCCATCTTTGGAGGAAGCCCTGGAATCTCATCGGGAAACACGTCCTCGAATTCTTTTAACACCTGATAGTCCTCCAACCTAGGAGTTTTATCTCCTGTTGGTTCTAGAATATGAGCTGCATACAACTGGAAACCCTTCCTACATAACTTCTTCAACTGCATTGCTGAAACTTGTTTTACTGAAATTACCTTTGGAATACCCTTCACAACTACTGGGTTTCCTTCTTCATCTGTGTATTCAAAAGTCTTATTGTAACAGTCAAGCTTTACTCTGTGAGCTTCTAACCAATCCATTCCAATGAGAACATCATAAGAACCAAGCGATAGAACATTCAGATCTACACAAGTGATCAATCCATTCATAACCAATGGACATTTCTTTACCACTTCACTAACCTTTATCTTAGTCCTTGTGGCTAGCTGAACTAACTAAGATTTTCCATGCTTGACCTTCTTAAAAGCACACCTCTCTACCACTCTAGGAGTAATGTAACTGCGAGTAGAACCAGGGTCAATCAAAATAGAAACAGATTGTTCAACAATCTTACCTGCAACTTCAACCACAGTTGACTGGTGATCTGCCTGGCAGTCCTCTAGTGCTGCATAAATTCTAGGGTCTGCCCTTGCTACTTGACCCACTGTTTCTGCTTCTTGAGTGTTATAAGTTGGCCTTGCACTTTCATTCTCATGAGGACAATACTTGTGCAAGTGGGGTCCCTCACATTTTCGACATTTGAGTGGACCTTTATTCTGTGGTGGATCTTTAGGGTTTCCACTTGTCACTCCAACTGGATTACTCACAGCTTGGGATGGCTGCTTCTGCTGATTCCAGAATCTAGAAGGTTTGAAACCTTTCATTCTTTGGTCAAACTTCTCATTCTTCTTGTCCTTCCATGCTTTATGGTAATCAAGTTTACGTTTGCTTTTCTCATAGCAATAATTAGCCTTCCTTATGGCTTCTTCAAGAGTTCTTGGTTCGTAAAACTCAATTCTATCTTTGTAAGACTGAGACAATCCACTCAGAAACCGCTGGACCTTCACCTTTTCATCTCTGATGTACCGGACATACCTCAACAATTCCAAGAACTTGTTTGCATATTCATCCATGGTCTGCTGTCCCAATCTCAGCTCATGGAACTCCTTAATCTTTTCATCATAATACCTGTCAGAGAGGTATTTCTGCCTGAAATACTTCTTGAACCATTTCCACTTCAGTTTTCTTTCACTAATTCTCTTTACTTGGTTGAAGTGTTCCCACCAAATGGATGCTCTTCCATTCAGGTTGAATATGAAAACTCTTGCCTTCATGTTTCATGAATAATCATGCACTTGAAAGTACTTCTTTATCCCAAGAAGCCAAGCTTCAGCCTCTTGTCCAGTCTTTATTTCACCATCAAATGTAGGAGGTTAAGCTTTCTTAAATTCATCCTGAGAGTGATCCCTATGGTGTCTTCTTCTTTTCTTTTTACGAGAAGATGAGCTTGTATCCCCGCTGGATTCTTCAGAATCAGAGGATCCACTAGAAGTCCTTCTCCTCCTCCTAGTGTTGCTCTTACTGCCTTCTAGTCTTGATGTACCTCGTTCAGAATCTATTGTTTTTTGCAAGTCTGTCAAACTCTGCGACATGGCAGCATTTAGCTGATGCTGCTCTTCCTGGGCTTTAATCAAGCTTCTCATGGTGGCTGCAACATCTGACGACTTCTCTTGGAATCTCTTTCCATTAGACTCTATATCGTCATTTCCATTTCGGACATTTTCTCCCATGGCATCTCCTGCACGCTCGTAAGAATCTCAAGCATCATACCCATCATGGGTTCTCATGACTGAACCACTTTTTGCTTTACTGTTCTTCTTGGAACACTGCTCTTGGAAGTTGTCTATAATTTTGCAAATGTGTTAGTAGCAAATGGTTAGATGCATATCATTAATATAAATCAAAACTACTTACCTTCCTCTTTTGGAAATTCAGAAAATAACAATTTTGCTTAAAACACAAATTTTATCTCTTCAGCTCTATAATCCATTGATAGTTTGCTGAAAATTTCCCTGAAAAACAGTTGAAATTTGCCGAGAAAATCTCTTTGAAAAACCCCAAAATTTCCTTCTCCCTATCAGGTCTCATCCTAAATAACGTTTCGTCATTTCGGCGGTCAGGACCACTAATTTTCTCCTTTGCACTTCGGGGATCTATTCATCTATCTTTCTCTGGTGTATCGGACCTGTAGTGGTCTATGCTTCCGGATTTCATCGGTGGTGCCAAGGGCTGTCCATCGACGGTCAAACTGCTAACGTTTCCCGCCGTTTCGAACCTTCAGCCTTCATCGGCGATCGGGTGCACTGTGCATCGACCAGCTAATTCTCTAGACTTCCGCAACGTCGGCCAACGAACTTTCTGAGTCTTCCGCGAGCCATAATCCTATCGGCGGTTGGAGCAATTAGCACCTGCGGCGTCAGACGGTTTAACCACTATGGATCTGCTGTGTCGACGGTTTCATCCCTTAAGATTTTTCGATGATAGCATATCGGAAATTGGAACGTTAATTGTTACGGCATCGGGCGGTTAGCTCCATGGGCAGCCGCAACGACGGCCAATGATCCCCTTAAAACTTCCGCAGATCACAACGTTGTCAGTGGTCGGTGCGACTAATATTTACGGCATCGGCGAGTGGAAAGACTAATGCATCGATGAGATAGTTCACTAACCAGCTGCAACGGCGGACGCTCGAATAACTAATTTCCGTCGATCGACACTCTGATCATCTATCTTTTGTCGGTCGCCGATAGTTTTCCACACTTAAAACAAAATTTCAAAAAGATTTCTTCTTCCTTTCATGTCGATGAAAGATTCCCTTACACGTCGTCGATTAACTAACAACTTTCAATCGGTGACTGAAACACAACCATCACAGCATCGACAAACGGAACCTGTATCCGTCGGAATATTAGTGCACTAGAAATTTCAAAGATTGGATGAATTGGCTTGTAGGGCCCATTTTAGGGGTATGTCTCATTTTTTATATTTTGGGTGAAAACTTTCAAAGTCATTTTGAAAGCTTAAATAACACCTTTTTTGCTCAAACCTTACACTGAGACCTTTCCAATGGTCCAAACACCACAAGGAAAAGACCTTGTATATGAGGTTATATCGAAGGTTTTTAATGTTACAAGATTGGTTGAAATTGTCAAAAAAATCTCCGCATCGGTATTTATAACTTATGTGCACCAATGCTATAAAACTAAAAATTGCATCGGTGTGTCAAAAACATTACGAGCATTGGTGTGTTATAAACATAAACACATCGGTGCTTTTACAACATTATAAGCACCGATGCTTTATATAACTACCTCACCAATGCTTTTTATAGTAATGAAAACCTTGGTGTTGAAACTAGGTAAAGAACACACTGGATTGGTGGTTTCATGCATGGTTCCATATTGATGTTACTTATTTTATGACAGTGCATTGGTGTTCCCTAGACAACACATTGGTGCATATTGATAACGAAGAAGCATCATTTTGAATATTCAGTCTCCTTTTTTTATAGAAGCACTAGTGCTACACATTAATGTCAATGCACGAGTGGCAATGCTGATTTTTTTATTCATTATTTGTAAAAAATTGACATATTTCTTATAATAGTATATATAAATTAAATTTTTGTTTTTGCATTTGGATATGTTGTTTGGATTATGTTATATCATAATATTTCACACTTCTTCATTATAATATTTAATGATTTCCTATAGTTCATTAGCAATGTAGCAATTTACAACGACATTGGACAATACAATAGAATAGAAAACGTATTTTATTATATATGAATATGAAGCTCTTTCCCATATAAAGTGGGACAACATAAAAATACACAATAATAAAAATGTAAATATGTATTGTTACACTTTTTCATAACCAATTGTCTTTCAGTTGAGACATTATGTCCATTACATTATACAAAATGTTTGATTTTCATAGGCAATTATTTCAGAAGACACAAGAATTTGCAACAACATCTAATTATACTGATCATCATTCTTGGTTGGAACTGTTGTTAGTGCTCGAGCTATTTGCATGCCTTGGATTATTAGTTTTTTTGAATGTTTTGTTGTTTTCCTTGATTCTATTCCTTATCTTTAGCTCCCATCTACAAACATAAATATAAAGTGTAATGAGTCTATCTACATTGGTAAATTGAATGCAAACTAAAATATATAATATGCATGACCATTATCTAAATTTAAAAACTAATTACTAAGGAAAGAATTGTGTCAGGAACTATACACATTGTTTCAAAACCAATTCTCATGTCTTCTTTCAACAACGTTTCTGTTAGCTCCACTTCATACTTTATTTCCTACAATTTGTATATCCCAGCACAAATTAATACATTTAACATAATGGATTTTTTTCATTCTATTAATTAAAACATGAGAGAATTAAAACAACATAGATACTTACAAAGTCCACTGTTAATTTTTAATAGCCAACATATACTAACAAACCATACTTAACCCAATGTTAATCAAATCTTTCGATGACTCTTCTTTGTATATTAACACCTATTTAAAGACATCCAGGGATGGTAAGTGTAAAATAAAATAAAATACAAGGATTACAATGAATATAAAACTTAAGTTGTTATAACGAAATCTAATTATTCACAAACTTTGCTATCACCTAGTTTCTTCCTTGTCATCTTGTCTTATGTGCTAAATGGATTCTATTTTGTCTTCTTTTCTGCAACAAACACATTATACAACCCGACGAGAATTATATACTCACAATGAGAAATCTAGCCCTGAAAATCCATTTTTTGGGGTGTGTAAAAAACACCAAAATCAACCTTCAAATTGAAAAGTGAAGCTACTAGTCAGGGTATTTTTTAAGAATTCTAATATTATATTTAAGTATAGTATTCTAGGTGATTGTTTTGGATTGAAAAAACATGTTTATAGATAGGTGGGCGAATATTAAATATGAAACATAAAATTAACACTGAAATGTGTAAATTTTGGAGAATATTATGATAAACAAACACATTTTTATGTAAATATAGGCGATATTAGACACTAAAAATGACCAAATAGTGAATTTTTTTTTTGAAAAGACCCCCAAAAATAGTTAATTGGCTAAATTTCGCCCCTAAAAATTACCCTGCTACTAGCAGCACTTTTATTTTGTTTCAAGGATAAAAATACAACCATTTCCTTAAAAACCCATATCGTTGCTAACACTAGCCTTAAAATCAACCCTTGATTAAAATACTAATTCTACTAGCCGCACATTGGTTTTTTCAAAGGCTAAAATTATAACTTGTTTGAAAGCATGGACTTAACAATCAATTTTATTGGTAAGAAAATCTTAAAATTGACCTCCAAATCGAAAAGTAGTGCTAATATTGAAACATTTTTGAAACCATGGCCTTGAAAATAGGGCCTCCCCTCTTCTTGGCCATCACTTCTCCCTCCCTATTTTTCCATTTTTTTAAACATTTACATAAAATAAAAATTTTAAAAAATGAAATTTTTAATAAACAATGAAATTTTTAATAAACAATGAAATTTTTATTTAAAAAATAAAAATAAAAATATGAATTAAAAAAATTAAAGAAAAAAAAAACATATTAGAAATTAAACAATGAAAAACACTTAGTAAAAATAAAAATAAAAAATAAAAAACTATAAACATAAAAATACCTTGAAATGAAAAATAAAATAAATATTA
>LPNX011189219.1:67112-77947 GCA_001517045.1 Pseudotsuga menziesii | reverse complement strand
TTGAAGCTTTACCTTTCAATTCCCTTTTATGAAGATTGATTCCGAACCTACCAACCAACATAGAGAGAGGTGTCATTGTCTTGAGAATTGTCCCCCTTCCTTCCTCCCTAAAGAATTTCTTTTTGTGGTATAATGTGTTGTATACTTATATCTCCAATGTGCTCTGCTACATATTTTGTTTGTCCCAACGATATTTCCCCCATATCGTCATACATGTCCCCAACATGGCCAACTACTGGATTATTTTTTTCTTTAACTTGAAAAGTTGTAGTGCTTGGATTGCTTGCTTGTCACTAATGCAATTTAGCAAATAAATGACTATGCAACAAAGAAAGTTAGTCACCACAATGCTTATAAGCTAAGTACTACCAAATATGAGCAATTTCAAGTGAGACAACTAAAAATGACTAACCCAAACTACTAATTTAGTTAGGGGATAAATAAATAGGACTATATAACAATTGTGTGACTGTAGTATTTTTTTTTTGACAAAAATGGATATGTTATAAATTGTAAATCAGCATTGGAACCATTGAAAAAGTTACAAAATATGGTTTATGCAAACCAGAGCAAAAAGTGCTTGCACTTTCCACTTCGTTCTTGCTCGACAAACTTTCGAGTTTAAACATAACCATGCCTTTTAAGGTGGAAAAACTAAACATAATTGCATATTTACAGAAAGCTCATTTCTGCCTAAAATCATTTATTTATTAGCGGCTTGATCTGCCATATCATTTATCTCACCAAGGATATGAAAGAACTCTATCTGTTGAAACGTCTTAGAGATGGATTTAATTATTTTGAGTAGCCTAGACAACCTTAAATTTCTACATTGACTTTCCCCATTCATTGCTTGGATTATTAAATAGGAGTCTCCAAAGACCATGGCTTCATCCACTCCTTTATCTTTCAGTTGCTTGAGTCCTTGCCATAGCCCATAAGCTTCGGCCATATTGTTGGAATCCTCCCCTATATTCCAGTAGTATTCAGATTCAATTTTCCCTTTTGGGAAAATGACGACCCTCCCCCTCCCGCCATCCCTAGATTCTCCTTTGAATCTCTGTTAAAAAACAATTTAAAATTTTTCCTCCCTTTCAGCCAATTGTCAAATTGAGATTTATCAAATCTTATTTCGCAATTTTCCAAATGTTTTTTGGCCAAATCTGTATTGGCAAATAAATTGAAGTTTTGCAACCAACTCATTTCGTTATCAGTCAGTTTGGATTTGTTTTTGGGGACCACTATGACACTTACTATTTCTCCCATTAGAGCTTGCACCTTGTTTACTATTTTCCATGCAGGATGAGTTTTATCCTAGAAAATTCTAAGGTTGCATTCAATCCAAATGCACCAACAGATGATTTTTGGTAAATTTAGCCATCATTCTTTAAATCCGTTTTTATGATCCAAGTCTCCATTGTACGCCTTCTCCCAATTGATAAAACATTGTTGGATTTTGCTCGACAATTGAATCACTTCCAACCATGGAATTTTCATTTGTTTCCACACGTTACGGGCATAGGAACACTCAAAAAATAGATGCTGGATGGTTTCGTTGTGTTCAGAGCACAATGGGCACCGAAAGGGTCCCACAAAACCTCTCCTCTCTAAATTATCTACGGTGAGAATCCTCCCATGCACCAACGTCTAGGAAAACAGATCGATCTTAGGCAATGTTTTATTTTCCCATAGTTTTTTCCAAATCGCCAGGTTACTTGGCACAGTTGGAAACATAGAGAACACCTTAAATCCCTCTTTTGATGTGTATGTGTCAGAGCTGCATCCCCATCTACGACGATCTCTCCTTCCCCTGGCCACCGATGTTGAGCCTGACAGATGATCAAGCAACTGAATTTTTTCTCCTTCGAGATCTGCTGGGAACTCCGATAAGAACCATCCAACCCAACAATGTGGTGGATCGACATCCCAAACTGAGATATCCCACAACATGCTGGCTCCTTGCATGAACATCCAATTTTTAATTCCTAGGAGTGAGGGAGGTGGTTTCCCAAGAATTGTGTCCTTCCAAAAATTTATAAGTTTATCATTTCCTGGAATCCAATGGAGCTCTTCTTTGAACTTGGGCAGCGCCTTCTTGCATATGGAATTGATGGGATAACCTTGCTTATTCTTTGGCTAAATGTCAAGACACCAAAGTCTCAAACCTGAGAAGTATTTGTGCTTAATCATTTGACTGCTCCAGGAGAGATTTGTATCTATCATATTCCAAAGCAGTTTAGCTCCCATTGCCAAATTTTGGATCTTCATATCTCTAATTTGTAGTCCTCTGTCCATCCGAGGCATTTTAATTTTCTTCCAGCTGATAAGAGCAAATTTTTTCCCTCCACCATCTTTCCCTCCTTGCCAAAGGAAGGATCTCAGCAGGATTTCTATGGTTGCAAGAGTTTTAGGAGGAGCCAACAGTAAAGAGAACTGGTAGAGAGGATAGTTGTTCAAAACCTCTTTAATCAATACAAGTTTCCCTGCTAGATTTAACCAAGCTGCTCCCCAACCTAGTATTTAAAAAAAAAAAATTCTATTAGTGGATTCCAGTTCGAGCTTTTTGGTTTAGATTTGAATATTGGGACCCCCGGGTACTTAAAAGAATCCCATCTAGTCACTCCTTTCTAGGATACGTGAGATTCTCGACATCTCCCTTGGATTAATATTTCAGCTATAGATCGAGCTCTTCCTTGGATTAAGATTACTTCCAAAGCTTGACAATAGCGATCCATTTCCTTCTTGAATCTTCTTGCTATGATCTAGCTGGAACCACCAAGCAGAAATGTATTATCAACAAATTGCGCATGGTTGATATCTTTCGTTCCTCGGGCCATCCTAATGCCAGAAAGATCTTGATCCCTCCTAGCTTGCTCAACCTGAATACTAAGTACTGAAGCTTGGATTGCATAGAGCAACGGTGAAAGTAGACATCCTTGCCTCTGTCCTCGCGAGGATTGAAAGAAGGTTGCCGCCCTTCCATTAATAAGCAGGGTAATCCAAGGTTTACTAATGCAGGATTAGACCCAACTGATGAAGCTTGGATCAAATCCAAATCTTAGCATTACTTGGTAGAGAAAGGAACGACAGACTTTGTCAAAGGCGTTGGCTAATTCTATTTTCACCACCATTCCTTTTTCCCCATTCTTTAGGCTGGAATGGGTTGCCCCTTGGACCAAAATGATATTGTCTCAGATTATCCTGCCTTTAATGAAGCCTCCTTGGTTCTCAGGAATCATATAAGGCAGAATGTTTTTTAATCTTCTGGCCATAATTTTAGTGATTATATTGTATCAATATTGCATAAAGAAATGGGTCGAAACCTGTTAAAAGAAGTGGCATCCTTCTCTTTGGGAATAAGTGTTAGAAATGCCAAATTTTTGCTACCACCATTTTTTTCGCACCTACGAGATTTTATCACCATTTTAAATAAATATTTTTGGATAATTTCCGAGCACACCTTAATGAAATTCACATTGAACCCATCCAGGCCTGGTGCCTTATCATCCACTGCATCTTTTATTTCCTCCACCACGACCCTTTAGATCAATCTTTCGTTGTCTTTTCTTTTGACAATTCGTGGGACTAAATCCATAAGATCGTTTTTGGAATTGGTGACTGGCTCTGCTATATAGATTTCGTTGAAGGGACGGGTTGCTTCCACTTTGATTTCCATAAAGTCTTGGATAACTTGATTTTGGACATGAATCTCATGCATAGTTTTAAAATTCTTCCTTTCCTCTGCCTGTTTGTGAAAGAATCCAGTGTTCTGGTCCCCATATTTGAGCCAACGAAACCTAGCTTTTTGTCTCCACATTTCTGCCTCCTACATGCAAGAAACGTGTAGATCATTTTGCAGTCTAATTTCCTTTTTTATATCCTCCTCAGTGATCTGACTGGTTTCCATTGCGATTTGGTGGGACTCTAGCAGTAGTGTTGCTTTAATTTTTTTTTGATTTGGTGTTTCTGTCATTTTTGCCCAAGTCTTGATCGCCTCCTTTACTCTTCTTAATTTTTCTTCCCAGACAAAAAATGGGGATCCCATGACTGGGGCTGACCATGTATCCACAACTATTCCCAAGAAATCCTTGTGGGCGACCCACAACGTGCTGAATCTAAAGGGAATTGGACCAAGATTCTGGTAATTCCTCATCTCGAGCATTATCGGCTTGTGATATGATCCCCTAAATGGAAATATTTTGGAAGAAGGATTCAGTCCCAGAAGGAGGAAGGAGTCTTGGACCAAAAATATATCTAGCCTGGTGGCTATATGCCCTGGCCCTAGTCTCTTATTATTACATGTGTATTTTCCTTTAGAGGGAATGAAATCTGATAGATCCGAGTCCATTATGATCTCATTAGCATGCTCCCTTATGGGATACCTGACCAATGACCCTCCTCTTTTTTTAGCTTGGATTAAAATGATATTTAGATCTCTGGCTAGAATGACGTTGCCCTGCATATTGCTCCTTTCATCTCAGAGAAGATTACAGTAAACTTTTATTTTCAGCATATGAGGCAGGAGCATAAATATCAAAGAGTCTTACCTATATTTTAGTTTCTTTCTGCAGCAACATAGTGAGAATCCAATGAAAGATATGCTTGATATCATCTACTTCGAATTTCGGATCATCCCATAGCGATCCAATTCATCCGGAGGATCCCCTTGAACTGATTACGGTCCCTCCTCCTTTCTTCCAAAATTTTGCACTAACCTGGCGAAATGCATCTTTCTCCATCTTGATCTCCTGGATCAATAAGATGTCTGGCTGGGATAATGAGATTAAATATTTCATAGCTTCTTCCTTAACTTTACTGCCTAGACCTCTATAGTTCCAAGAGAGGACCTTCATTACTTACTTTTGGTAGACGAGGGCATCCATTTCTGGAATTGCCCTTGTTGATGAGTGTTTCTGGTATTTTGAAGTAGCTTTTGCAATGTTAACTGGGAGCCTTGCAGTTTGTCCTTGTATGTGGCTTGCTCCCTCATTTATTTGGTCGATTTCCTTCCTCACGCCTTCTTCTTGCTTTGCGTAGCCATCTCGATTTCCCATTCCTCCTATTCCTCTTCTTCCATGTCAGATTTTTCCTCTGAATTTTCTTTATTTTCTCCTTCTTTTACCATGTTTGCTCCTGAATCTGACTGGATCAGAGAGGAAAAATATTTCTTGGATTGGTCTTATAAAACAACTTCTTTTTCTGGTTCCTTGTTCTCTCCATTGCGGTATTTCTCTTTTGTAACATTAGTTTCATCGTTCGTCTCATTGATCTTTTGTATTTCCTGACTTCCTTTTGGAGAGGTTTTCCTTGATGCATTTTTTCCCCTTCTTTCTTTTGCACTTCTCCTCTTTTTGATTTTGTCTTGGTCCTCTTTACTGTTTGCTATCCTTCCTCCTTGTCTTGCTGGATCTCTTACTTTTGTGGGCATTTACGAAAGAAGTGCCTGTATTTATGTCCTTGTCATCATTGGATTCAAAGTCAAATAAGAAATAGCCTCGTCCTACTGAGTAGGATGCAATATTTTTTGAAATCATAGGTCTCCAGTTCCTTTGAACCTAGTTCTAGGTGGTTTTAGGCGATGGCCCAGTGAATTTCCATATCAACGCTTGATCTTCTAGCGAGAGAGCCACACAAACAGTATCCTCTGGTGGTAGAGAAACTACCAGTAGATCCTCGATTCATTTGACGAATTTCAGAGGGGATCCCTAAGCAACCCTCTTGCTTTGAGTAGTGACTAGTTTCTAATAAATTTACGATAATGGGGAAGGTGGTGGCTCTTCACCCACCTCAACCACCATTGGAACCGCTCATGCCTCTCAACCCCAAGCCAAGACCCCTATGCAAGCTTCGGATCTAGATCTATAATCAGATCTTCAACACGGTGATTCTAATGGCCAAAACTGGCTCGGTTTCAGATATGGATCGGATCTGCAAGAGATCGATGCCTAGAGATCGTCGAATTCTAGAGGCAGAAGCCAAAAAGGGTTCCTTGATGGCCACGCCAACCTATGGGTTGTAGGTTGGCTCAGGATTGCAGCAAAAAAACCTCCTCCTTTATTCGAGATGTATATTGGTTAATGTGTGTTATGCAGAGAAAAAACTTGAAGAATCTTAATAATATTTTTTGCAATTAAATAAAAAAAGAGCCTAAAACCTTAATGTTAAAATTGTGAAGAGATGAATTAGGTGAATCAAAAGGTAATCAACAAAAAAATAATCTTCAAGTTTTCAATAATAATGTACTTAAGAATTTTGCTAATATGTTTCAAACAATCTATTTCACATTTGTTGAGTATTTTGCAAGGATCAACAACGAGGAAAGGGAATGTTGTTCTCTGTAGTATTTCTTACTTAATGTACAAATTGATTTTTAGTGTAGTCATTTTAACATATTAATTAATTTATCATGTTCATGATTAGTAGTTTTAATACGACAAGACCACTGAGAAATACTACCTTTATGAAACCCTCACTAGATATTTATTGCCTCTGCCATTTCCCAGTAGCAGGTTTCAACACGTAGATCACATGCATCATGTCATTTGTTCGATGTCATGGGAAACTACTGCAATATCATCCACCAACTTTATTTGTCTGATAATATAATATGTTAGATATCCATGATGGGTAGCCCAATAGGTCGGATCCCCCCAACCAAAAACGACCATCTATCATGAGTTTGTGGGTTCGATTCTAGTTGGGTCCATCAAGGTTAGGCTTGCACTTATCGATAACCGATTGGTGGTTCCCCCAATGTTCGATTGAGCGCTGAAGTTCTATCCATGAAAAAAAATGATATGTTATATATAATATATTATACGATATAATATGTAACAATATTAATATAATATAGTGAAATATATTAATATATTATAATTAAATATTATATTATAAGTAATATATGTAATATCAACCAATTAAAAAATAAAAAACAAAAATAAAAGTAATAAAAAAACCCAATGGAAGCGTGAAAAATTAAGAGACTTTAGCGGGAAGGGATAAAGTCGCGATACCCTCCACAAGGTTGTAGCTTAAATGTTTTTAACAACAACTATATGCTTTATGAATAACCACTTCAACAGTTTGTTATGGGTTTGAAAGAATGCCAAAATTGACTCTTGCAATGCCTCATAGGACACATGGCGTTCACAATTGCCCTCCAAAGGACGTCTCAAAGAAATATTGTAATAATAATAAGTTGTTTGAATCACAAAAGGTAGGGGTAGTAATCAAGTAACCCAATTTAGTTCTAACATTTCAATTTAAATACTATGGCATGCACCCATTTAAAAGGGAGGGTTCATAAAGGCGATTTCTACTTGTCAAAAGAAAATACTATTTTAGGTTTAGCTTCACTTTTTATAAGCGTATAATTTTCATACTTTTTAGTAGATAAAACAAATTTAATCTTATTTTTTTACTTAGTCTAAGGAGATGTTACATTTTAGTCTTGTTAGTTGACTGAAAATTTGTTATATGGTTTGAAACGAGCACCCCAATATTGGTATGAGAAGATAGATCAATTCTTTATCAATATTGGATTTAAACATGGTGAATTTGATCCCAGTATTTATGTATTATATGTTCATAGTGATACTTTGATGGCCGCATTGCATGTTGATGATTTAGTCATAACAAGAAACAATGCCAATTTGTTTTTGATATTGAAGAAACAACCCATAGATACCTTTTAAATGATTGATCTTGGTCTATTACATTTCTTTCTAGGAATTCAAATTTTGTAAATAAATGATGATATCTTTGTTTCTCAACAAAAATATACTTTGGATCTTTTGAAAGGATTCAAAATGGATGAATGTAAGTCTTGTGCTAGATGTTATAAATAATGCATTAAATTGTTTAAAGATAGTAACTCTAGTTGAGTTGATGCCACTCTTTATTGATAGTTGGTTGGTAGCTTGATGTACTTAACTAAGAGTCGACCTAATCTCTCCTTTGTTGTTAGTTTGGTTTCTTGGTTCATGCAGGATCCTCGAGAAATCGCCTAGAAAGATGCAAAGAGAATTGTTCTCTACATTAAGGGAACTTATCAGTATGGTATTAAATATTGTCGTAGTTTAGAATTGTTTCTGAGGTTTACTGATTATGGCTAGGGGGGTGACATTCATGACCTAAAATTCAGTTTTGTCTATGTGTCTCAACTTAATTCTAGACCCTCGGTCTAGCCATTAAGGAATAAAAAGGTAGTTTCTCTTTCGACTACAAAAGAAGAATATTGTGGAGTTGTCAATGCCAATATAGAGGTAGTTCGCATCCATCAAAGTTTTAGAAGAGATTTGTTATCCTAGTTAGGCCTTGATTGTTATCCATTGTGACAATCAAATTATAATACAGGTTGTTGACAATCTTGATGCTCACAACAAAATGAAGCATGTTGAACTTCATGTTCACTACTTGATATAGTTGGTATAGGACAATGTTTCCACACATGTTTACTGCAAGACTCAATGATTAGATTGTTGATATCTTCATGAAGCATCTGCTAGAAGTTAAGTTTGTGAAACTTTGGGGTATTCTTTGGCTTCAGGCAATTGCAATTATGGTGGGTTGTTTTAAGAACATAATTCCACCTCCTAACTCCTTAAAGTGTTGTGCTAATGAGGTTGTTGGAACAAAAGGTTATGCAAGTTCATCACATCTCTGTATCATATGGAGACAGATAGCAAAAGACAACATTCACCAAGTAGAGAAATTGACTGGAGGCTGGAATGAGTAGTCAATTCATCAGTTGGTTGAATGACCAATGATGAAATGATCGACTTGACTAAAGAACCCAACTTATCAATGAGAGATTGTATATTTCTTGGAAACAATTAGAACCAATGACTCTTATTTATGGACCAGATCATCCTCGCTTCTAGCGAGTTTGTTAGATATGGATACTATAAAGGAATGAGCCTATGGGTTGTATTGATATGGGAAACATATATCAACTTATCATGGTGATCTATTATGAGATAATACATTGTGATGTTATGATCATAATGTGTTGATCTTAAGTGTTATAAATTGTGTCCTTAGACACGACCTCTCAGCTTGGGATACTTATCCCCCCTCCCACTTATCTTCTATCATTTTGCTCAAAGGAGGATTTCCCAACACTTATTACTCTACAAGTAAAGTTAAACATGTATTTCTTAGTTTTCCTTTGCAAGGATACTTTAGAATATCATTCAATCGAGGTGGAAAAGTTATGCAAAACTCTCATGTTGAACTCCATCTTAGGTCCTTAGTTTTTTATAGGTTAATTTTCCCATTTAAATTCATAGCTACTGTGCTCTAATTGTATTGCTTCAAGATAAGTGACCAAAAATTTCTAGATTATGTGTAACTAGAAAATAAAATACCATTGAATCCATTTGTTGAGAGGATGTGTAATGAAGGTGGCGATAACAAGGTGTTGTTTGTTTCTAGATACATATTATTATATGAAAACTAATTTATATGTAACATGAGTGAGTGTCCAAATAAATGTCACAGTTGGTAGTATCATTACTTTACCTTGCAAGTCCTAACATAAATTGATAGTGGCAATTTCTAACTTTTGTGTCTTAGCTTAACTTTTCTTGAAAAAAATGCATCATTAACATTAACTCACCTACATATATGAAGCCAAATAAGATATAAATTCACGAGAATTGTGAATATAAAGTAGAGATTAAAGGGATTTGAGAATATAAAGTAAGAATTTTGTTGAAAGTTATTATTCCATTTGATTGATGAGAACATTCATTAAAGAAATATGTTTTAAGAGGTTTTAACAAATTCAAAGACTAATCACAATGAAATTTCAAAAAAATAAATATACCAAAAAAAACCTTAACTTATTAAAAAAAAAATTAAAAAATCAAGTTTAAATCCACTTTTTAACTAACTCCTAAAATATTTCACATATTTTTAAATAAAAGTTTAAATTGAAATGATAATAAATATTATTTTTACTTATAAAAAAATATAATGTCATTCATTAACCTAACGCAAAAATACTAAAAAAATAACACCATATTAAAAATATAAAAATAATAATTAATTTGAATTTAGTATATTCTATTTCACTTTTGCAAATTCATTTTAACTTAAAATTTGAACATTAAAAAAATTTCTACATAAAATATTAATAAAATAACACCATATAAAATATATAATAAAAAAATTAATTTAAATTTAATATATTTTATTTCACTTTTTTAAATTCATTTTAACTTAAAATTTGAACACTAAAAGAATTTCTACATACCATTTCAATTATTTTAATTTAACTTTACATTTACAACTCTAAAAATTTCATCTTCATTCTTTTAATGTCCTTAATATATCTAAATTTAATTAAATTTAAACTATCCTAAAATATAACATGAATAAAAATTTGAACATTAAATGTTTATACATAATGTATACAATTTCAATTATTTTAATTTAGTTTATCTTTCCAACTCTAAAAATTTCATCTTCATCCTTTTAATGTCTTTAATATATCTAAATTTAATTAAATTTAAACTATCTTAAAATATAAGATAAATAAAGATCCATGAATTCATGGTCGTAAACCCGGTATAGTTTTTAAACAATATATTACAACTTAAATTAAAACATAATCTAAACTTAAAATGGATATATATTATTCATGGTTTAGGTTTAAATTTATTCTAATTAAATAAACTAATTTAAAATCCTTTAATATAGACATCTTAATATAAAACTCCTTTTGGATTTTGACTCTAACCAATTGAGCTATCTTTCAACGCTACACTACATTAAATTATACAACTTTATATTTCAAATTTAATCTGTGAATAAATTAAGTTCAATAACAA
>LPNX011189219.1:0-66773 GCA_001517045.1 Pseudotsuga menziesii | reverse complement strand
TATTCTAATTAACTAAACTATTTTAAAATCCTTTAATATAGACATCTTAATATAAAACTCCTTTTGGATTTTGACTCTAACCAATTGAGCTATCTTTCAACGCTACACTACATTAAATTATACAACTTTATATTTCAAATTTAATCTTTGAATAAATTAAGTTCAATACCAACATTATTTTAAAAGACTTATAATCCAAATATATATTAAATTGATGATGCTAACCTCCACTCAGACCAAACTTTGGTCTATCGGACCTAAAGCAATCAATTAATTAGTTTTTGTTTTTAAATTGTATTCCTATGCTCAAAAAGCTTTGGTGAGAAGTGTCCTGAGCTTAGTATAATTTTGACAAGCTAAGAGGCTAAGAAGGTCGAAGTCACAACAAAGATTATGAAAGTAGGATTTAATGTGAGTGTGTGCAAGGCACTTTAAGAGGAAGTGATTTTCATCTTCAATACCCCACCCTTATTTTTGTAGACATGACTTTAAGATAGAAATGATTTTTATCAAAAATACCCACCCCTATTCTTGTAGACATGACAGATTTTTGAAAGCTTAATTTAAATTTTAAGCATTTTAAAAGCAAAATAATGAATTTTACTTATTTTAAAAGCAAATTAATTTGAAAGGCATTATAATATGTCGAATCACAAATTTAATGACTTTAAAGCATTTGAATGTGATAGGAAGGATGTAAAGATAATATAAAGTGTCGACATACTAAAAAGCGTCACGGCAGACGACACGATGAGCGCGTGGGATAAGCGTTCACCAAATCGCCCCGTTTTTCCGGCCGATTTTTGATTAAAATCAGTCAAATGTTTGCTGTGAAATTGTTTATTTCATTATTTTGGAATTCTACTAATTTTATTAGCTCTTTCTATACTAAATTGGGCATTTTAAAACTACCCAAATGATTAAAATTACGATTTAATTCCTCGAAAGTATGATTTGCAGCAAAATTGATCTGCCGGATTCCGGCGAGTCGGGGGCGATTTGGTGAACGCTTATCCTGCTCCGGAGGTGCTATGGCGGTGTGGATTGGCATGTCATTAATCATTAGATGTTGACCCTATGGGTTGTATTGTGACAGGTGGGAGTATTTAATGTCTAGGTGCAATGTATGAAAATGGTAGCTAGATAAATATTAGATAATTTTGTATTTTTTTAAAATTGGGATTAGGTTGGTGTCTTTATATAGTTTAATTATGTGCATTGGCAAGCTATGGTGATTTGAACTAGTTACATGTATTTAAAATATGTTTTGATTAACTTATTTTTTTATAGATTTACATTTTTTTTTATAATAGAAAAATAAATATGTTATATAAATTATTTAATATTAAAATATTATTTGTTACGAATTATTTCAGTAACGAGTTAAATTCTAAACCATTTGCATTTTTTTTTTAATTCCAAAGGATTTTTTTAATGTGTTAAAATTCCAAGAGATATTTTTTTCTGAAATTGCCAATAATGCAAATAGTCAGTTTTTTTATTAAATTGGGAATGATGCAAATTGTCCACACTGTAGCTCACTCCAATATTTCATTCTATAATATTTAAATAATAAAAAATATTTAATTAAAAATATAAATTTATCCACATTTGACCCCACTCTAATCGTGCTGACTCCATTATTTCATTCTGTAATATTTAAATAATAAAAAATATTTAATGAAAAAAATAAATTTATCCACATTTGACCCCACTCTAATCGTCCAGCGCCCAGTGCGTGTACTCAGTACTGGCTACAAATACACACCCACTCCATGGTGTTTCCTTCACCACAGCTCTCATTATCCGGTTCTCCGATCATATCGAGACGAAACCAAACGGGCGCAGGTTGAAAGAAGATAACAGTAACATGCAGAAGGCGTGGCTCTACAACGAATATGGATCCATAGACGTCTTGCAATTCGGGGAATTCCCAGTTCCAAAGCCCGGGCCGGGCCAGATTTTACTTAAAATCCGAGCGGCCGCTCTCAATCCCGTTGACTTTAAGAAACGAGAAGGCTTATTCAGAAGCGCTGATTCCGACTTTCCGGTATTGCTTTAATTTTTCAAGAAGTTTCGTTTCATTCTATGTGCTAAGGTTCCCTTTCCCAATTCGGCTTCCGAGATTTGTTTTAACCTGGTTCTCTAATCTGCAATCAACGTTTATAGAGGATATAAATTCTGAGGTTTAATAGATCTGAGATTAAATAGGTTTATGATAATTTATTTTGTTATTAAGATCACTTGTTCTAAATTTCCAATCTTCCAAGGGTTTCAGTATACTCGTGATGAATATTTTGCTGTTTGATATTTTAACATTAATTCCTTGACATTGTCGTTCAAAGATTGTTGGTTATGGATACTGGTGTGTGATAGTTAGCCGATAGTGTCGCGCAATTTAGGGTTTCATCTTCGAACCTCATTTCCTGGATCATATCTTGCATTTCAGGGTTTGATTTTTTAAGATAATTTCCGGGCTCATTCTTCAAGAATACAAATTTACGGGGAGATTTGACCTTACAGGGTTTATGATAAAATTTGTTTTGTTATTAATATTTAATAAGTGGTTGATAAAATTTGTTTTGTTATTAATATTTAATAAGTGGTAGAGCTGGTTTTGGATCTTTCCATAGTTTCATTTAAGTCATAATCGATACTTTGGCTCGTTTTAAAATTATTTCTGAGTGTATGGGTTAAAAATCCATTAAGGGTGTTGATAACTAGATTATTTTTAAAGGGATATGGTTTGGAAGATTCGTCTCTTTGAAAGCGTTAGGCTAAAATCTCTAATCTAATAGCTGATTTGGCATTCCTAAAAAAATGAGTATCTTCTACTCATATATCTCAAATTTCCTATTTTATAAATATTTATATGAAAAAATGAATAACTATATTGCTGACCTTCATGAAAGAGATACGCTTCCGAAGATCAGTCTCTTTGAAAGTGTTAGGGTTAAAATCTCTAATGTAATAGATGATTTAGCATTCTTAAAAAAGACGAGTATCTTTAACTCATGCACGGCAAATTTTCTATTTAATATAGCTGATTTAGCATTCTTAAAAAGACGAGTATCTTTAACTCATGTAAGGCAAATTTTCTATTTAATAAATTTTTTTAAGTATTTATCAGGGAATCAAGAAAATGGAAACAATGGAAACAGGAAAGTATTTTATTTTAGAGTACTAGGCTTTTAAGGACAGTATAGACAGTTATGTGAATATTTTGACAATTAGTTTTGGGTTAACTTATTCAATAAAGGGACACTGTTGAAATTGGGGAGCTCATCATCAAGCTGAACAGGAAAAGAGTGGAAATGCAAAAATCAGTAAGACAGTCTGTCCCATAGCCTATTTTTAGTCTTGAAAAAGTTAAAAATAATTTATTTCTCTCTTAAAAGATGTGTCATCAAGAGATATCTAAATTTTTTACTATTTGGGAAGGATTATCATTTTTTCATGAAATTTGGGAATTTGATTTTTTTTTTGTAAAATCTGAATGTAACTATATTTTAATGGTAATTTTAATAGAATTTGAGAATCTGTTTTTTTTTTTTAAATTTGTAAAATGTGAATGTAATTGTATTTTGATAGCAATAATTTTTTTTTAATTTTGTAAAATTTGAATGTAAATGTATTTTAATAGTAATGATTTTTTTATTTTGTAAAATGCTGATGTAATTGTATTTTAATAGCAAGGTTTTTGAATCTAGATGGTGTAAGGATGGTTATGCCCAGCTTTTTTTTATAAATATAATTTTTTTCTGGTTACTGTTAAAAAAATGATAGTGAAAATTTGATTTTTATTATTTTGTAAAATTTGAATGAAACTATATTTTAATGGTAATTTTACTAGAATTTAAGACTCAGTTTTTTTTTTTTTTTTGTAAAATGTGAATATAATAGTATTTTTATAGCAATATTAATGATAAAAATGATCTCAACCTCTCAAAAACCTCAATAGTAGAATTTTTAAAATACCTAATAATATGTACTGTTTTATTTTTAACCATGGGAACAACAACCTTCCTAGAGTATATCCAACAGCCTGCAAGCCAGATATACTAATAACTTGGGACTTACAAGGGGCTGAGACTTTCTCTATTCCCAGGGGTCGCCTACCCTTAAAGCCTTGTCACTACAGGTTAATAAGCAACCCTACCTCCTGCAGGTTTTAACCTTATGACATCACAGAGAAATAACACATGTTCTTAACCATTAAACTCATTCAATTGCTCAAACTCATTCAAGTGCTCTCTAATAATATGTACTGTTATTAACCATAGGACTGAACCTCATGGATATGCAAGGTTCATCATAGGACTGAACCTGATGGGATATGCAAGGGTTTGAACCTTGGTTGGTGAACGGTGGGCCATGACTGTATGGTTGGTGTTATGCAGGCTGTGCCGGGCTGTGATGCAGCAGGAGTGGTAGTGGAAGTTGGGGATGGCGTTTCCAAGTTCAAGATTGGCGACGAGGTTTACAGCGACATCCAGGACTTCACAGCGGGCAGGCCAAAGCAGTTGGGGACTCTAGCCCAGTACACCGTAGTAGAGGAACACCTGGTGGCGCCGAAGCCCACGAATTTATCCTTCGAGGAAGCGGCGAGTCTGCCGCTTGCGCTACTAACTGCCCAGCAGGCGTTCGATATAGCGAAATTTGAGAAGGGGCAGAGCGTGTTTATAGTGGGAGGAGCGGGCGGAGTGGGTAGCCTGGCCATTCAGCTGGCGAAGCATGTCTATGGAGCTTCCAGAATTGTTTCAACTGCTAGTACTGGTAAACTCGACTTCGTGAAAAACTTCGGAGCAGATCTGGTCATCGATTATACCAAGCAGAGCTACGATCAAGTCTTCGAGAAATTCGATTTCGTATTCGACACAATAGGTCGGGCATTGAGTTCTTTCTCCTCGCGTGCTGATTAGTCTGGTAAATGCAATGTAATCTAATGAAAGTTTTTATTTCATTTGCAGGCGAATCGAGCAAGTCTCATGTGGTGGCTAAAGAAGAAGCCAAAGTTGTGGACATAGCTTCATTTCAACCTCACCCTAAAGCTGAATTTTTCTTGGTAACTCCGAGTGGCCATAACCTGGAGAAGCTGCAGTCGTATATAGAGAGTGGAAAACTAAAGCCTGTGATCGATCCGAAGAGCCCTTATTCATTTTCTGATGTAATAGAGGCTTTCAAACTCCAGGAAAGTGGACGAGCAAAAGGAAAGATTGTTATTTCGCCCATCGAGTAGTTGACTCAGGATTACGTGCTGTCTGTTGGAGGTTGCAGTTAGAGAATATAATTAAATAGTGATTTTGCATAAGTTCTGGATTTGTTGTAGGTTGCAGTTAGACATAATAAAAAAGGATTTAGAATCAGTTTTGGATTTGATTAAGTTTTGGAAAAGTATAGGGATAAGTATTTAGATATTATTTAAGATTTTGGATTGGATTGTGTAGATCAACAAGATTAACCATAGTGTAACAAATGTACAATATGAATTCATTTAATTGTTTTAATTTTTTGTTATGCTTAAATGCATATTGATTAAGATTTAAATAAATTTTAGTTAGAGGGTAGTTAAAAAAACTGGTAACAATTTATTTTTGTTTTTTATATCCATTTTTTTTAAAACTAAATAGTATTTGTTCTGTGATTATATTAAATCTAATAATAATGAATATAAAATTATGTATTTTAGTTTTTGTTTAACAGCTAGTTATCTTCACAAAACTAAATGATTAGTTATATCTATAAATATTCACTAGCCACTTTAATTGTGGTTATACTAGTTTTATTTAGAAAATACTACCTTACAGTTATTTTAATTTTGGATATAGGAAGAGTTAAAAGGATTTAAATTTCATTAAATATAAAATGGATTAACCATTCATAAAATTTAGTTAAATAATAAATAATTAACTGTTATTTTAACTTTGTATATATTTTTTTTAAAATTTAAAATGAGTAGAAATTAGATAAAATTCATAAAATTGAGTTAAAATAATTAGCAATTGCTCCATTTACTTAGTATCTATTATGTTGTTTTGTATTATTTATACATGTTATTGTCTTACAATATACAATTTCACTCTATTACCCATAGATGAGAGAGTTGGCTCTATCATATTTTGAAGTGTAGGGAAAGTGTATACAATAATCCAAAAATTTTATTATAATTATGTATTTATTTGAGATTAAATAATTTTTCAAAAAAATTTGGGATTAAATAAAATATAAGGGATTTATATATAATATGGTGCTTAATAGTTATGATCAAGTAAGTATATATATATATATATATATATATATATATATAAAATTGGAAGTTGTTCATAAAAAAGACAATTGTAGGATAAAAGAGCTTTGGGTCATATAAAGTGATCAGATTTAAGTCAACCATCTACCATATCATTTATATTTAAGTTATAATTTAAAAAAAATAAATTTTATTTATTATTTTTTCTAAATCCATAATGGTTGATTAAATTATTTCATCTGGGTTGGAATAGATTAATGCTAGATTTGTTAGATTCAGTTACACTTACCGATATTACCTATATTTAACATTGGCTATTCACAATTACTTTTATCTTTTTTTAAACTCTACCCAACATGAAATCAACTTTAACGTAACTTTAAAGTTAAAACATACCTTATGTATATATATTACTGGAGATTAAGCCATCAATGATTTCCTCTATATGGATGTAGCTCCGGAAACAATTTTTATTCAATCTAGCGTGATATTTACCTCTTAGTAAATGTGAGCAAGTGTAATAATCTAAAATATAAAATATATCATCAATTTGTTTCAAATGTTTGACCACTTGCACCAACCTTGTATGGTAGATCTCAACTTCATTGTTCAACCATTTGATGGTCAAATAAGAGTCACTGTGAACTTGTAAATGAGCGATTCCCACTCCCCTACCAATTTTAATGTGTAGAACAATGCATTAAATCCACCCAAATTATTTGTTTCGATACTCATACAAGACTTTACTTTGAAGAGGTGTTATCTCCAAAGAAGAACAATCGACCCCATAACAATGACCTCACACATGACAGGCATTGCTGAAAAAACACCACGACATGTCTGAATTTATGTTCAATCCTCAACCAAGCGCCACAGATTATATGTCTAAACTGAGAAGTAACATGGTAATAGAGACAAAGCTTCATTAATAACCTTCTTCCTTTAAGGTGGAGATATGATTCCCCTTGAATAAACAAGAATTTTGCGCCAACCAAATCCCCCAATTTATTGAATAAGGAATTGTTCAGAGCCCTTTGAGTTTTGTCCTCGCACATAAATCATGAAAAGGGTCAACAGTCAAATTCTTATTCCAAAGATTTCCAGCAAGCAATTGAAGCGCCACCTCCCTCCCCACCTGTCACATGAATGAGGAAGATAAGAAAGTTGCTCATTGGTTTCTTTTTGTTGCCTGCACAATGAACAAATCCTCAAACCATTCTTTCATATGCTTTGCATATAATTTTATTTTAACATTTTTTTTTAAGTTCAGGGCTTTTCTATTAAAAGGAAATAAAAATACAAATACAGATAAAAGTACAAGTCAACATGCAGGTAAGCAAAAATGGAGGAACCACATCGGTCTACCAGGAGGAGATAGGTAGGCTAGGACTGTTGAAGTGGTCATTCCTTTGATAGGGAAAACAAATCTTACAAAACAAGTTTAATGTTTGAAATATTACAGAAACTTATGGCCTAGCCCGAAAAAAACTGCTTCGAAAAGGCACTATTCCAAAAAACAACTAGAAATGAGAAAGATTGGAACATAAAACCTTGAGCTTAATACTTGATGAAGGGGCGCCTCAATGATCGGAGTTCCAAAGCATTTACCTGGTTGCTTGTCCTATTCCTTGGTGGCTTTTTCTTATTCATCCGAGCTGTTGGCACTGCTGGAGGTTCCGCTACCTTTGGAACTATCCGTGCTATCCTTGTGGTCGAAATTAGGTCGCTTGACTGGCAAAGGGGTCGTCTTCCTAGGAGTAAGAAAGTTGGTCGTTTTTCCTTTTGAAGAGGTGAATTGTCGCTGAGGCGGAGGGGGAGTAACATGGGTGGTGTCCATGGGGTCCAAGGTAGAGGGAATGAAGGGTGCAGGGGTGGAAATGGTGCGATGAGGAACAGGGGAGGAAGGCGCCAGATGCACCAAGGGAGGCACGGGCTCAAGAGGAGTAGGACCAACAAAGAGGGCTTCATTTTAACACTTTTGATTTAATACCAACCAATGGAAAATTGTGTTCTTAGTGGATCTACTTCCTTCGATAGTTTCTTCAATCTCGTCACACAATGCCAAATAGCCTAACTTTGTAGTAAAAATTCTCTCCACTCAATTTCATGTCTACAACAATTCATTATCACATTCACAAATTTATATACGAGTCTTTTTGTAACTCTGTCCCCAATTTCTCCCATAAGTTCTCTCAACCACCCAAGGATCCCAATGCTCGAGCTTCCAGCCACCCTTATCTCCATATGCTAATGAAGGTTATTAGTACTCATGTTCAACTTACAATGACCTTGAAGTTGCAGCACATGCACCGACACATCCAGAAGAAACATTGGTGTACCAAATGACCAAATTCATTCCCAAATGAACCTACTCCTACTCCTACTCCAAAAGCCTAATTTCCAAGCCAAGTAACATCGGATTAGAGGTAATGCCAAAGTCAATGCCTTCCAATGGATGGAAACATTTAGTATCATCTTATAAGGCCGTCAAATCAAATCGAGTATAAACCATGGAGCTATATATTTAGTTACTGGTATGGGTCTCAACAAACTGTCTTGATTAATAAAGTTCCATAATAGTTTTGTAGCAAGTACATGAATCAAAAGAAAATGTTTTTACGACCCAACCACCACAGTCGTTTGGACATCAATAGCATACCAATTAGTAAGATGATAATCCTTATACTCACTATCCCCATTCCATACTATTTAAAACAGATATTTCAAATAGGATCGAGAGTACCCTTCGAGATATGAGCAATGAAATGTCAATATACAAGATTTTCCTTTAGAATGGGATTAATGTGTACTTGATGACCACCCGTAGAAATGAAAGCCAACGATTATACCAAAAATGTATATTGTGTAACTTGTCACTTGATCGTTACACCAACCACGTTCAATCCCATTCTTTCTAGTTGTTGCATTTAAGTCTAAATCCAAGATATTTTATACTCTCTCCCATAGGTTGCGACCTATGGATGTCGTAGGGGAAAAATATACTTCAATGTGGCTATGATCAACATCCACCTTTGAAATATATAGGGAATATTTGTCCAAATTAATAACCATTCCTGTAGCAAAGTAGAAAACTTAGTTCAAATTATATATCTTGGAATTGTCTCCTCTCTTCATCAAAGAAATGATGGAATATCAAACATCATCCACAAAATGTAGATGGGTGAGTTGTACGCCTTGAATTGAAGATATGTCGTTAATTCCTCTACCTTCTTTCCTCACAAATATCCTTTCTCAATCCTTACACTACGAGGAGAAACAAGTAGGGGGATAGAGAGCACCCCCCACCTTAATCCCCTTGTCGACTTGAAGAAATCCAAGCATGACCCATTAGTCAACAATGAAAAAAGATGACGTAGTAACACTATGCTTAATTCACTTAACCATAGAAAACTTGACAGAGTATGTTTAACAAAAATCCATTTTCATGCCAACACCGTGTAATTGTGAGGATTTTATTGTGTGCAACCCCTCTTGCATCATTCCAATATATATAAAATAGAGAGGATTAAACCAAACATCAAATAGATATGGTTGCAAAAATATGTGGGATGAAAATCATTGAAAGTTCTATGGACTAATATTGAATACAATAAGTTTGCAAATTGATTTATACAGTTAAACACAAATAAGAATAAGACAATGGTACACAAAATATTTAACACATTCCACATAAATTACCATGGAAACCTCTCTTTTGGAGGAAAACCACCAAAACACTGAGCTTTGACTCATCTATAATAAAAAAGTCAAAACATGTGTTTACAACCATGATTTGTTAGACCAAAAATCACACTTCATTACATGATCATGTTACACACTTAGTCTCATATTACAGTACATCATGCATAACCATTACATATTATTTATAGGTGCAAAACAACCAACTTCTTATTAATGATAATTCATAACTTCTTAATCACTTTTGGCTATTTCATTACATTCGACTTGACTAGGTCAACTTTGGTTGATTTCCCATTGAGCTTAAGGTTGTTTCACCAAATTCCAATTGATCAATTACTTTCCTTTGACCAAATAACTATTTCGGTGAGTCGGTTGACTAGACTTTCAGTGTCTGTCACCTTTGAATCTAGTCAACTTAAATCAGTTGACTATCATATTTGTTAGTCGATCCACAAGTATAGAATATAAAATTCCCATCATTCTTCCACTTGTTGTATTCTTTCCATAAACAAGATATTTTTAACTTCGTAGGGATAACAAGCCCATTGTTTCCCTACAACAATAAAACTTCTTTGTACTCACTGAATTGGTCAACGAGTCCACAACATTCTTTACCGCGACTACCTTTTCTATTAGCACATTCTAGTTCTCAAACATCTTGCTCACAAAATGGTATTACACGTCAATGTCTTTCATATTTGAAAGATATGTTGGATTCTTCTCTAAGAAAATTTCACTCTGACTATCACAATCCAACCTAACAACATGTTGTATGAACCCGACATCTAAGCACAACCTCTGCAACCAAACACCATCCTTATATGCATGGGTAGCTTCCATGTATTTATCCTAAGTGGTCAACATTGCAATCACTACATTCCTTCTACTCATCCAACTAACTCCTTCATTGAATATCTTGAACACATATTTGTTGGTATATTTTTTAAGGTTGATGTCTCCACGAAAGTAAAAAACAACAAAACCATGTACATTGATTTTGTTGTTTCCCTTAGGCTCTCATTCGTAATATATTGCATAATCTGTTTTGTTGCGTAGATACCTGAATACTCTATTTTTTGTGGTCTAGTGCTCTTTTCCAGGTGTCGACATATACATTCTCAATACTCCCACTGCAACGGAAATGCCGGGTCATGTACAAACCATATCATACATTAGACTACCTACAACACTAGTATAGAGCACATGTAACATGTACTCCTTTTCTTCCTGTGTCTTCATAAACTATTCAACATCTATCTTGACTCCAATAGGAATATGGACCTTGACTGCTATAATTTCCTGCATGATGAAGCATTTCTTAATTGTCTCAACATATTTCCGTTGGCTTAACAAGATAATTCTATCTACATGATCTCTCTAAATTTAAGTTCAAAGAATGAAATTTGAAGCTACGAGATCCTTCATGTTGAACTTAGAGGATAACTGTAGTTACACCTCCTTTATTAATTCCATTTTATTCCCAACCAAGAAAAGGTCATTGACATATAGAACTACATATGTGAAATGGCCATCGAATTTCATGCAATACACACAACGATCAACCTGATTTCTCACAAACCCCAACTATTGGATATAAATGTTAAACTTCTAATACCACATCCTATGTGACTATTTTAAATCATAGAGATGCTTCTTGAGTTTACAAAGAATCTCCTTTTCTTCACCCATTGTAAAACATTCATGATGCTTCATATAAATATCTTCTTCAAGACCACCATGAATAAATATTGTCTTTACATCCATATTCTCTATCTCAAGATGAAATGATGTAGCTAAAGGAATTAATACCCTTACAGAATTTAGCATACCAACACGAGAGACTATCTCACCAAAATAAACTCCCTCGACTTGTGAATAACCTTTCACTACCAGTTGTTACGGAGAGAAACTACCTATGGCTTGGGGGTACCACAACAGACATCTTGACACAAGAAATCAATCTTTTCCAATATGCAAGAGAAGCCAAACATCTAATACTAAGGGATACCGAATCGTACCTTGTTCCGGACGGTTGAAGTAAATCCCTGTTGAGCTTTTCCAATTCATGTTTGCATTAGAAATTTGCTCTTAACAACAACAAACAAGACAAGCCTGCTCTATAATAACGTGTTAGACCTACTCTAGCATATATATTCAAAAATGTATAAGTAATTAAATGCATCCATCGATTCAATATTCATATTCAGATGCACATAATTGGACAGGAAAATATGTTTCTATTAATAAAATCAGAGATTACAATAGTGACAACTTTTGTCGGCACGTCCACAAACGGGAGAAGTCGAGTCCTCTACCAGGGCCTCCACCACCTCAATCCTCCATCTCTCGATAGCAAGCTCACAAAACAAAGACAAAATTGGGAAGAAGACAAAGTGCTCCAAAGGGACAAAGGGATGCAGACTCAAGTATAAGCAAACTGAGGCAACAATGGACTATAGTTTCTTTGCTCTTCAATTCCTCTCATTCAATGTATCCAAGGGGTTCCTTATATATCATTGCAAAAGGGTAATGGAGGGTCGAATCCGAGTGATCTAAAGGCAGATGAAAGGCCAAGAGTCAGTATCTTTGGACTCATATGAAGAAAACTCCAAGAATATTTGGATTTATGCACACATCTCGATGTACGCGGGTTTGAGGTAAAAAATCGTGTGTACACACAAGTATGGGTGTATAAGTTGCGTACAACAATAAATAGGTGTTTTTTAGGGATGATCTTGGAACATCAAAGTATAATATAATTCAATGGGGTCTAAAGAGTCTACAGAGGGATATGGAAGGCCATAAATATGTGATCAACCATGTGTGGTAAAATCAACTATAACAGATGCCCCATAATGTGTGAGTTCATAGGGGTAACATGATGACCGAAATACATTATCAAATCCATCTCAGAAGTGGAGTAATAAAGACCCAGGTGGAAGAACCACCCATTCATTAGAACAATACAATAATAAATCTCTGCATGTGACTGCAAATACATATAGCAATCTTTGATACATAAGAGTACAATGGCCATGAATAGGCATGATATACAAAATGTTACATGTGTGGTCATCACCACGTACAATATACAATAGATCAAAATATCCAAAGTGGATGAATATATACAATAGATCAAGATCTCCATAATGGCTGAAGATATACAACATATCAATATCTCCATAGTGGATGAAGATATCTGATATACATTAGAATCAAATCACGAGAGATGATATCTCATGAATACTGGCACGATCAAGGAGGTAGCATACGTGGAATGCCACCAAGCTGGAAGGTCTTCCACACGAATCACTATGAGTACATGTCCTACTATGCGAATAGATGCGTTGAGGTCGAACATAGTAGTCCATCGTCTGATTACTGGTCATTGATGTATATCGTTAATAGATGCGAGATCACCCACTGATAATGAAAATGGGAATCAAGGTACAGAGTGCAATCTAACAAGTGTGAATAAATCTGTTGAGGTCGAACACCTGGAAGAATCCATTGATCAGGGGACATTGATGTATTTCCAAAATTGTCGATGGTGAGAGAACCTACCACTGATGACTGTAAGTCTCAAGGTACTCAAATGACTCTAGAATCTTATTCCAGAATAAATGATTTGAAGTCGATGGAATGGAATCCGCTGGAAGGAGGGAACTAAGGCATCCCCCATCAACCAACATGAGGTACTTAGCAACGCTGTATAATGTGGAAGAACTTGAACAATATGTGCACAAACCAGTAATAGTACTGGGAATGGTCGACATGCAAACTCAAGATAATTGACGAATGACCGAATCAAGATTCAACTTCCTTCGAACAAGAGCATAAGGTGAATGGTGACTGAAGGTAAGCAGCATGGACTCGATATGCAAACTTGGACATCTCTATGATACATGAGGCATCAACAAAGACTCCATAGGGACTGGAAGTTTAACTAGTTGGTGGATATAAACTCAGAGTAACGAGTATAGATCCTAAATTCAAACTAATAACCCAACCAATGGATGTGATACATAGTGTTCTATTCGAAGGCGACACGACTCGACTGCTGCCAAAGATAGCATCTTTTCATGTCTAGATTTTTATTTATTTTTATTTTTTTGGACTTTTCAGATATTTTGAAAAGATTGAAAAGGAATAAAAGTGCTTTATAGTACAAACCTAGGAGGAGACGAGTGCCAGGGAACAAGCAAACTAGTTCCAAGAAGTGGAACATGCCTATGCTCAATGCAAGGAGATATGTGCATGATAATGACACTCGGGGGAAGGTCTCCTCCCGGTAAAAGTGGTGATTAAGCTATAAAAGATATGTAAAAGGCTATGCTTGGCTAGACATGAGACAAGCTTGGGCTATATGGCTGATAACTCAAAGTCAGGGAGTCGGCATAAAGCTCAAGAAGGAAAAAAAAACTCATGAAAATGCAATTACAACTTGTTATATAAAAGGGAGTCCCGGGGGAATGGCCAACATAAATTTCAAGAGGAGTATGAAGCTCTTGGTCAAAGACATGGCGGGACTAAAAATTGACTCACACAATTTAAAGGAGAAATGTCAGCATGGGAACCAAATGCAATATAGGATCTAACTAGGGTACCCATGTATAGGAAAGCTCTATCATTCACATAATGTCAATTCTAAGAGCAACATGAAGGTTTTGCGACACTATGGAATCGGTTCGTACTTAAGGATAAGATGAAATGGTCATAAGGTCAAACAAAATGTAATCAGATGTGGAATCCTAACCTATATGCCATTTTAGACATGAACGGGTCAAAGACACGGTCAAATCGCACTCAAAACGAGATCCTACAACATCATATTAATCCAAACGGTCCAAAATGGTTAGAAATGGTAAAAAAATATAGGAAGTGGGTAAAAATTTCAAATTTTTTTCTATAAAATAGCGAAAAAATAAATTTTTTCATACCATTTTGAAAATTCACCCACTGTAGTGCTTTTGTATCCAGAACTTCAAGAGCTGATTCTAGGAGCATCATCTCATGAAATCACTCCATGTTTGGTCTAGGTAATTACTCATGCCCTCCTCTTTCAATTTCATGCATCAATTTTTAATTTTAATGGTAATTTTTTTTATTTAAGCCATTCCAAATAGTGCGTTTCGACCCACATGGAAATCGGGTCTTTTTCTGCGTATAGGGCTGGGTATACATTGAAAAATACCATGATACCCGCGTACATACGCGTATGTTTTGCAAACAGTTGCATACAGGGCCCCAAACATGATTTTCAAGGGAAAACACTCATGAAATTTGACAATGTTTGTGCAGGATGCTGCTAGAATGGAGAGAAAGAGAACATGGTGTTGTTGAATAGGTTGTGTAGGGTGATCTCCTAGCTCAACAAGCATTGAGGGCTTGTGGGTTATACAAGTTTTGGCACCTCAGAAGCTTAAGACCAAAGCCAAGGATACTCCAGCTGCTAGTGGATTACTGGGATCCAGACCTTTTAGTTGGATGACATGTCACTTAGCGTCGATGTTGAGGACATATACTTTATCATAGGTTTGTCTTGTTGAGCGGAGGCAGTGAACCTCCGATCCCATGGGCCAAGAGGAGGGTTGACTATAGACGAGTACATAGTTGTGTATTTCCTTCCCGATACAGAGAAGGTTGGGAGTCAAATCTCGACAAATGCAGTCCAGAACCTAGGGCTAAAGGCCATACTATTGGCATTAGGCAGTTTGTAGGTTTAATATCACTCCACCAGGCCTCAAGGCCAATGATGTTCTATGCCATAGAGTGCGTGTGATCTACAATATATGACTAGAGTACCTCGCTGCTGAGCAACATTAAGCAGCAACTCAGTGACTGCAAGATGGTCAGGGTACAAAACTTTGGGTTCGCTAACATACTGAGTGCATTTTTTTCGAGCAAGTGTCGGGGCTAAGCCCTAGAGTTGAAATTGTTCCACATGGAGTTAGGGATATGGCTCAACTATGCTGGGCCAATGTCATGCGAAGACTGGGAGGGGGAAGGGTGGTCGACCCCTATCCAACAAACTTCTTCCTCTAGTGGCAGAGATAGATCATCCCCATAGATGACTACCCCTATGCAAGGATAGACTTCTGTGGAGATCCAGACATGCCCCTACCACTAGGAGCAACATATGGAGACATATGTAACAAATCGCAACTCACGTTTGTTTTTTGAATTTTTTTTGTTGTATTTTTTGATATATGAAATCAAAAGACATGTTTTTGGTGTGACGACATATAATGATACTCTCTCATGTACATGCAGATGTGGGATCTTGACAGCAAGATGGTTTTCCTTTTCATCAATGGAGGGGAAGAAGCGATGAGATCATGGGTGTGGATGCAGAGCGGACACTCCAGAGCATCCACACAAACTTTGTTCGCTTAACACAGAGGTTTCTCATGGCGCAAGTTGAGGACTTTACTAAGGCCATGTAGCACGAGGTGGTTGGAGTACCATAGGAATGGGTTCGGTTATTTCGTCGGCTAGATAAAGTCGTGGTGTGCTACCATGATCAGCATCCTCCTCCACCTCAAACTTAGAGACTCGGGTGTATATTTTTTGTATGATCGTGTAGTATATTTTGGTGGCTCGGAAGCCCCAATTTTGTATATGACACTTATGTATTATGACATCACCTTTTTGGACTTAATGAAAAATACTTATGATGATCGATTATTATTCAATTTACACGTGTAAAATTTGTTTGTGAATTCTTTTATCGTCTGTGAAACAAATTCCAATCTAGTACATAGTTAGCATATGAATCAACAACTTGATTAAAATTTCTTGAAATGTGAATGTATGTTATGCTCTCAAATTGTCGTTCTAGCAATCTTACATGCATTAACCTTCGTAACAATGTCACATCCATAACACGATATAAGCCATTAAGTTGTGAGACCACTAACTATGAATCAAGATGTACCTCAAGATAAACAACACCATGTGAAATGGAATCACGCAATAATTCAATCACGACACTATATTTAGCAACATTGTTTGACGAAGTTCGTAAACATATGCCTCTTGAAGACAACACTTGACCCGTAGGAGAATAAATCACCCAAGCAACCAAAGCTGAGTTTTGAGTGTGGCAGCTAGCACCATCAATGAATCCTATGTAAACCAAAGACTCCATCGAAATCTTGCATAAAAAACAAAAGCTAATCAACAAACCCAATCACCATAAGAAGACCAAAATACGATATGCAAAATGTACAATAATATACAAAAAGTCTGCCTTGGGTGAAGATCATGCATAGTACTTTTTGAGATAGATCTCATTTCTAGGCTCTGCCAAGGCTGTCCCTTCATAATCAACCAAATCATAGGCTCCTTTCTCTAAGACATGCTTGACCACGTAAGGACCATGCCACATAGGGTTGAACTTTCCTGCCCCCAAGGGTTCCTTAGCTTGATCCCACAAAAGGACCAAGTCCCCTTCACTAAAGCTCCTAGGATGGAAAGAATTATTGTATTGGACCTTAACGCGACGCTTTCTAACCTCAAGAGCCACTAAAGCATATTAACGCTGCTCATCAAGTTGCTCGAAGTAGACCATATGTTCTTCCAATGAGGAATTCTCTGGTAAAATATCCATAGCTAGATTCAAAGAAGGGATTTCACATTCAACCGGTAATACTGACTCCACCCCATGCACAAGCTGATATGTAGAAAAACCGGTGGAAGTCTTGACCACGGTTCTATAGGCCCACAAAGCAGAATACAACATGATAGGGCGAATTAGTCTTGCTATGTGCGATGGTTCGTTGGAGAATGGACTTAAGTGACTTGCTCACTACTTCAACCTGTCCATTCGCTTGAGGATAATAAGAAGAGGAATGTTATACTAACTTCGAACACAACTCTTCCGTCATTTTGTTCTGAAAGTGCCTGCCATGGTTAGTGACAAGCTCATTTGGAATGCCAAACTGGGTGATAATATGGTTAAATACAAAATGTGCGGTTGTTTCACCATCGGATTTTATAGTGGGAATAGCCTCTACCCATTTCGTGAAGTAATCAACAGCCACAACAATATGATGGTGCCCCCCATCCAAAGCTAGGTTACAATCCATAAAATAAACCCCCCACTTGGTTAAGGGACCGACGGTGATAATGGGATGCAAAGGGGCAGCACATATTCCGTGCAAACACCTAGAAATGGTGGCACCTCTTGACCACATTAATGCAATCTTTAAAGATGGAAAACCAAAAATAACCCGCTCTCAGAATTTTTTGGGTTGTAGAAATCCCAGATAAATGACCACCACACGCTCCTCCATGGAAATCATTAAGCACAACCTTATCCTCCTCATGAGTTAAGCAATAGTGTAAAATGGAATCAACCCCACAATGGTACAAAGTATCATCCACTATGAGGTAGTTCTTTGCTACATGACGTAGTCGTCGACTCTCATCTCGTGAGAGGTGAGTAGGAACCTTCAATGTTTGAAAATAAAAAATAATATCCCCGTACCAAGGGTCCACAGTTGAGATGAGAAAGATATACTCATCAACAAGATAATCCTAATTAAATCTCTCCTTCATCCAAATTTGAAAAATCCGATATGAGCTCAGCAAAAATTAATGATTTCTTCGATTTTGTTGAAACGAACTCGAGATCAAACTCTTGCAATATCACAATCCATTTATTATACTTTCCCCCAATAATCCTTCTGGTGAGGACGAATTCAAATGGATTAATGTGAGCTATGACCAAAGTTTGGCGAAGGAGGATATAATGCCTCAAACTTTGAACCACATATACAGTGGCTAAGTCTAGCTTCTCAACATGGGTATAATAATGTTCTGCATCAATAAGGTTTCAGCTAAGATAGTATATGACATGCTCATGGAGCTCCTCATCCTCTTGAACCAGGACCATACCAATTGTCTCTTGAGATGCGGACACATAAATAAAAAAGTCACGGTTGTAGTCTGGTGGACGAAGCACGGGGGGTTGATGCCAAGGCTTTCTTCAGAGCATCGAAAGAATCCCGAGCTCACTCATCCCAGTAAAAATGGGTGTCTTTCTTCAACAAACGCATGAATCCTTTAGTCAAATTGGAAAAATTGACCACGAACCTTCGCAAGAAGTTCGCCATTCCTTGTAAACATTGAAGATGTCGAATGTTACACGGGGGAGACAATTGAAGTATTTACTCAACCTTCAAGGGATCGACTCTAATACCCTCCTTGGACTGTAATGAATCCTAGTAAATGACCAACCTTCACACAAAAGATGCACTTATGAGGATTGAATCGAATTTGATAATGACGGCATATTTCGAAAATAAATCGCAAATGATGAAGATGATGCACTCTCAAGCGAGAGTGAGTAGCTAGATCATCCAAATACACTTCAATAATATTTTTAAGATCATGGAAGGAAAAGGTCATAGCCCTTTGAAATGTAGCTCTGGCGTTTTTAAGGCCGAAGGGCATCTTCCGATATGCAAAAGTTCCACAAGGATAAATAAATATAGTCTTATGTTGGTCCTTGGGTTTAATATGTATCTGATTATATCTAGAAAATCCATCCATAAAGGAGAAAACCTCACTTCCCGCACACTCATCCAAATATCACTTGAAGTACTCGGTGAAGGAAGAATCCAAGGATCCTCCATATGAGAGGTGCAAAAAGAGACCGAATTCAACAAGGTTGAAGCCTTACCAAGACTATACCCAATCATAAGGACGAGCGTAGAACAACTAAAAGTTCCCATGAGAGAAGGATACATGCCCACACCCACATTCTCAGTTGCTGACTGAGAATGATCGATAATAAAGATAGAAGCTCTCGATGATGCTTTTAGACTCGGATTCTGGAAATATTTTTGATCAATAGTAACAATCTTCCCATCCAAAGGAAAACAAAGCACTTGGAATAGAGAAGAGGCTACAACTTGCATATTGTACATCCAGTTCCTACCTAGTAAAAGATTGTAGTCGAGGGGTGCATCAACCACCTTAACTTCGATCGCAACAGTCTTCCCCCAAATTGGACCTCTAGGGAATGAAATATACCATGTGGTTTAAATGATATTCCATCAAAAAAATTCAACATGTTTGCAGATTTAGACAACATGGGAGAACCTAAGCCCTTCCAACAGGCCAAAGACATCACAGAAACGCCAACGCCTTCATCAATCACAGTGCGCTTGATGGTGTAGTTTAGACCCTCTATTTGAATCAGAAGAGACACACAGTAAGGAAAGCGAGGTTGGATTCCATGAGTTTCAAATTTGATCACGGAAGAAGAGCTATCATCCCCCACCCAAATAGGAGACAACAAAACCTTCCTTTGCGAAGGACAAGTATGAAGCACTTCTAATACAGACATCGCACAAGGAGTCTTGCTCAAATCCTTGACAATTGAACAGTTCTGGGTGGCTGAAGAATTAGGGTTGTGACCTGAGCACTTTAAGAATCCCCTAGGAACTTCAAGTCGCAGCTTTAGGCTTATCCGTAGGCTTTTCAATTTTCAAAGGGCTCTCGGGTGTAGTAGGTTATTTCTCAAGGTCTGGTTGTGATGTACCATAGTATTTGTCATGCATTAGAACACTCATAGATTTTACCATGTTGATGCAACCATGGCCACTAGCAACATCCGATGGGTTTTGAGGTCCACTAGAAGCACTACCAGGATCCACAGTCCTCGAGTTCATATTTTGATTATTTGGTAAAGGATTTGTGAATACAGCTGGGCCCTATGCTATGAACTTCAAGGCATATTCCATTTGAGGGCACAAGTGAGTGAGGTGATCATTGTTACACAACTTGCAAGGAAATTTTACCTTCTGCTTAGGATTCTTGTCCCCCCTAGCCTTATTCATGTTATTCTCATTCTTATTCCCACCCTTTCGATTATTTTTTCCTTTCTTTTTATTCCTTCCAAGCTGCTGGTTACCTTTCGGGTTCGACGATTGCATTGAAAGTACATCTACCATTTGGGTAGGATGGGATGAAGCCGTGGCTTGTGCCGACGCAGACTGTTTAAGAGATAACTGGCTCACTTTTTTCGTAACCGAGTCTGCAGGTTTGGTACTTGGAGAACCAAAAATACGATCGATATGTGGCCTAGGATTAAACTTGGGGTCAAAATTGGATTGTGGAGCATTCGGTATGATCTCATAAAGGAGCCTAGGCTGAGCAAAAATTAAGTCCAACTGTTCGGCCCTAAAAAGAGCTTGGTCCTCATTTTGCACTCTGGATGTGGAAACATCCTTCGTGATATATGGTATCAACGAATTCAGGAACCATTCTAGAAGAAACTTTGGTGGTATAAAGGCTTTAATCAATCTCTTCCATCTACGCCACTCTTGAATATGATCTGAAATGTGGGTGGCTTTGTCTTGCTGAAATGTCGACAAGAGCTTGGTACCGACGTCCTAATGCATGGGTAGTTGGAAGTGATTAAGAAAAATCATAGATAGGTCATTGAACCAAGTATAAGCCCCCCTAGGTAACTCTATATACCATTTCGCGGCAGCACCCATGAGGGTGCGTTGAAATAGTCTCAAATGAATAGAATCATCGTTCAAGGAGTTCGAAGAGCACCAAATATGGAAGGTCGTGATGTGCTCACCAAGATCTTCACCATAATTACCTTCGAACTTTGGAATGTACGAAGCAATTTTTGTAGGAACCCCTAGCCATGTCTGGTCATGAGATACATGATCATTTGTCAATCTTGACAAGTTAGGTAGATTCAAAGTCGCAAGGGAAGGGATCCTAGGTTGAGCCGGTTGGTTCCATGCTCCTTGATAGGACTGGTTCACATAAGGCTGATTGCTATACACCATGGCCTTAGCTAGTGGGATAGTAACCTCCTCCCATTTGACCCATATAGAGTTGCATGGAATCATTGTAATTTGGAGTACCTTGAGGCTGGGGTGCTATAAATCCATAATTATGAGACTGATACACGGGTTGATACCCTGATCCATAAGGTGTGTAGTTTTGTCCGTAATATAGTCTGTAAGAAGGTCCACAAGAGGATCCATAAGGTGGACCATGAGATGGCCCACGGGAAGGTCCATAAGATGGTCCATATTAAGGTACATGTCTTGCTGACACATAAGGAGGAACATAACCTTGTGACACTACGGTGTGAGCAGAAGTATAATGGACATGACTAACAGTAGAAATTCAGTCAGAAGGCCCACTAGAGTTAGGAAGAGGATGCGTCGTCAGAAAAGCATTTGAAGGAATTGGTGTTGAAGATGATGGAATATGTGAAGGAATATAACTTGTTCCCCCAATATTCATATGTCTAGGTTCTGGTCCTCGAATGGGAACACTAATGCTAGGCCTAGGGTGTGTGTGTGAAGAAACTTCCACCGCAGAGATGGAAGGTGTAATGTGACTAGTGCTAACAAACCTTTTTGCATGGGAAGGAATGGAAGTGACCCCAGGCGCAACACTAGGGTCAACACCTGATCCGACATGGGTTGCCCGACCGGTATCAGGAATATCAAGCATGCCATACCTAATAGTGCTAGTTCTAGTGGGTGCATGGTGAGTCTCACTACCCGACAATCGTGACCAATATCGAGAGTCAGATGGTATGTAGTCTGTGAATTGTGATAAATCTTCATGTGGCAGCTGAGCCACATGGTGGCCAAACCCTAACGTAGCCCCATATGTGCTCGAAGGTTTAACCTCTCATAAGGGGCGAGGTGAAGAGAGCTGATCTAGAATATCAGACTCATGATGGCTCATGGTGAGATGTGTGTGTGAATCAATGTGAGTATCAATCCTCCTAGAATTTTCGGTTCTCTTTCGTGAAGGAGGAGTAGACGTAGAAGGCGGAAGGCCTGCTATTCGACGAGAATGGTGTAACACTGCACCTGGATCCACAATGTCTCAACAAAATAAAATACTCAATCTAGCTATGCAACCCTAATAAATCTAGCGTGCACAGAGAATACACCTAAGAAAATATAGAACCAAAAAGCAAGCAAATCAAGGGTAGGATATGTGATATCCTGAATGAAGTAGGTATGTCTCTCCTAGGAGAGTCTTGAGACTCCCATACACAACAATAGGAGGTTGGTAACCAATTAGAGTGGCCCTCAGATTCAACGCATATAGCGACTTTGCTGTCTGACCCCTACCTGGCCAGGACATCTACAAAATAACCTCTGCAAATACCCCCTCGATACCTAGGTAAGGAAACTAAGGTCACCTCAATATAACCAATTCTCAGGCAGATAGTCGCAGGCAGGATCGACCGTATGGGTAGGGTATCAAAGCCCAAATCCTGAAATCACAAATCGATACCTCAGGGGTGCATCGACTCTACCTCAAAGGCCCCCAGATACAAATACAATCCTGGAAATATCTCCGGTGATCACAGAAAGTGACTAGGGGTCATCCCAATCATAATCGCGTGCACTTCCTCATGCTTAACTCCCATGCAAGAGGAGCATCCTGAGAAACACTAATTATACTAAGGGTTTCACACTCTCACCTACGTAGACACCTACTTGTTTTGTCAGAGTGGTCTTGGAGAATTAACTCACAATGACCTATTCCAAGACCTTAAAACCTAATGTTTTTGATGCACCCTATAAAAGAAAAGAGTGTAATTCATTTTATTAAGCGTTGATTTTAATTAGCTGTGATTACTCAAAGGGAAATGACCGTGTAACTAATGAAGTTATGACTCAGTAGCGGAGTAAATATACACACCTAACAAGCAATGCCAAGTGCAATTGTGTAGAATGAAAAACAAAGTATTCCACTACATGAGATGCAAGATTTTTCCTTCAAATGTAAGTGCAATCATTCCTAAATGAAAATATGACTATAATTCAATAATAAAATCTAATGCAAGTACCATGCCGATGCAAAATGCAAGAGATGCATAAATATGCAAAACAAAAATATTTTTGTATTTTTTGAAATAAATGAGATATGAAAGCAATAAATGATTCTACAACCCCCAGACCCTGCAACCACTCAGAAACAGTAGCCAAGCAAGGCACGAAGGTAAAAGAGACGTAATGAACTAATCCCAAAACAAAAAATGAATAAATTAATGATAAGAAAAAAACTTTAAAAAAAACTAAAAGAAGTCTCTGGTAAAAAACCAGAGGGTGTATACAGACACCAGAAGTATCCAATAAGACTCAACAATCATCAAAACTCACCCAACAACACTTAATCCTCCAATAAAGGCTCAAAATCAAGGCATACACGACTGTTCTTAGTAAACTTGCGTACATACGTGACTGTTCAGGGAAAACTCGCGTGTATACGCGACTGTGAATACAAAACCCGCATACATGAAGAAAAAGGAAGAAAAATAGGGCAAATATAAAAGCCAAGATCAAATTTACTTCTTTAGGAGCCTACTGGGAAAACATGCCCCCAGACCCGACACAGAAACAGAGAAATCAATAGAAATTCAAGTACATTGAATACCAAAAACTCGAAAGAGAAACAACTAGGAACCTCCCCAGTGGAGTTGCCAATTCTGTTACAGAGAGAAACTTCCTATGCCTTGAGGGTAGCACAACATACAACTTGACACCAAAAATCAATCTTTCCCATTATTCAAGAGAAACCAAACATCTAACACTAAAGGATACCGAATCATACCTTGTTCCGGACGGTTGAAGTAGATCCCCGTTGAGCTTTTCCAATTCACGCTTGCATTAGAAATTTGTTCTCAACAACAGCAAACAAGACAAGCATGCTCTATAATAATGTGTTAGACATACTCTAGCATATATATTCAACAATGTATAAGCAATTAAATACATCCATGGATTCAATATTCATATTCAAATGCACATAATTGGACAGGAAAACATATGTCTAGTAATAAAATCAAAGATTACAATAGTGACAACCTCTATCGGCACGTACATGAACAGAAGAAACCTAGTCCTCCACCTGGGCCTTCACCACCTCCATCCTCCATCTCTCGATAGAAATATCACAAAGAAAATGAAAGCTTGGGAAGAACACAAAGTGCTCCAAAGGGAAAAAGGGACGAAGACTCAAGTATAAGAAAACTGAGGCAACAATGGACTATAGTTTTTTTTCTATTCAATAAATCTCCTTCAATGTATCCAAGGGGTTCCTTATATAGCACTACAAAAGGGTAATGGAGGGTCGAATCCAAGCGATCTCAAGGCATATGGAAGGCCAAGAGTCAGAATCTTTGGACTCATATGAGGAAAACTCCAATAATATTTGGACTTAGGCACACATCTCGATGTACGCGGGTTTGAGGTCAAAAGTCGCGTGTACACGCGAGTAAGGGTTTAAAAGTTGCATAAAACAATAAAAAAGTGTTTTTTAGGGATGATATTGGAACATCAAAGTATAATATAAGTCCATGGGGTCTAAAGAGTTTGTAGAGGGACAAGGAAGGCCATAAATATGTGATCAACCATGTGTGGTAAAATCATCTATAACACCAGTTCATCCTTGTACTTCTCGGGTTGTCTACTACATTCATTTTTTTGTGAACACCCACTTCGTCCGATGGGTTTCCTTCCATTTGGTAATGTAATTAGATCTCATGTTTCACTCTTCTTCAAGGATTCAATTTCTTATTCTATATCCCTTTCTGATATACTTCTCTTTCTCAAAATGATCGCTTCCTTTACCGTCTTGGGATCATATTATATGGAAAATAACCCAAAAAATCAAACTGAAACTTGGGTGGACTATACCTTTCTAGTTGTTTTCTTTCTCATCCAGACCTCTAGACATATAGAGTGTGTTGTTCCGCCTATTTTTCAGATTCGGTTGAATCATTTAAATCTAGATTTTTGTCATTCATTTCAAACTCTTTCTTTTATTCTTACTTTTCTCATTTAACCTATTCATCCCTATAAATTCCTCTTACTTATTTGAAAATCACATTTCAAGTATAAATTGGATTCGTCATCACTGGGTTTTATATATTATACCATTTCACTCCATCCTTGTACTTGATGAAGATGTAATTCTGCAACTTGTTGTTGAGTTTAGTTATATTCTCTTTTTGGATATGCACAAAGGCTTCACACCCAAACACTTTGAGATGTGTAAGAGAGGGGTTTCGTACCATCCCATGTATCAAATGGAGTCTTATTGACCAAATCCCTTGATGTCGACCTATTCACTGGGTAACATGTCATGTGGACTATCTCTACCTAGAGTTCTTGTATGACTCTTGCGGCACTGAGAATTATCCTCACTTTCTCCATCAATGTTCTATTCATTCTTTGNTATGTTTTGTCAATCTATGCTATGTTGTATATAGAACTAGTTGATCACTTTTCCACAAAATCCCCCCCCCCCCCTTATTAGTTCTCAACACCTTGATATTTTTACTAGTTTGATTTTCTACAAGAGCTTTAAACTCTTGAAACTTCTCAAAAACCTCAAATTTATTCATTACCAAATAAGACCATTTCATTTTGGATAAGTCATCTATGAAACAAATGTAATACTAAGATCCTTCTAGTGAAGGAACTCACATAGGTACAAACACATCACTATGTATTATCTCTGGTATTCATTTAGCTTTAATAACACCATATATGAACCTTATATGGCTTTTCTTACCATTAATACAAATGTTCAAAGAACTTGACCTCTTTAGAGCAATCAAGGATTCGATCGACAATACCTTTATTATGCATGGAATGAAGACCTTTCTCACCTATGTGTCCTATCCATTGATTCCACAACATGGTTTATTTGAATAGACATGAATATATGATGTTGGAATCTCGACATAGAAAATTTTCATTTTCATCTGTGTTGTTCTTCCAAATAGTTTGTACAAGGTTCTAGTTCAAATTCCCCTCATTAGTACCATCACTCCTTGCACCATCTTGTACGTATGTTTCTCAAATAAATATTACACACTTGCATTACATGTCTTACTTATTGAGATCATATTTTGAGCCAAACCTGGGAGATGCATTACTCTTGGAAGTGTTCATATTCTTCCAATTTCCATTTTCAGTCGAAATTTACTTCGTCCAACTATCATGGTCATTGAATCATTCCCCGTAGAAAATCGCCACCATCAATATTCTCATACTGTAGTATCCCGAATATTTACCCAACACTTATGGGCATAAGCCCCATTGACTATGATGTTACTTTGATGTTTTATTTTCATATATTGGATCTAGGACCCCACTGCATATGAACATGATGATTTGTTTGATATATAGGGCGTAAGCAGTTACATATGTTTTATGTATGATTTTATGTGTTGGGTGTGGACCTTGAAGCACATAATTGATGAGATGTTTTGTGTTGAGCAAGGAGCTCTGGAGCACATGAGTATTTGAATGTTTGTGTTGAGTGAGTAGCTCTGGAGCACATGAGTGTTTAATTTGTGTTGAGTGAGAAGCTCCAAAGCACATGAGTGTTTAATTTGTGTTGAGTGAGAAGCTCCAAAGCACGAGTGTTTTGTTGTGTTGATCGAGGAGCTCTGGAACACATGAATTATGTAAACCTTTGTGATTGATGAGGAAGCTCTGAAGCACATGAGTGTTTTGTTGTGTTGAGCGAGGAGCTCTAGAAAACATGAATTATGTAAACCTTTGTGATTGAGCAGGAAGCTCTCAAGCACATGAAAATATAATTGGAAGTGTTGGGCATAAGCCCTGGTGCTTTCCAAGTTGATGTTGAGCATAAAATCTGCAACATCGGATCCTTGGCCATTGTATCCCTAGGTCTATCTTACAAATACATCCTAGCATTAGTGTTGAGCGAGGAGCTCTAGAATTGCACTAAGTTTGCAACTCCATGTTTTTAGCGTTGAGTATGGGCTCTGGATAAGCGCTAGGAGTTACTTAAAAGAATTAATGACGTCAAGTGAAAATGACTTGAGCAAAATATTGATCTCATCTGACTTATTTATAAGCCATTAAATAAAATCTCAAATTTCTGTATCTCATCAAGTACTAAAGAACTACCATGTTATACGAGAGAATCCAACATGCAAGGATGTTTATAGTTGCATATCCTAGTAGACTCAACCACTTACCTGACGGCCTTGATGAAGAAAATATCATAAGTTTAGGGATCATGTTATATGATACCTAAAGACAAATGTTAACAAATAACAAATATATATAATTATATATTTTATACATGGTATGTATAAGAGTAAGCATAGTAATAATATTAATAAATATAAGAAAGAAAGAAATGCTCCATCTATTATTATTATTACTAAAAGATAATTAAATATTATAATACCTACAAAGGTCGAAATAGAAACTAGTTAAAAGTTTCTAAGTTAGATATTAAAAGTTCCTAAATTAAATAAAAGGGTTAAATAGAGAAATCAAATGATTCTTGATTTAACTTTCCCTTTTGACTCAAAAGTATGCCTATAAAGTCCCAAGCCAAAGAGAGGCTTTGGGATCTCTTCCATCTTTTCGGTGAATCATTATCTTTGCCTGTTTATTCTCAAGAGAGTTCTTGGAGGAAATTTTTCTAAGAGGAAAAGTGAGAACTGATTCGGACCTGATATCCTAGTTAGGGAAGCCTTACCTTAGGATCTCTAAGCTACTTATGATGTTGGAAACAGCTCGGGGGGATCCAGATGAAAACCAAGAACGGTTTCAAGTCATGGTTGGGCAGAACGTGGTAGTTTCCAAGTGATTCGTTTATCTATACAGAGGTCATATCTGTCTATGAATTTGTTAATTCTGGGTAATTGAGTGTGTAGGTTTTTAGCCATTGGAATAGCTTCACCTTACAGGTATGAGGTTCTTGATTTTTCCATTCCATTATCTAGTATATTTTTTGTTAAAATATCTAAGGGTTTACGTTATATTTTTAACCCTATGTCTGTAATTATTTTCTGTTAGGATATTTAAAGGTTTATGTTATATATTCTAACCCTATGTCTACAATTATTTCCTGTTAGAATATTTAAGGGTTTACACTCTATTTATAAACCCTAAACAGAACTAGTTATAAAACACATTAAATTAAAGTATAGTAAAATAGAACATAAGAAATAAACCATTATCCATTGTTTTAAAATAAAAAACACTATAATCACATTATGCTATACCTAAGAGTAATCATTAAACCGAAGTAATAAGCTAAAAATAAAACCATCGAAGACCTATCAGGGTCTGTATATAACTTTATAAAGAAACAAGTTTATAAACAATATCATCCCTCATTAAGCAAAGTAATCCATAAATCGAATATATAGACAAGATATCAAGACCATCTAGTGGTATGAAGTCATATTATGATTAAACAACAATCCACATACATCCATCTCATTCATAAATAAGCAAACCACAACATATAATTAACCAAATAGTATATCCTATTAACTTTACACATAATAAAACAACCACAGCATTGCACAGAACTCTTTAAGACATAGAATAGATAAATAGAGGTCACAGGATCGAATCCTGTGGGCATGAGTGCCCAAACAAGTCTTTACATCAACCATCATGACCCATGATCAAATCCTATAGAGTCCACACGCTTTACATTTACAAATCACCCTATTGAATCCTGTAGGATTCACTATTATTCTACTAGACGATGTAGCGTTTCAAGCCATCAACTACAGACCACACTATTATAAATACACAGGCCGTAAAAATAATCCAACCCATCTCTCCACAGAGGTGAAAACCCCTAAATTGTTTACACCTTGTAACCACCATTGTGGCTCACGACCCTTTGCATTCAAAACATTTAACATTATCATACAACCCATTAAAACCTTGTCAATTCTATGACAATAGCATCGATATATAATTGAGGGTTATGCCCACAGTCACGACTCTTACAATTTTAAATACACAAAATAAATGTAACTACAATTCAACTATGAAAACAACAAGTCATTGTGCAGTCACAGCTCTAATGGCGGGAACACCAATGCCACATACGACATGGCTCCCAAGGAAAAACAACATTGTTAAACAAGAGTGGGAAACGTACCTTCCATTAAATCCAACCTCCAAAGCTTTACGCCACCACACAGACCATAGGCAGAGCTCACGTAGCCATGCTCCAAATGACCCAAACCATCACAAGAGCCCAATCCCTAAGCTTGAGGCCCATGCATCCCAAAATGCATTAATGTTTCCACCTTAGCCTCCAATAACATAAATCGAATACCATAGTGTATAGTTCATGCCATCCTTTAATGCAACACCATGTTTAAACAATGTATCATACATAATTCCCAATATGTGAGTCGAATACATAGGGTATTACCATAGTCTATGGCATATGAAATATGCCATGGAGGGCTATATATAAGGTTTTAAACTTACACCAATACTCTATTAAAATATGAACCAAATTATAGAGTGTTCATACCATATAAAATGTGTACCATGTAAATGATAAGTGCAACGGTAATTAAATCACTGTCGTAGATTCCGTAAAAACAATAATGGTAACTTGTACAAGATAGGCTAGTGAAACATATAGCCTTGTGTAAATATTGAATAATATTCGTCATAGTAGTGACTAGGGTAGGACTGTAAAGTTTGTCATCATCTAAGTTGAGTGTTAGTGACCAACGAGCAGTTTGTCTTCTACTGCTTTTATAAGCAGTTTCCGTCGTCAAGTGCTCCTGCACGCGACAAGGAAAGAAATGCATTAGTTCATAAGAACTAAGTAAGCTCCAAAGTAACAAGTAGAAAACAGTTACCTCCCAGGTGTTTACAAGGGCAACAAGTACCGCCACTCCACCCCTTTTTACAAATACAAGTTAAGCTAGAATTTGTTTATACAACAGTAATCAAACTTTATAACCGCCAAGTAAGTAATTCGAAATAACTAAACATGCATATAAATGCATAATCATAGATCAAGATAGTAAGAAACATCACGACAATATGAGTATTACTTTAATAACCATATCGATAAATATGAAAGAAGGACGTATGAACATCTTATGACAATACAACACAGTAAGCAAAGTACGACATATTTAACATAGTTAAGATAATGTCCAGCACATGTAGTATTTAACTAGCCTAATAATTGTTTTTTATTTTCACATTTTAGGGACATTACAAGTGGCATCAGAGCCTAGTTTCAACACTAAGAGACCAAATGGGGGTATTAGACATTCGTTGTAAGGAAAATAAAGTATGATTTTAAAATTTGTTAACTAACAAATTTTTTTCCTGGTATTAAAAAATTTGCAATTGTGGGATTTTAAAAGAACAGTTCAAATCATGAATGTCACGTCCCCAACCCTTACTCGATAGAGAGGACGCGGCAACATCTATCAACCCGAGGTGTCTAAACCCCCATGAACATAATACATATATAAAGCGCATTGAACTTAGAGCATATAAATACACATATGCATAATAAAATGTACATGATATATATACAAGGGAAGAAAATCATTCATTCAACATATTCATGCATTCAACATGTTCATGATAATTTCATAATAATTCATAAGAAAATACAATTGCAGAACTTAAATAAACAATAATACTTATCTTTGGAGAAAATTGTCCCACAACCAGCTATGTCACTGCAACGTTCCACCTAATCATAGACCAGTGTGCTCTTTAATCTCTCAGAAACACTGTCACCCCTGAGCTTCGCATGATTTTCCCCAAGGAATAAAGAACACTAGCAGACTTTCCCCATAGCCAAGGATATAATCAAACTCATTCAAGCCAACATAGCTGGGTTTGTTAGACTTACACAGGTAGTGGTTTACACTTAGCCAAATTCACATGAGACAAAACCAAGACAACAGATGGGTTTATCAGGCTACCAGCCAAGCCATCCTTCCAGTTGGGTTTATCAGAATGCCAAGGAGGTGGAAAGACTGTCTGCTAAGCTAATGAGCTCAAATCCAGATCTATGAACACCCACACTGTATTTAGCATGATTTCTAAACAATTACACACCCAACACAAGGAAGCATTCCCTTCTTTGTTACACAATCCCTCAGGACATGCCTTCCCTTCTAGTGCTATTCAGGGCATGCAAATAAGAAAACCAATCTTCTATATTGGTCTGCGAGGTTCTTTCACACACTAGGTTTATCAAGCAAGTCTAGACTCCATCTCCATTCCTCAAATAATCTCAGTCCTGGGATTTACCAAAACATAGCAGACGCCAGGGATTACATACACACACAGAAATTTACAAATTTTTGAACATTGTCAGTGCCGGACCGATTGTTGCAAATTACCAAAATGAAAATGTTGCTGGTATTTCAAATCAAAGACAAAAAATCAGATTTAGATCGCTAGACATGACAAATTCGTGAAAGGTTCAAACTCAGAATCATTTTTTCTTTCTTGCTACTATGTGAATGCATAATTGGGTTTCCAAAAATGTTTTTGTTCAATCCACATCGTGAGGGAAGGTGAAACGCTGCCGCATGAGGGAAAGGTGGCTGTTTTTGGTGTTTTCTTGCCCAAGAAATTCAAAAACGTTTTTTCTAGAATTGGTGCTATGCCCAATTCAAATTTCTTCCCACTCTTCCAATCCCCCACTCCCTCATCCTTAGGAAAAATCATGCCCCCATCTCATTTAGTTGCATTGACATAGCTGGTTGTGGGTTTTAATTAAAAATTGCAAATTTAACATGATGTCTAGCTTTTTTTTAAATGTTTAGATAGCATAAAATACCAACGGCTCAACCATAATTGTCGAAACATAAACACTAAATCAATGGTGAGTCTTTTTCCTAGCTCCACACTATGATTATTTACATCATTTTATTTAAATGCAAACGGGGTCAAAACCGGGGTATTACGATGAACACTGAAGAAGATAATAGCCGGGAAGGGAAGTTGAATAACTCCACCCAGGAAGCAGAACTGGTGGTGGAATTGAATTATGATATAATGAAAACCATACAAATTCTCTAAGCAGACTTGTAGAGCTTCAGAGATGATAATATGAATAAAAGAAAGGAACAACAAGCAATTAATGAAGCATTGCTGCCAAACATAATACGAGGAAGCCCGCAGGGAAGACCCACTCATTCAACAAATAGGTTCAAGAAAGAATTTTATCATAAACATGCCAGCAGCCCAAGAGAAGAAGGAAAATAAGAACATACCCTTGAACCTCTAGAAGGAGATTATTACAGTCTTTCTAGTAATGATTCTCTTTCTCCATGCATAAAGAAACTGAGAAATGATGACAATCTTCAGGGAGAGTATCGAAAAATAAAATCCCCAACCTATGAAGGAGAGATGAATACGAGAGAAAAAGTTGAAGAGTGGTTGTTGGGTATGTGCAAATATTTTTGAGTTCATAACTACTCTAGTGAAATGAAAGCTCGTCTAGACATCTATGGATGCTTTTATTAACAGATTTTTGGATCTGTTGCATTATGTACCATATATCAAGGACGAGAAAGTAACAATATTACAACAATTTTTAGGATGTATTCCTCCTAACTTTCGGCAAATGATTGATTTTGACATGCCTTAAACCTTTGAAACCACCTTACACAAAGCTAGGATTTACTATGAGCATGGACAACTGAGGCAAGAGAACCTTAACAGAAGCAGAGACAGGTCTAGTAGCTTCATAGATAATAGAAAAACGGGATTTTACCCACCATCGAATAAAAAATAGAACAATAGTTTTCCAGCCCATAAGAACTTCAACAAGATGGGTACAAAGCCATATGTACCGACTCCAAATGTTAACAAATCAGCAGCAAATGGGGGAGCCAATGTTTCCCTGCTGCAAATTAAATGTTGGAAATTCCAAGGCCCTCATTATGACCGAGACTGTATGAATAACACCAATGGGATCATGCACAACTTGTAGGAAGAACCAACGGTAGAGGACATACTTGGAACATTGCAGATTTATGCATCCTTGGATGACCGACAGACAGACCATCAGGATACCATGGTTGAGATAGAAGGTAAGATCTTAAAAACTTCTATTTCAATACTAATTGACCCTAGTGCTTGCCAAAGATATGTATCACCTAAAATTGTGGATGTATGTAAACTAGGAAAAGTTAAACATGATAAACCTTGGATGGTGTAATTATCCACATGTACGAAACAAAACGTTTTGGAAATAGTTAAATATTGTGAGGTAAACCTGAATGGTTTTCCTACTAAAGTAAACTTGAACATCCTACCCTTAGGATCACATGATATACTTATCGACATTGACTGGTTGGAACAATACCATGCCATGCTTGATTGCTTACATAAGTCAATATTGTGTACCGATAGCCAAGGGAATCAAGTAAAGATTCAAGGCATACCAAAGAAAGTTTTTGTAAGGAAGATATCTGCTTTACAAGCAAAGAAGTGCTTTAGGAAATGCTACAAGCTGTTTGCAGTAAACATCCAAGACATAGAGGATGAGGGGGAACATCACATAGAGGAATTTCCAGTTCCTGTAGAATTCAAGGATGCAGTTCCTGAGGATATCTCAGGATTACCTCCGCCGTCGAGACCTAGAATTTTCCATAGAACTGACACCAGGATCAGTTCTGGCTTTGAAATCCCCTTACCGCATGAGTGCACTAGAGTTGGTGGAGCTCAAACTGCAGTTGCAGGAATTGATATATAAATGATATATTCGACCAAGTGTGTCCCATTGGGGAGCACTGATACTTTTCGTAAAGAAGAAGGATGGTATGATGCAGATGTGCATCAATTACTGCCAACTTAACAAAATGACTACCAAGAACCGATACCCACTCCCTAGGATCGATGACTTGTTCGATCAAGTAGGAGGATCCAAGATCTTTTCAAAGATCGACCTACAATCTGGGTACCATCATGTACATATTCACAACGCGGATATTCACAAAATCTCCTTTCGTACAAGGTACGGTCACTACGAGTTTGTAGTAATGCCATTCAGGTTGACCAATGCACCCGCAAAATTTATGTGTATGATGAACAATATATTCAGTAAATATCTGGATAAATTTGTGTTGGTATTTATAGACGACATCCTAGTTTACTCTAAGAGTAAAGAGGAGCATGAGGAACACCTCTGCATAGTGTTACATGTGTTACGGGAACACCGAATATATTCGAAGTTTAGTAAATGTGATTTTTACAAACCACAGATATAGTACTTGGGTCACATCATCTCCAAGATGGGGTTAGCTGTGGACCCATAAAATATTAAATCCATAGAAGATTGGCCTACCCCTACTACTGTAACCGACATTAGATCTTTTTTGGGATTATCCGGATATTATCGAAAGTTGATTGAGAACTTCTCGAGAATCGGTTGTCCCATGACCACTTTGCAAAAGAAGGAAAATAAGTTCTTATGGACGACCAAGTGCGAGGAGAGTTTTCAAAAGCTTCAATAGCTTTTGACGATCGCACCGATACTACGAATTGTGGCTCACAATGGGGATTTCATTGTTTACACGGATGCAAGCAAGAAAGGACTCGGAGGAGTCCTCTTGTAGAACAATTACGTGATTTGTTATGAATCGTGAAAGTTAAAAGAACATGAGCAGAACTACCCCAAACATGATCTTGAGTTAGAGACCATAATCCTTGCCTTGAAGATGTGGAGGAACTACCTCATGGGAAGGAAATTCCTTCTGAAGACAGACAATATGAATCTAAAATATTTATTTGAGCAACCCGATCTAAATTCTAGGCAAGCCAGATGGTTGGATTTCCTCAGAGAGTACCATTACGAGCTAAATCATATAAAGGAAAAAGAGAACAATATTGTTGATTCTTTGAGTCGACGAATTCATATGATATATGATTTGACTTTAAGTCAAACTGATTCAGATTTACATGAGAGGATTAGAACGAACAACATAGTTGACCCTTTCTATGTTGAAATCCTTAAGAAGGTCCAAGAGGACAAGTTGTTTCAACAACAAAAATAATACAAGGTAGACGAAATGAGATTGCTATGGCCCAAGGAGAGATTGTACATTCCGGAAGGAGATGACATCTGGTCCAACATCCTCATGGAATTTCATCAGACACCCTACTCGGGAAATCCAGGATATCAAAAGATGATATCCGCTCTTAAGAGACACTTTTTCTGGCCTAAGTTAAAGGCTGACATAGCATTGTTTATCGCAAAATGTCAAGAATTTCAGCTGATCAAAGTTGAGGACCAGCATCCTTCGAGGTTTATGCAACCATTACCCATTCCAGAATGGAAGTGGGAGGTCATTAGTATGGATTTTATCACGGGTCTACCTAAGAGTAAGAAACAAAATGATTCTATCTTTGTAGTAGTTGACAAATTTTCAAAAGCAACACACTTCATTCCAGTGAAGTAGACCTACAAGGCAGTACACATTGGCGATATCTTCTTGAAGGAGATATTTAGATTGCATGGGATACCCAAGGAAATAATCTTGGATCGAGATACTAAGTTTACCGAAAACTTTTGGATATCCTTATTCTCCAGATTAGAGACACAGTTGAAATTTAGTACTGCTTATTACCCGTAGAAAGAGGGGCAGACAGAGAAGGTAAACCATATTGTAGAGGACATGCTTAGGATGTATGTCATGAACAACCCCACCAAGTGGTAATATTACCTGCACCTTGCAGATTTTGCATATAACAATGAATACCAGATTTCCGCCAAGATGAGTCCCTTTGAGGTACTCTATGGACAGAAGTGTAGAACACTGGTTACTTGGGATAGCCTGGTGGATCGGCTCATGTTAGGGCCTGACTTGTTAAAGGACTTGGAAAAATTGGTTACCAAGGTTCAGGTGGACCTTAAAGAAGCACATGACCTCTAGAAAAGCTACGCGGATAAGAAAGGAAAAGATAAAGACTATCAAATAGGTGACCATATCCACTTGAAAGTGAAAGCAAAGTGAAGCTCGTTAATCTTGGGTAGGTGTGGCAAGTTAACACCTATATTTTGTGGACCCTTTGAGATATTGGCCAAGAAAGGGCCAGTGGAATATGAACTAGTGTTACCTTCTCACATAAGAGTCCACAATGTTTTCCATGCATCTTTTTTAAAGAAATATATTTATGATACTAAACATGTGATTGATTGGTCCTTATTACAGGTGGAACCTAAAGGGGATTTTTTCCCTGAACCCCTTCATATATTGGACAAGAGAGAGGTGCATCTGAAGAAGCACATTATAGTCCATTTGAAAGTGCAATGGAAGCATTTCAAATCTGATGAGGCTACTTGGCAGAATGAAGCCACCATGAGAAAGGCTTACCCCTCCTTGTTTCATGATTTCAATCTGAGTCCCTAGAACACTAATGAAGGTGTCGTTCTAAGTGAAGATGGATTTAATATCCTGAATTTTGAGCTAACACTTATGGGCATAAGCTCCATTGACTATGATGCTACTTTGATATATTGGGTCTAGGACCCCACTGCATATGAACATGATGATTTGTTTGATATATTGGGCATAAGCCAGTCACATATGTTTTATGTATGATTTTATGTGTCGAGCATGGATCCCCTGAAGCACATAATTAATGAGATGTTTTGTGTTGAGAAAGGAGCTCTAGAGAACATGAGTATTTGAATGTTGCTGTTGAGCGACAAGCTCTGGAGCACATGAATTTTTAAGTTGTTTTGAGAAACAAGCTCCGAAGCAAATGAGTGTTTTGTTGTGTTGATCGAGGAGCTATGGAACACATGAATTATGTAAACATTTGTGATTGATAAGGAAGCTCTGAAGCACATGAGTGTTTTTTTTTGTGTTGAGCGAGGAGCTCTGGAACACATGAATTATGTAAACCTTTGTGATTGAGCAGGAAGCTCTGAAGCACATGCAAAGATAATTGGAAGCTTTGGGCATAATCCTCGGTGCCTTCCAAGTTGATGTTGGGCATAAGATATGAAACATAGGATCCTTGGCCATTGTATCCCTCGGTGTAGCCTACAAATACATCCTAGAGTTAGTGTTGAGCAAGGAGCTCTGGAATTGCACTAAGTTTATAACTCCCTGTTTTTAGTGTTGAGAATAGGATTTGGATAAGCACTAGGAGTTATTGAAAAGAATTAATGATGTTGAGTGAAAATGACTCGAGTAAAATATTGATCTCATCTGACTTATTTATAAGTGATTAAATTAAATCTCGGATTTCTTTATCTCATCAAGTACTGAGAACTACTATGTTATACGAGAGAATCCAACATGCAAGGATGTTTAGAGTTTCTTAGTCTAGTAGACCTAACCATCTACCTGACGACCTTAATGAAAGAAATGTCATAAGTTTAGGGATCATGTTATATGATACCTAAAGACAAATGTTAATATATATATATGGTATGTATAAGAGTAAGCATAGTAATAATATCAATAAATGTAAGAAAGAATGAAAGGCTCCATCTATTATTATTATTACTAAAAGATAATTAAATATTATAATACCTACAAAAGTCCAAATAGGAACTAGTTAAAAGTTGCTAAGTTGAATATTAAAAGTGCCTAAATAAAATAAAATGGTTAAATCAAGAATCAAATGATTATTGATTTAATTGCCCCCTTTGACTGAAAAGTATGCCTATAAAGTCATAAGCCAAAGAGAGGCTTGGGGATCTCTTCCATATTTTTGGTGAATCATTATCTCTGCCTATTTATTCTCAAGAGATTTCTAGGAGAACATTTTCCTAAGAGGAAAATGGAGAACTGATTCAGACTTGATATCCCAGTTAGGGAAGCCTTACCTTAGGATATCTAACATTAGAGGAAATTTGGGGTCTAAAATGGGCCTTATAAGAAAACGTGCCAAAATAAGTTTTTGTGAGTTGGAATTCAAGAACCAATAGAATTTCAATAAAATAAGTCAACCATAATGGTTGAATTGACATATTTGTCATTAAAAAAAACTACTTTTTTTGTTTGTATTTTCGACATATCTCATTGTGTTTTTACTCAAATTTCGATCGGGAGAGCTCGTTGGATGCGGAATCAAATTCCGCATCCAACGAGCTATCCCGATTGAAATTTGAGTAACAAAACAGGGAGATATGTCGAAAATACGAACACAAAAAGTAGTTTTTTTCTTTCTTCCTCCAAAATTAATCAACATTATTTTATTATTTTAACTATTATTTTATTATTTTAATTATTATTTTATTATTTTCCTTAGGAGGCCCATTTTAGACCCCAAAATTCCTCTAATGGCTACTTGCATGTTGGAACCAGCTTGGGGGGATCCAGATTAAAACCAGGAACGGTTCCTGGTCATGGTTGGGTGAAACGTGGTAGTCCCCAAGTTATTTGGTTATCTATACAGAGGTTAGATCTGTCTGTGAATTTGTTAATGCTAGGTAATTGAGTGTGCATGTTTTAAGCCATTGGAATAGCTTTACCTTACAGGTATGAGGTTCTTTATTTTTCCATTCCATTATCTAGTATATTTTCTGTTCAAATATCTAAGGGTTTATGTTATATTCTTAACCCTATGTCTGTAATTATTTCCTGTTAGGATATTTAAAGGTTTATGTTATATATTCTAACCATATTTCTACAACTATTTCTTCTTACAATATTTAAGGGTTTACACTCTATTTATAAACCCTATTTCTGTCCAGAATGTTTAGGAGTTTATGATTGTTCTTCCAAAGTTATGTCTGCATTTTATTTCCTATCTTTAATTTTATTTCTAACGCCTAGAACTACTTAAGACATAGCCTATGTATATGTATAATTATCTATGGATTATACTGGTAGATTCCATATTTTCAGCAGACCTATACTTAGAAGTTAAAATATTATTTAGTATAAACACTAAACATAACTAGTTATAAAACACATTAAATTAAAGTATAGTAAAACATAACATAAGAAATAATCCATTCCCCATTGTTTTAAAATAAAAACACTATAATCACATTATGCTACACCTAAGAATAATCATTAAACCGAAGTAATAAGCTAAAACTAAAGCCATCGAAGACCTCTCACGGTATATCTATAACTTTATAAAGAACCAAGTTTATAAACAATATCATCCCTCATTAACCAAAGTAATCCATAAATCGAATATATAGACAAGATATCAAGACCATCTAGAGGTATGAAGTCATATTATAATTAAACAATAATCCGCATACATCCATCTCATTCATAAATAATCAAACCACAACATATAATTAACCAAATTGTATATCCTAGTAACTTTCAACATAGTAAAAAAACCACATCATTTCACAGAAATATTTAAGACATAGCATAGATAAACAGAGGTCGCATGATCAAATCCCGTGGGCATGAGTTCCCAGACAAGTATTTACATCAACGATCCACTACAACAAAAACTGGATGTAGCGCCACATTTTAGTGTAATTTTTTCCCAATTGTGGTGAACAATCTAGCGCTAAACCTGGTGCTATTGTACAATTTCGTAAAATTCCGTCTATTGCATCTATTTTTCCTTCATTTTTAACATCCATTTTTGCTTTCATTTTCGCGCCGAATTTTTTGCATCTTTTTTTACGCCCTTATTTGCATCTTGTATTGCATCCTTGTTTGCACCCAATTTTACGCTCAGTTTTGCATCCAATGTTGCATCTTATTTTGATCCTAGTTTTTCATAGTCTTTCACCCAATTTTGCACCATGATCTGCATCAAATTATGTGTCCAATTCTGCATCTAGCATTGCATCTAGGTTTGCATCCAATTTTGGGCCCAATATTGCGTCTAGTTTTGCATCCAATTTTACTTATAATGTTGCATTCCCTTTTGCATCTAATTTTGCATCTTGTTTTACATCTTTTTTGTATCCATGTTTGTGCCTAATGTTTCATCTTGTTTTACATCGTATTTTGCATCTTGGTTGATGTATTTTTTTGCATCTATGTTTGAGCCCAATGTTGCACCCAATGTTGCGTCTAGTGTTGTGCCTAGTTTTGCACCCATGTTTGTATCTAATATTGCATCCAGTTTTGTATCCAATGTCACATCTCATCTTGCATTCAAATTATGTCTATTTTTACATCCAATGTTTCGTCCCATCTTGCATCAAATATTGTGTCTCATTTCAAGTTTTTGTTTTCGCCAAGTGTTGCTTCCAGTTTTTCACCTAGTGTTACGCCTGGTTTTATGTTCATTGATACGCCATATTTTGTGCTCAATTTAATGTCCAATTTTATGTCTAGTTAGGAGTCCACTTTTGTATCTACTATCGCGTCTAGTTTTGGGACTAGTATTGCATCTAGCTTTGAGTCATTAATTGTGTCTAGTGTTGAGTCTCTTTTTGCATACAATTTTGTGTATAGTGTGACATCCATTTTTGTGCCCACATTTGTGTTTGACGTAACGTCCAATTTTGCATCCATTTTTGTGTTTGGTGTGCCTTCCACTTTTACATCCGGTTTTGCATTTAGTGTTGCGTCTAATATTTCATCTATCTTGCACTACTGCATTTTTTACCTTTAGAAATACATTGCAATATCATTAGGGCATGGCGGAATCGAACCACCAACCTCCTGCTTGTAAGGCAGGCGCTCTTCCATTAAGCTATCACCCTTTAAGAATCGGGAAGAGGAGCAATATTAACACATAGATTTCATCATTTGTAATTCTAATAAAATACAATAAGATCCAAAGATAGTCATGCTTAAAATCCAATTTATTTTTCCAAACAAATTGATAAGCACAAAAATCTACTGTGATCAGGAAACAAAATATCATAAACAGTTATGCAATCTATTAAAGTGGTCCACAAAATAACCTAAACTTGAGAAGGACAAAGAATAATGGATGTTTTTAAGAAATAGTTTTAGAATCCAATTGAGGATGTGTGTTGCTACATAAATGTTGTTATTAATTGATGATGTAATTTTGTTAAACAATGTGATGGTAAGAGAAGCACTCATTAATGGTTAATAAAAGAAGATTCCTACTATGTGCATCATATATGATCTAATGTATTCACTCTTGTGTGGGAAGGGGAGGACACACTTAACCTGTAAATTGTGGTAACCCTTCAAAGTTAAAGACATAAAAAAATAGAAAGAAGCCCAAGCAGGGGATGTTGCATACAAGTAAAGATATCAAAGTTGTTGCATGTATAAAGGGATAAAGATTCAAATTTTTAATAAGCCTTAGCCTTGATTGAATAAGGATTAGTTTAATAAACCTTATTTTATCCCTAATGGAAAAAGAGTCAACTTAAGTGGTCAAATAAATTTGAGAACATAGTTGTAATGGAGTAGTTACATTTGTTTAGTAATAAATGAATAAGTAATAGCAGAACAACTATCCATTGCATGGGTTACTAATAATACAACAAGATGCATCTCAACTATCCCAAGACAAGGATATGCACCCAAAAAGATTGGATATAAAATCACATATTAAGGATTCTTTCAAATACCTTGGATTGAAGAGGGATTGTTTTCTAGTAGCATGCATGGTTTTACTTCTAGTAATAAATTATAGTGATCAATACTTGTTTCATGGGATGGAATTGTTCAATGAATTTGCACGAAAACTATTGTTTAAGTTTATTTGGTGTTGATAAAAAGGATCTCCAGCTAAAACTAATGGCATTTGTAAATACTTGTTTAGCAAAGAGTAATGGTTATGACAAAGGAAATGTTGCAAATTTTGAGAGTAAGGAAAATGTTGCAAATGTTGAGAGTATGGAAAATGTTGGAATGCTAAGAGTTTGTTGCAAAATCCTTTAGTTTATGTCATGCACATGAATCTTATTTGCTTCTAGGTTTGTATCAGCTACATATTTTTTTTTTCATTAATGTTGTCTCTCCATTCAGAAGAGATAGTTCGGTTCAAAAGTGTAAGTAAAAACATTAAAAAATAGCAGAAATATTTATAAATGGAAAGAGTTTTGTATTTTGTATTTTTTTTAAATATTCTAAGTCTTTAATATATACTAAGTTAAGATGGAAATCCTAACAGTGTAGTTGGATATTTGTTGCAAGCTCTTCAATTTCTGTTTTGCATCAAGACCTTAATTGATACTAAATGTTGTTAGCATAATAACTTTTTCGTCTTAACAGTTTTACATTACCTATCATAAGTTACAATTGTCAATTTTAATTGAAGAACAACATAATGTTCTCTACAATGAAATTGTGACATCTATTCTAATTGAGGAACAAGACAATGTATTCAAAATATTGCAGGAAAAGAATGGAAATGTGGGATTTGTTCCAACTGAAAAACAACATAATGTTTTCAAAGAGTTATAGAAGAAGAGTATGCAACACAATAATGATTTTTATGATTCATAGAAGACTATATGAAACACATTTTTGAGTTTGAAACTTAAAAGTTTTAAAATCATTGACAAAAGGCATTTCTACTAGCCCAAAATGGTAGTGGATGTAAAAATGTTTGGGAAGGATGTGCTTGATGTTGCATCTTAAAACTTGCAGAGAGGAAATCTACATTACGTATCCCTTTTATGATGCCTAATAGACTATGGGGATATATTTCCATAGGCTTCTTTACTGGGTTACCAACAACTACAATGAAACAAAATTACACAAGCGTAGTTTAGAAAAACAATGATAGAGAACCCATACAAATATACCCTGATAGACCAAGAAGTTGCAAGGTTGTTCTTCCATTGAAGGGTGAACCTTTTTAACCTTCGTTATTTCAGGCAATCTGAAAACAATTTTGAGTCACTTATGAAAGAAAAAATGTTATACTAAATACTAAATCGAAGAAAAACGAGATTGATGGACAAACCCAAGTGGTGAATACTTTTAAATATGTATAGTAATCAACATCATCAAACAAATATGTGCAATCATCAACATCATCAAACATGCAATGATAATATGTTGTATAATTAACATAGTTATAAAAAACAATAGGCTTTGTATGTGGATCTATGCATGTCTCCACATTTTAAGCATTTTGGTTTTCATCCCTAGTCTTGTATAGAGTTGGAAAATGCTTGTTCATGTTTGAATAAGCAAACAAGGAAACCCCCAACAAGATGTTAAGTTCATAGACGACATCAAAGAAGCATACACAAGTACAAGAAAAAATATTCAAGACCCAACAAAAATATAGAAGCATTGATGGCAAACATCATGTGCCATACTTTACAAGTTGGTAGCAAAGCTCAGTTATGTGTCATTTTATGATTATAATGAATTAGTAAATTTATTGGACCTACTAGGAATATGCATATTAGTAATCAGCTCAAAATTGTGTTCTAGGAGCCTCACCCTGTATATAATTGCGGGGAAGTGTAGGATTGCCCAAGGTAAAAATTATTTAACTATGACAATGCCAATTGTGATTCTAAGAATACAATCATATGTTATATACTGAATACAATGACTTCTAAAAGAAGTTATATAATTGCACTATATTTGGGGACATGCTAAGGTCGTGGGAATTGAATTGATAAACTATTGAAAGTATTAACTCTTATTTGATTATAATTTATATCTATGAACATACCCTATGAATCAGTGATATGATTTCACTGATCTTAGTTATGCACAAAATAAGACACTTGAAGGGTTATTTAGGTGCATATGACTGTATGGCTAAAACGAGGATGGAAGTTGACAAGAATATGGTGGACCTTGAGAGAAAAATATGGTGGTTTTATCTAGTTAGCTATATTTATGGTTGCATAAATGAATGTACGTCAAAAGCAACCTTTTTTCCCTATTAGTGTACACCAATATACTTAGCATGGTTGAACAGCTGGAGGAATAGATCGAAAAAAAAATATTTAAAAGAGAGGGGCATATATAGAAACAATTTAGTGGTTAGAACTTCGAACACAATAAGATTTGAGAGAGGCTCACATAAACACCGGTGAACCTAACCTAGTGGGATAGCTCAAGCAGTTGAGTGCTTTGAATTACAAGCAAGAAGTCATGAGACCATGTCTCAGACTCGTTGCCTCTATGATGTATTTGGTATTGAGGCCACACAAATTCTATGCAGACAACTGGGTACCATCGTCAGAATGAAAGAAAGTGCCAAAATATTTCCCTCAGATCTATGTTTCAAGAGAAAAAAACATTGGTTAACCCAATAAGGTATGGATGAAGAAAGGATGCATTGGATAAAAGGTTTGCAGATAATTGTAGTGTGTGAAATCATAAACAAGGCATCATTTTTCAATATTTTAAGAAAGAAAAGGAGGCACCATTTCCAACATTAATAACAAATAAGGCCCGATTAACAGAAATTACAATAAGGCTAGAATACACAATTCGTGAAATAAAAAACACAATCAATGATCATCAAAAATTAAATATTAACAGAATACAATGAATCAATGATTTTCTTTTAAAATCAAAATTTATTTCAAAATTGAATCAGTCATTCTGGAAACTTCATTTTAGGGAGCGGGCATTTCATTTTAGGAATCTAGGACTACTTTTAGAGACAAACTAATACTAATCTATTCGAGGAGAGAATTAACTAAGAAACAACAATCTGCATCATAGCCAGTAACAACATTCCAGAGGGAGCAATACATTGACTACAAAACATTTAATTACCAAAGAATCAAACCAAGGTTTTGCAGAATAGTAGAAGCATATTTCAAAACCAAATGAAAAGTTGAATTAAATGCAACAAATTGTAACGCTAGGCCACCAAAGATTACACACAAGGAAAAAGACTAGTCATCACCCTATGAAACATTAAGGCAATTACCCACAGAAAAACAATAAAATAAAAAGGAAATCGTGAACTTACGAGACTGTTGCAGTTAATACATTTTCGATTGGGAGGAAGCTTTAGAAGATTGTGTATAATCTTCTCATTCCTTTCATCTTCCTTCATTTTGATCACCATTTGTTCTCCAATACCAAGAATTTGTTATCTTCGAGCTATGTTGTTGCTAGGGAACTGATCTGAAGGATTGTTACGAAGATTTGCATCAGCAAAATAATTATTCAGGGTAAGGATTATTAGAGACACACCAGATTCAAACAATAATAGGAGGCCGTAGAAAAATTAAAAATCTCAGTAACAAAACCCTTAAAGGCACAAATTTTCTAAAAAATAAGCGAGATGTAGCCATTCAAAAGAGCTAGATGCTTACTAGGGTATACACAAGTAACATTTCCCGTCCAATGCTAGGGTATGGGTTCGAAACCCCAATTGACGACTGCAACGAAACCAAAACCACAGTATTAACCACTTATTTCCGTTAATATACTGATTCTTTATACTAAAAACGAAGAGAATCGCTCGAAAAAGGAATAAAGAAGAACTATATCATTTACCCGAACTTGGTCCAATTTTGAATTAACGAAAAAATGAGCCGATGTCGCTCGAACGGAGGACGTTTGGAGCGATCTGCTTGGCTTGTATATACAACTGGAGGAGATGACGATTTGGATGCCACTTTGAGAGTATCCATCATAAGTTTTCTAGAAACCCTCAAGGTCTCTGTGCATTCGAGGTCGCCATGGAAAAAGGTTACACTGCTTCGTAAGGTAAGCATGGGCATCAATGTCACAGGCTATTCCGGTAGGTAAGACCGGTTGTAGGCGGTGGTAGAGAATTTCATGTTGTTTGAATGAATTTCCAGATGGGTTTCAATGATTGAAATTTAAGAAGGATGTTCATTGGGTTCCTCTCGGGGTAATTGTTTTTAAAAGAAAAATGAATGGGTTTTCTACGTGATAGTTTTTAAGGATGTGCAAAGTTGGAAAAATGGGTATTTTACCATTTACAACTTTTATTTTCAATTTAAGACTGGTAGTTTTCGGGGGTAATTGTTTTTTTTAAATGAGTGGATTTTCTACATGATAGTTTTTATTAAAACTTTAAGGATATGCAAAGCGGAAAAATTGGCATTTTCAATTTAAACTTAGGTTTTTTGGGGGTAATTTTTTTTTTTTTTGAGGTAATTGTTTTTTTTAAATAGTGGATTTTCGACGTGGAAGTGTTTAAAATTTTGAGGATATGTAAAAGTGGGAAAATGGGAATTTTACCATTTACTACCTTTATTTTCAATTTAATAAAATAATTTTGTAATTATCAAAATTGTATATGGATCAATGTCTAAGTCTTTAAGATAGGAAAATGTAAATAATTAATATAGGGTTTCAAAATCATTTGATATATTATAAGTTTTGAATTATAAATATTTTTATCATTAAATTTATAATATTATAAAATAATTTTATTATTAAATTTATAATATTATGAAATATTTTTATTGTTAATTTTTAATATGTAAAATAAAATAAAATAAAAAATTGTAAAGAAGATTTGTAAGGTTTATTTTATTTTTTTCAACTTTTTATTTTTATTTCTTAAAAGAAATGTTGTGTGATTTGGTATAGTCATTATTCTTCTTATCTATGTTGATTTTATTGGTCACATGGCCAGGAATCCTTACAAGTGACTAAAAATTCTTAACTATTTTTGCTTTAGCATGGGCATAACTATTAACGTTGACAAAACAAATGTTAACATAATCAAATAACAAATGATCATTTATGATACTTTCATGTACGAGAACAACAATTTGGAGGATTATTCAATTGAAATAACAAGTTGCACTTTTTTCTTCTTGAAAAAAAAACAAAAATTTGGAGGAAGTGACTCCATATAAATATCTCAAAATTTATCTTTATCGTGAGTTTAACTGGAACTATAGCATTGAGAAAAGGATTAATGGAGGATGGAAAGTTTATTATGGACTTGAAAATAGTTGTAAATCATCATGCCTCTACTTTTGGAATATGAAGGAACTCCTCTGTGAGACTCTAGTCACTGCTATGATCTCATATGGTTGTGAAGTTTGAGGCTGCAACATCTCTATAGAATATTGGAGAGGATAGAGCAAATCCAAAAGAATTTTATAACATATAATCTCAAAATTAAAGGAAATACACCCTATCATATCATCCTCATAGAAGTGATTTTCTCCCCGATTTAGAGCATGGCTATACTGGGTACCTAATGTACAAGAAACATATAATCAACATGGGAGATAAGAGGTTTCCTAAAATTGCTTCATACTCTAGTCAAAACCACATGTGAATCAAGTGATGTGGCATAAAGATGCCAAGTATTGGCTAAACCATTAGGAAGTTGTGGAAGAAACTCCTCTGCGAGACTCTCATCACTTTTATTATCTTATATGGTTGTGAATTTTGGGGCTCAGACATCTCTATAGAATCTTTGAGAGGATAGAGCAAATCCAAAAGCACTTTATAACATATAATCTCAAAATTAAAATCAATACACCATGTCATATATTCCTCAAAGAAGCAAGTCTCTCCCTGATTGAGAGCATGGTTATAACTAGGTACCTAATGTACAAGAACAAAAAAACATCATCAAAAAAATATTTGTTATTTATGCAACCATAAATATGGCTAACTAGAAAATGGTGAGCCTCCAGGTGGGGGACCTCTAGGTGGTGGCCCTCTAGATGGTGGGCTTTCAGGTGATGGTCTGTTAGGTGGTGGACCTCCAAGGGGCATGCCACCGGGTGGTGGACCTCCAGGTGGTCCCCAAAGTGAGCCTCCCGATGACCCACTAGGTGGTCCACCATGTCCTCTAGGTAATCCTCCAGCCGAATTTGCAAATGGTATTCTGGGTGTGGGGACATTCATCTAATTAGGTTGCCCCCATGGGGTATTCATATTTCTAGGATAAGGAATCCTGAGATAAAATTTTCCTAAGGAAATGGGTTGATAATTTTGATGAACCATTGTAGGTTTATTTCCTAGATAAGTATAACCCAATACAGGTTGACTAGACATAGGTTGTACCCACGATGGTTGTCATGTGACGGAGGAGGGGATAACCACATTTTTTGTCGCAAAATGGGAACTAACTACTGGTTTCCCTAAAGCGACACTTTGCCCACCATTTGAAGCAGTTCTCTCGATGGTTGAAACAACTTGGGCATGGGATTTCCCCCTAGTCATGGAATTTATAGGATAATTTGAAATAGGTGAGAGATTTTGATGTGGTAGGGATGGGATGGAAGGTTTAACTAGATCATAAGAAACTACATTTTGAAATGTTGTTCCTAAAATAGTAGCACATGAGACTGAATAGGAACATGGTATTCAGGAGATTCCATTGACGAGTGTTTAAAATTATTGTCTATGTATGAGCTAGCGGAGTAATCCAAGTGGCTCACTTAGAAGGGGACATTACACCTTGTGTCTTGGAAGAGAATACAACAACCTTATTTATGTATGTACCCAATCTTTGAATACCAAGTCAAAAGTTTGTTAGAGTTTCCTCATGTAATAATGGAAGCATGGAGGAATGTTCATGTATGATAGGGTCAGGCTAAGTGTTAGGGTCAGACTAAGTGTTAGTCTTGGGAAGTTTGTCTTTCCCATTTGGTCATGTAATCCCAAAACCTATAATTCATTCAAAGATATAGATTCTATTTGAATCATGCAAAAGGTTTGTCACGTCCCCCTTGTTAATCTAGTGCGATGGAGAGGATGCAACGCTATAATTGGGCATCTAGCCCCATGAACATAAGCAAAATGCAACATGATGGAATTAGCTGGACACAATTGATAGAATAAAGAATGGAACACCGATTGCAAGCGAAGATTGCGACGGAGTTTATCAATTTTGACGGCCCACTCAATATCGACCCAACCAATTTATATCTCAAGATTTAACATCTCCCCCCTCCCATTGATATATAATTTCTTCTTTGTTGTGTTTATGTACAAACAATAGGGAGTTTAATCCCCTCCCTCCCGACCACATAAGCTTTCATCTCTTCTTCTTAAAGTTGTATTTTCTTTTATTTTTAAAACTAATGAGAAAAAAAGAAAAAAGGTAAAAATTTAACAAAATAGATTTAAGAAAATTAGCAAAGAAATCGATTGCTATATGGATGTCTGATGTGTTTTTATGGGACCTAGTTTATAATTTCATATCTATGTGGGAAATATTTGGCTTACAAGCAAGAATGGTAATTTCAAGCTCTATGCGACCAAGAATAATTATCATTGATTGGGCCATATTATCAAGTCAAAATATAAAATCTAAGGCTAAGGGGATCATGGGTCATATGTGATGCCCTAGACCACCTCAAAGGCCCTATATACTACATAGATAATATTTAGCCAATGAGTAAGATATGTCGGTCATTTGAGGTTTGACACACCAAGTATGGCTTTCAGTCCCTAGGCCATGATTTGATGTGAAAAGAGTTATTGGGACAAAACATTTTTCCTTAGGGCTCATGAACTATGTGTGGGGCCTTAGGACACCACAAAGCCCTATAAAGGGAATATTGGCATGTGAGAAAGATATAGTACATCTTTTATGAATTTTGGTTAACCATGGATATTTTTTGTAACTTAAGCAATGACAAGGTCAAAAGACATAGCCTTAGGCCATAACATTTGCATTTGGCCTATAAGCAAAATATGGCCGTAGAAGATTCTACACAGGGCATAACAGAGAAATAGGAAAATACAACAACGATGGAAAATCCTTTTCATTTGTTCTTAGAAATCACGCTACCTGACATAAAATTATAAAGAAGCCACATGATTTGATTCAATACCCAATTCTTTCCATCTTCAGTATTTTGATTCAATCCCAAATTCTCTCCATCTTCAATGATCCTATTGAAGGAAAATGCATTAATTTCTTTAACGGAATGTGGAAGCTGGAAGCTGGGAGGTCATCCAGAGGCTCCATGAGAAAGCATTATCATGACTGGTACTTGAGTAATAGGCTGTTTGAGAGTCTCTTGTTATAAATCCAAAGCTTCGTAGTGTTGCGCGCCCGATTCGTTAGTCCCTATAACAGAGCAGTCTCACCCAGTTCGTTCTCAACATCCAACGATCGTATGGATTTGGCCCCTTGTCCCTATAATTTATGTACCCTCGTAGAGTTTGAGATATGGCTACTCAGATTAGGTCTCCTGGCTGGGTCTTATCCTGGCTAGTCCTAATTAGTCCACCTGTGTGAATCCCTCTCATAAAACATAGCTATAAGTGCCAATCTGTAGTAATAAAAAATCCAATCGCGAGATAGCGATCTAAATTTTGGTGACCTAGCATCAGTAGCACCACCAACATAGGTGTATATTATATAGTATTTGAGAGAGCAGCATCTAAGATAGAGACAGTAGAGGAATCAACAACGGTAGAGCTCCTAGTTTACTTTGATCCATCACTAAAAAATAGGATTTGAACGGCCTGGCCCAAGAATCAAGACACCCATGTTACCAACTGGGCTCCCTGAGAAGTACTCATGGGCAAAATAATATTAAATCCTCTCATGACTGAATTAAATCCTCTCATGGCCAAATTGGGGACGAACCAGATGGACCAAATTGATATTCATAACCCCGAATCCATAGATTGATTTAGCAGAAGCCCCTTTGGGAAATGGGTAGTTGTACATAGATCTATATTTGAAAAATCATTCATGTTTTGCTTCTCCTCCCTATGAAACTTCATAGGTTTTAATCTATATTTTAATTTGTATAATGTATAAGTAAATAAAATGTGTATATATTTAATTATTTTAAATCACATAACATATGAACTATATATATTTATTTATATTTCTTACAAGTATAGTATGGATGGACTATGAATGTATGTATTTTAACATAATTCCCTAAAATGAAGCATGTTTTGTTGGGAGAAATAAAATGGGAACAATTTCAATATTTTGTTTCCGTTGTGGTTTGAATTTTGTACTTTGGTGAGGTGTTTTAGAATAATCTCACTTGTTATGCATGCTTTAATTGGTAAACATATCCCATATGCTTTAAATGATGACGATGATGAACTAGATGACAATGACAATGATGATGTTTTTGATGACGAGGATGATGGAAATGATCATGATGATGATGATGATCATCATCTTTGTCATTGTCATCATGATTATCACAATAGTCATCATCAGCAACATAATCATCATCCATATCATCATCATCGCCAGTGTCCTTGAGATCATCATCATCATGATTATTGGCATTTTCATCAGTTATTCATCATTACCTTTGGAATAAGAAATAACATCTACCCAAAAGATGTGATTAGTGGAAAAGGGACATGGAGGACACACACGATTTATGCATGACAAATAACAACTTATTTTTTAAGATGATCAACATCATCATTCTCATTGTATTCATCATCATTGTCATTGTCATCATCACCATCATCACCATTCATTTCATTGCCATCATAATCATCGATGATTTTGTCATTGCCATTATCTTAACCATCATCATCATCATCATCATTGTCATCGTTCTCCTCATTATCAACAACATTATTATCATCATCATAACAATCCTCAATATCATAATCATTATCCTCATTTTCCTCTTCAACATATGGGTGTAAAACTGGATGCAAAAGTGGATAAAAACATGGATGCAAACATGGATGCAACAAAAGTAGGCGCAAAAGTGGGCGCATAGTGGGGTGCAGCAAAAATGGATGCAAAAAATGATGCAATCATGGAAGCAAAACATGATGAAAAAATTGGCGCAAAAGTGGATACAACCATGGATGTAAAATTGGATACAAAATTGGATGCGAAAGTGGATGCAACAAAAGTAGATGCGAAACTAGATGTAAAAGTAGTTGTAACACCCTATGCAAAACCCGATGCAAAAGTGGATGCAAAAATGGATGCATAAAGGGATGCAATAACTGATGTAAAATTGGATGCAAAAAAAGATGCAAACGTGGATACAAAAGTTGAAGCAAAAGTGGGTGTAAAAGTAAGTGCAAAAATGGGTGTGAATTGGAACATGACAAAAGTGGACAAAAAAGTGGATGCAATAGTAGATGCAAAAAAAGACGTAAACATAGATGCAAAATGGGATGCAAAAATGGATGAAAATGTGGGTGCAAAAGTGGATGAAAAAATGGATGCAAAAGTGGATGCAAAAATGGCTAAAATAAAATGAGATGCAAAACTAGACTCAAAACATGATGTAAAATTTGATGCAAAACCTTGGCGCACAGAGGGATGCAAAAAAAGAAGCAGAAGTGGATACAAAAGTGGATGTAAAAAATGATGCAAAAGTGGATGAAAAAAAAGGGCGTAAAAGTTGAGGAAAACATGGGCGTAAAAGGGGGCGCAACAAGAGTAGATGTATAAACTAGGTGCAAAATTAGGTGCAAAACTAGGCTCAAAACCTGTAGCAAAACCTGATGCAAAACCTGGCGCATAACCAGGTGCAAAACCCAGTGCAAATTACGCTGCAATTTGCGCCATATTTAGAGAAATGACGCAAAAAACGCCTAAAATAGCACCAACCCATGAAATTGAGCCATTTTGTCCAAAAATTGAAGAAAAATACACTGAAAGATGGTCTAGACGCAAAAAAGGATGCAAAAAGAGATGCTAAATCCATTTTTTGTTGTAGTGATCGCAACCCAGGATCAAATCATGTAGAGTCCACACGCTTTACATTTACAAATCACCCTGTCAAATCCTGTAGGATTCACTATTATTATACTAGACACCGTAGTGTTTTAAACCATCAACTACAGACCACGCTATTATAATTACACAGACTGTAAAAATAATTCAACCTATCTCTACACAAAGGTGAAAAACCCCAAATTGTTTACATACTGTAACCACCATTGTGGCTCACGGCCCTTTGCATTGAAAACTTTTAACATGATCATATATCCCATCAAAACCATGTCAACAGTATCGATATATAATCGAAGGGTTATGCCCATAGTCACAACTCTTATAATTTTAAATACACAGAATAACTATAACCACAATTCAACCATAAAAACAATAAGTCATTGCGCAGTCACAACCCTAATGGCGGGAACACCAATGCCACCTACAACATGGCTCCCAAGGAAAAAAAACGTTGTTAAACCAGAGTGGGAAACGTACCATCCATTAAATCCAACCTCCAAAGCTTTACGCCACCACACAGACCAGAGGCAGAGCTCACGTAGCCATGATCCAAATGACCCAAACCATCACAAGAGCCCAAGCCCTAATCTTGAGGCCCATGCATCCCAAAGTGCATTAATGTTCCCACCCTAGCCTCCAATAACATAAATCGAATACCATAGTGTATAGTTTCCGTTTAATGCAACACCATGTTTAAACAATGTGGCATACATAATTCCCAATATGTGTGTCGAATACATAGGGTATTGCAATAGTCCATGGCATATGAAATATTCCATGGAGGGCTATAGATAAGGTTTTAGACTTACACCAAGACTATATTAAAACATGAACCAAGTTATAGAGTGTTCATACCATATAAAATGTGTACCATGTAGATGATAAGTGCAACAGTAATTAAATCACTATCGTAGAGTCCATAAAAACAATAATGGTAACCCGTACAACATAGGCTAGTGAAACATCGAGCCTTGCATAAATATCAACTAACAATCCTCATAGTGGTCACTAGGGTAGGAATGTAAAGTTATTCATCATCTAAGTTGAGTGCTAGTGACCAATGGGCAGTATGTCTTGTACCAATTTTATAAGAAGTTTCCGTCGTCAAGTGCACTTGCACACGACAATGAAAGAAATGCATTATTTCATAAGAACTAAGTAAGCCCTAAAGTAACAAGTAGAAAACAGTTAACTCCCAGGTGTTTACAAGGGAACCCTTTTTTACAAATACAAGTTAAGTTAGAATTGTTTATACGACAGTGTTCAAACTTTATAACTACTGAGTAAGTAATTTGAAATAACTAAAGATACATATAAATGCGTAACCATAGATCAAGATACTAAGCAACATCACGACAATATGAGTATTACATTAATAACCATATCGATAAATATGAAAGGAGGACGTGAGAACATATTACGAAAATACAACACAGTAAACAAGGTACGACATAGTCCGCATAGTTAAGATAATGTCCAACACAGGTAGTATTTGACTAGCATAATATTTTTTTTATTTTTATTTTCAAATTTTAGGGACATTACAAGTGGTATCAGAGCCAAGTTTCAACACTAAGAGAACAAATGGGAGTACCAGACATCCGTTGGAAGGAAAATAAAGTATGATTTTAAATTTTGTTAACTAACATATGTTTTTCCTGTTATTAAACAATTTGCAATTGCAGGATTTTAAAAGAACAGCTCAGATCATGAACATTGAAGAAGATAATAGCCGGCAAGGGAAGTTGAATACCCCCACCCAGGAAGCAAAAGTGATGGTGGAACTGAGTTCTGATATAATGAAAACCCTACAAAGTCTCCAAGCAAACTTGTAGAGTTTCAGAGATGATAATCTGAATGAAAGAAAGGAACAAAAAGAAATTAATGAGCTATTGTTGCCAAACATGACAGGAGGAAGCCTGGGGGGAAAACCCACTCATTCCACAAATAGGTTCAATAAATAATTTGATCATAAATGGGCCAACAGCCCGAGAGAAGAAGAAAAAGAAGAACATACCCCTGAACCTCCAGAAGGAGATTATCATAGCATTTCTAGTGATGATTCTCTTTCCCCATGCATAAAGAAATTGAGAAACGATGACAATCTTCAGGGAGAGTTCCAAAAAATAAAATCCCCAACGTATGAAGGAGATATGAATACAGGGGAAAAATATGAAGAGTGGTTGTTGGGTATGAGCAAATATTTTCAAGTTAATAACTACTCTAGCGAAATGAAAGATCCTTTAGCCATATATAATTTAAATGGAAAAGCAGCTAGATGGTGGAGAGACTTGAAGCATACTAAGAAATATGAGTTAAGAGAAATACAGTGGAGTAAGTTTCACAATATTTTTCAAGAGAAATACATGTTGGAGAGGTTCTTTGACCAAAAAGTGAAAGAGTTTCACAAGTTACGCATGGGATCCATGACTATGGATGGTTTTATTAACAGATTTTTGGATCTCTTGCATTATGAACCCTACATCAACGACAAGAAAGTAAAAATACAACAGTTTTTAGGATGTCTTCCTCCCAACTTTTAGGAAAGGATTGAATTTGACATGCATAAAACCTTTGACACCATGTTACAAAAAGATAGGATTTGCTATGAGCATGGACAACTGAGGCAAGAGAACCTTAATAGAAGTAGAGACAGGTCTAGTACTTTCTGAGATAACCGCAAACCGATATTTAAACCACCACCGTACAGAAAACAAAACAACAATTTTCCATCCAACAAGAACTTCAACAAGACGGGTACAAAGCCATATGTACCGGCTCCAAATGTTAACAAACCAACAACAAATGGGGGAGCCAATGTTGCCCTGCTGCAAATTAAATGCTGGAAATGCCAAGGGCCTCATTATGCTTGAGACTGCAAGAATAAGACCAACAGGGTCTTGCACAACTTGTAGGAAGAACCAATGGTAGAGGACATAGCTGGAACACTGCAGATTTATGCAGCCTTGGATGGCCGACAGGCAGACCATCAGGATACCATGGTTGAGATAGAAGGTAAGATATTAAAAAATTCCAATTCAATACTAATTGACCCCAATGCTTACTGGAGCTATGTATTGCCTAAAATTGTGGATGTATTTAAACTAGGCCCAAATTAAACATGATAAAATTTGGATGGTGCAGTTAGCCACATGTACGAAATGAAAATTTACGTAAATAGTTAAATATTGTGAGGTAGACCTGAATGGTTTTCATACTAAAGTAAATCTGAACATCCTACCCTTATGATTGTATGATATACTTATCGGCATGGAATGGTTGGAACAACACCTTTTCATGCTTGATTTCTTACAAAAGTCAATCTTGTGTACCTATAGCCAAGGGAATCAAGTAAAGATTTAAGGTATACCAAAGAAAGTTTCTGTAAGGAATATATCTGCTTTACAAGCAAATATGTGCTTTAGGAAAGGCTGCAAGTTTTTTGAAATAAACATCCACGTCATAGAGGATGAGTGGGAACATTAGATAGAGGGCTTTCCAGTTCTTGTATAATTCAAGGACGTATTTCCTCAGGAGATCCTAGGATTACCTCTGAAAGGAGACCTAGAATTTTCCATAGAACTGACACTAGGATTAGTTCCAGCTTGGAAACTCCCTTACCGCATGAGTGCACCAGAGTTGGTGGAACTCAAACTACAGTTGTAGGAATTGATAGAGAAAGGATATATCTGACCAAGTGTATCCCTTTGGGGAACACCGATACTTTTCGTAAAAAATAGGGATGGGGGATCAATTATTGTCATCTTAACAAAATGGCTATCAAGAACTGATACCCACTCCCTAGGATCGATGACTTGTTCGATTAAGTAGGAGGATCCAAGATCTTTTCAAAGATCGACCTACGATATGGGTACCATCAGGTACGGATTCATGATGAGGATATTCACAAAACCGCCTTTCATACAAGGTATGGTCACTACGCGTTTGTAGTAATGTTGTTTAGGTTGACCAATGCATTGGTGAACTTCATAAGTATGATGAACAATATTTCAGTAAATATCTAGATAAATTTTTGTTGGTATTTATAGACGACATCCTAGTTTACTCTAAGAGTAAATAAGAGCACGAGGAACACCTCTACATAGTGTTGCAGGTGTTACGGGAACACCATCTCTTTGCCAAGTTTAATAAATGTGATTTTTAGAAAACAAAGATATAGTACGTGGGTCACATCATCTCCGAGATGGGGATAGATGTAGACCTGGAAAAGATTAAATCCCTAGAAGATTGGCCTACCCCTACTAGTGTCAACGACATTAGATCCTTTTCTGGATTACCTGGATATTATCGAAATTTCATTGAGAACTTATCAAGAATAGCTTGTCCCATGAGTGCTTTGCAAAAGAAGGAAAATAAGTTCTTATGGCCATAAGAGTCATTGACTATGATGTTACTTTGATTTTTTATTTTGATATATTAGGTCTAAGACCCCACTACATATGAACATGACGATTTGTTTGATATATTGTGCGTAAGCGAGTTACATATGTTTTATGTATGATTTTATGTGTTGGGTGTGGACCCTGAAGCACATAATTAATGCGATGTTTTGTGTTGATAAAGGAGCTATAGAGCACATGAGTATTTAAATGTTTGTGTTGAGCGAGAATCTCTGGAGCACATGAGTGTTGAATTTGTGTTGAGCAAGAAGCTCTGAAGAACATGAGTGTTTTCTTGTGTTTACCAAGGAGCTCTGGAACACATGAATTATGTAAACCTTTGTGATTGAGAAAGAAGCTCTGAAGCAAATGAAAAGATAACTGAAAGTGTTAGGCATAAGCGTTGGAGCCTTTCAAGTTGATGTTGAGAATAAGCTCTGGAACATATGATCCTTGGCCATTGTATCCCTAGGGGTACCCTACAAATACATCCTAGCATTAGTGTTGAGCGAGGAGCTATGGAATCGCACTAAGTTTTTAACTCCTTGTTTTTAACGTTGAGTATGAGCTTTGGATAAGCGCTAGGAGTTAATGAAAATAATTAATGATGTCGAGTGAAAATGACTTGAGTAAAATATTGATCTCATCTGACTTATTTATAAGTTATTAAATGAAATCTCAAATTTCTGTAACTCATAAAGTACTGAAGAACTACCATGTTATATGAGGGAATCCAACATGCAAGGATGTTTAGAGTTTCCTACCCTAGTAGACCTAACAACCTACCTGCCGACCTGTTGCTGTTGCAACTTTTCTCCCCAAATCTCTTAAATTTTGGGGCCCCTCCTTTCCATTTAAAGCTGCTCTGATTTCGTTTGATCCATGAAGGTTTGGTCTTGCTTTAGCTTTGTTTGATTCTAATGATTATTTTGCGGCCTATTTCTAGAGGATGCATTTTTTCTTAGATTTTGTTGTTGGTCGCAGAATCGAATGTGGCCTGCTAGCCAGAAACCCATCTGATTGGTTGCCCATTGTCTCTGAGGTGAATCAGATGGACCGTCGATGTTTTGAGTTTTCCATTACTTAGATTTTTCAGGCATCTTTTATGTTGAATCGGGGGCTGTAATCTTTGTCTCGTCCGCCGTTGCGGTTCTCAAAGCGTTTTAGCTTCCGAAGTGTGAAACAATCCGCTCCACGATGTCCATCATGTGACTATATCTTTTCTTCATCCGTCGTTACGGCCAGGAAATCCATTTCGCTTCTGACGTCAAAGACTTCCGATTTCCGACTTAAATTTTTCCCGCCCTTTCCGTCGCATGCCTGAAGTCTTTCCCCATCCGCCGTTGCGGTCGAGAAAGTGGTTTAGCGTCCGATGCCCAAACCTTGCCTACTGCCAATTTATAACCTTCCCGCCCAAGGCTTATTCGAGACTATCACCTGGCTATTTTCTTGTGGGTTGACCGTTCCGAGCAGATAATTTTAATGTTTGAAATCCCATTTCAACGAATGATGCACTGAAGTTGTTTTGCAGGAGGAATTCGACGGACTGCTGAGGCAACTCGGAGTGAAGGCTTAGCTTGGTCAGATCGAAATCGACAGGGTCACAAGGAGGACAAAGCGGAGAAAAGGACAAAACAAGAAAATGACAGAGGTACAAACTAGGAAGACCTATCAGTTACTGATGGGGAGATGAACGCACACAGAAGATAATTGGGAAGACAAAACGGCCAGAAGAGGAAGCTGAAAGGTTTGGAGAGACTGAAAATTCGCACGCTGGGGAATCCCAAACGATGGGGGGTGTAGTTTAAATATGGGGAAGTAGGAATGAGAAAGGGATTTTTCCCTGGAAAATTTTGTAAATGTTACTTGTAAGAGGAACTACTTCGTTTTGCAAAGAAAACTGCAAATTTTGCCTGCTGGAGAGAATGAAATGTGGAATGTATCAATGCGACTCAATGAATAATGTTGAAGAGGAACTATTTCATTTTCAGCTATGTTTCATTTACTGTGAGAGCATTTAATTTCCTGAACCTATGTTTTTGTTAAATGTTCTTCAATATCTTTGGGATTCCTTCCACTATGAGTAATAAATGTTGTTCGTAAAATAATCGGCTATCTGGTTGTTTAAATATCTGTAATTGTTCATGTGTTTTGAATGAAGTATCAGTTGCCTGTAACTATTCATAATGCATGTACGGAATGTGTTACTCACTAACGAATGATAACCTTGCTCCCTACGGATAGATTTAGGTAGTTAGTTCATTTACTTGCTGCATGTGATTTAAATGCTTGTGCGCCTTAAGACGAGAGGTAAGAACCTGTGCATCACTTTGTGACAGCCCCTTGCATTTTATCACCCTGCATTATTAATTAGGCACTTGCATCTCATAATTAAGTAAAAAAAAAAAACTCGGTGGACCAAGCCGCAACCGGTAAAGCTGTTGTTTTGTACCTTGATCTACGGTAGCCGGATCGCAAACCGGACGGATTCCCTACACCAAACAGTCAACGACCTAGTTGGGAACGTTGATTGGGGAGAATCCCTTACTGTTGTCTCCTGCGAATTTCCAGGCCCCAACAGTTTTGGCGCTAGAAGGAGGGCCGCCAGTGCATGGCTGGCCGAGGAAACCCGTTTTCCCGAGATTTTTCCACCGGTGACAGTTCCGAAAGAAGTGGGTTCCATAATCCAATCCCGGAAGAACACAGAGAAAATATATATGCTGTTGGTAACGAAGTGGTTAACGACCTAAGAAGACACACCCGGGAATATGTAAAGAAGCTTGGAGGGTTGCCAATTATCCCTGACTTGCCTAGAAGAGAGTATAAAAAGAAAGATCGTCCTGTAACAGAAGACTCAGTGTTGGTCGGAGACTGGGAAGAGCTGGTAGAAACAGAATTACAGGAAGTGGTGCTACCTTTGAACCAAGAAGGCCCAGAGACCCCTCACAGTTCTCCTGCTCATACTCTAGTTGGTTCACCTCCTCACTCCCCACCCAGACTCATGGCAGGAGTTAATGCTAATCAACCGCCTAACCCACCTAATCCACCACATGCATGGAGAGCTAGATCACCTCTAAATCTAACACCTCCATTACATGACTTACGCCAATCCTTCGAAAAATTGCTGCCTAAATTTGACCCCAATGAGAAAATCCTAGTGGATGATCATCTACAGAGTTTCTACTTGGCAATAGAGGGTTTAAGGGCTGGTGAGCATGAAGATGTAGTATGTCGAATTTTCCCGCATACACTTAAAGGCGCTGCAGCTTCATGGTATTTTGGGTTGCCTGCTAACTTGATTCCGGACTGGAATACCTTTGAGAGGATTTTTAGAAGTAAGTATGCGACCCAAAAGACTCATGCTGCCCTCATGAAAGGACTATGTGCATTGAAGAAAGAGAAAAAGGAAAAAGTGCACAGTTTCACACAAAGGTTTGTAGGATATCTTAAGAACTTCTTTGAAACAGATAAGCCTTCAGACAAAGTATTGATTGAGTACTATACGTCAGCTTTGGGTCCTAATTTGGCCATGTTTGCGAAAGGAAGGGCCAAGCCTACTCTGACAGAGACCTATGAAGAAGCAGAAGTGGTGGAAGCAGAAAGAGAAAGTATTGAAGATTATCCAGAACAATCAGGAGAGAAAGGTGCGGGGAGAAAAGCCTTGTTGTTCGCTAAGCCTAAAGAAGAAAAGTCGCCAGATTTGGAAAATATGGCCAAGATGATGCAGAAGCTTTCCAACAAGATCATAGATATGGAAAAAGAAAAGGAGGCACAAAGGTTTTATAAGCCATATTATAAGAAAAGAGAGGATAAGGATCATTCTAATCCTCCTCCTCACAATGCTGCATCCATGAATCTAACAGAGGTCGGCATGGATAATTTTTGCACTTTCCACCAACAGCCACACTCTGAAAAAAATTGTCCACAATGGATAAACTCTATGACGCTAGTGATGAATCAACTGCTGGATTCTAGGTTAACAGAAGAGGGAGATGAAGAAAGAAAAGAAAATTCTGCCTCTACGTCTAATGAAGATCAGGAAAAGGATACCTTGGCATTATGGAATTCAGTCTCATTATTTGATGCTGAAGAAGGAAACACTCAGGGATACCAGGGCGTTATGGAGACCAACGTGGCCACAAGAAGCCAAGGAGCGGTTAAGGACGACAGTCTTATTCTTCCAAAGATCAGAAGGCTGCAGAGAAATGTTAAGAAGAAGTTTCAAAATAAAGCCTTAGCTGATAAGATTCCAGAATTCACGATTACCAGCCAAAGTCCTAGACAGGATGATACAACAGCCAAGCCAAGTGAAGGAAATGCTGACAAACCACATCCAATTGGACAGTCGATGAATTATGACATTGTGGAGGATTTGAAAAAGGTAAAAGCGAATGTTCCACTATTCGAAATGTGCAAAGTGCCGCATAAAAAAGAGAGATTGTTGAAAGCACTTGAAGCATCAGATGACAAGCTGCTCGCTGACAATCAACCTCAGGACGAAGAAGAAATTGGAGAAACCAGCGTTGGAGGTGAGTCTAAGGCTAAACATCTACCTTTCCTCCTAACGTTTGAAATTTTTAGTCATAACGTGCACAATTGTCTGGTAGATTCGGGGGTGTCCATTAATGTCATGCCCATATCAGTATGTAAGAGGATAAATGGGCAGCCAAAGCCAACCACGTGGAGGGTGGTTCAGTTGGATAGGACAAACATTAAGGTAATTGGTGAGATGAAAGATGTCCTAATCCGTCTGGCATCCAATGACAAAGTATGCCAAGTTATCAACATCATAGTGGCTGATATACCAGACGCTTACGGTCTGGTCCTGAGTAGAGATTGGTCAGCCAAATTAAACGGATATTTCACTTTAGATTGGTCGCACTTGTGGTTGCCATACAAGGGGAGTCCAAACCAGATCAAGATTCTAAGAGAACCCCACATGAAGTATAATGTTACCCAACTGGATGAGAAGAATATACCTGTGGATTCTGTATTGGGAAATTATTTTCTTGAGTTGGAAGCAGGGAATTATCAAGTGGAAGAAGCCGGCAACCCATCTGATACCCATCCTAATCTCCTTCGATTCTCGCAGGCTAGCGAGATTGATTGTAAAATAGTAGACTTAGCAGTAGGAGTAGATTCATTTTCAGTAGTTAATGATTTTTGGACTTTATTTTTCGATGGCTCTAAGACATTAGAAGGGTTAGGGGCCGGCTGTGTCCTAATTGACCCACAGAAGAATAAACATTTCCTTTCATGTAGATTAGAGTTTGAATGTACTAATAATACAGCTGAGTATGAAGCACTGGTGCAGGGACTCAAGAAAGCGATTGAATTGAAGGTAAGTAATTTAAAAGTTTTTGGGGATTCTGAAATTATTGTGAAACAAATCCGGAATCAAATCCACTGTGTTTCTCCTCACTTAAAATCTTACCAGAATGAGGTATGGGACCTTCTTAAATGTTTTAATGCATTCAACATTATTTCAATCCCAAGAATTAAAAATGCAGCAACTAACTTATTAGCTACTTCGACCGCTAGGATTGTACCATCAAATAATTGATGTACTGTTGAATTTCTTTTCAGGCTTTCAGTACCTGATATGATTACCAACCTACGTGTGTTCGATGATGACCAGCAAATTATAGAATATTTAACAAATGACGAGGTATTCAAAGGAACGATTATTGATGATGAAGAACACCAGGCCGAGATGAAATTTGATAATTTCATCCCTAAAGGGGTCAGAACGTTAGAAAAGATGTTTGACTTGAATGAAAAGTTTAGGAGACCTGCCAACGTGAAAACTCACAGCTCAACTCTACAGTTTGAGCTGATAAATTTGGGGATTGAAATGGCACCTAAGTTCGTGAATCTCGACAAATGTTGTTTGCCGACAGAAAGAGACAAGTTCATCAATCTATTTAAACAATACAAAGATGTCTTTGCCTGGACGTACCAAGAGTTAAAGACATACGATACCAGCATCATCAAGCACGTTGTTCCCATCAAGGCGGGAGTCAAGCCATATTAGCAGCCCTTGAGGAAAATTCATCCAAAACTGGAACCACTGATTCAGAGTGAGGTAAAGAAATTGTTGGATGCTAGAATAATTTTTAAAGTCAGACACTCTAAGTGGGTATCAAATCTGGTATCGGTCAGAAAGAAGTTAGGAGAAATCAGACTGTGTGTGGATTTCAGGAACTTAAACCGCGCATCGGATAAAGATAACTATCATGTGCCACCCATGGAGCAGCTGTTACAAATGGTTTCAGGTTCTAAATTGTTTTCATTATTAGACGGATTCTCTGGCTACAATCAGGTATTGGTAGCTGAAGAAGACAGATTAAAGACAACATTCAGGACAAAATGGGGAACTTTTGCCTATAGAAGGATGCCCTTTGGACTGATTAATGCTGGAGCGACATTTCAGAGAGCTATGGACATAGCTTTCCGTGGACTAATTGGACGAAGTGCTGTGGTGTACCTTGATGACATTACAATATTCCCGAAGAAAAGAGGAGAGCATGCTTTTCACCTAAAGCAAATTTTCGAACGCTGTCGAAAATATGACATCTCCCTCAATCCTAAGAAGTGAGTGTTCGCCGTCACTGAGGGCAAGTTACTGGGGCACATAGTTTCAAAGAAGGGTATATCTATAGACCCAGAAATAATTAAGGCCATTGAACAAATTCCCATACCCCATAATAAAAAGGGAATGCAATCGTTTATGGGAACCATAAATTTTGTACGAAGGTTTGTGCCTAATTTCTCTCAGACTGTCAAACCACTACAGTAGATGGTCAAACAAAATGCACAATTTAAGTGGACTGATATTGAGAAGGATGCTTTCAGCAAAATTAAAACTGCTGTTGCACACGCTCCCTCCTTGAAAATCCCCGACTTTGATAAAGACTTTATTATGTATACATTTGCATCCGATGATTCGCTGGAAGCTGTACTCACGCAAAAGGAAGATGGGGGGGATGAATTCCCAATCACCTTTATGAGTACTTGGCTGCAGGGGGCTGAGTTAAATTACCCTGCCATTGATATGCAAGCTTATGCAGTGTTTAAGGAAGTGAAGCAATTCAGGCCTTATATATTAAAGAATCGAACCAAGGTAATAGTCCCCTACCCAGCTGTAAGGTCCCTTCTCATACAGAAAGAGTTAGGAGAAAGGAGGGGCAACTGGGTAACAGCTCTTCAAGAGTACGACCTTGAATTCAAGCCAGCCTCTATAGTCAAAGGTCAAGGGTTATGTAAATTGATGACTAAAAGTGGGAACAATGAAGAACAAGCCTGGGAAGATGATGCCGAATTACATGTAATGGATGTATGCCCTTTGTTTACAGCTCCTGAGTCTTGGTATAGAGACCTTGTACATTACTTACAGTCAGGGCTGCTGCCAGAACATTGGAATTCCAAGCAAAGAAGAGCGTTGCGTCTTAAATCATCCTCCTATCAACTTGCTGAAGGAATACTATTCAGGAAAAACTACGATGGAGTCCTTCTGAGGTGCTTGGAGAAAGAAGATGCTAAGAAAGTAATGTCTGAATTGCACGATGGTCCGGCTGGGGGACATTATTCAGGAGACACTACAGCCCACAAGGTCCTCAGAGCTGTTTATTACTGGCCTACACTCTTCAAGGATGCACACACACACACGTCATAAAGTGTGACATTTGCCAAAGGTGTGGTGGAAGACAACCTAAAGCAGCAGCGCCCCTAAATCCTGTGATGATCACGGAACCATTTGAGCAATGGGGGCTGGACATTATTGGAGAAATAAAGCCAAATTCATCCTTGTAGCACAAGTACATTCTTACTGCGACTGATTATTTCACTCGCTGGGTCGAAGTTATCCCACTGCGCAAGATAAATGAAGACGAAGTCATCAGCTTCCTACAAGATCATATCATGACCAGGTTTGGAGTTCCAGTTTCATTAGTATTTGATAATGCTAAATACTTTTCATCAATTAAATTGACTGCGTTTGCTCATGATAAAGGGATAAAATTGCATTATTCTGCTAGTTACTATCCGCAAGGAAATGGCCTGGCTGAATCCTCTAATAAAAACCTCATTAGAATTCTGAAGAAGACTGTAATAGAAAACCAGAGGAGTTGGCACTCAGCCTTACCAAATGCCCTTTGGGATGATAGAGTCACCCCCAAGTCTGCAATTGGAGTGTCCCCATATACCCTTGTCTACGGTAAAGAGGCCATCCTTCCTCCCAATATCATGCTACCATCTTCCATTCTAGCTCAGGAGTCTAGGGGGTGGATGATGAAGTTTTACAAATAAGAATATATAATCTCCTGAAAGCTGAAGAAGCCAGGTCGAAAGCCAAAGAATGCTTTAAGCGGCAACAAGAGTCAGTTAAGAGATGGTTTGACAAGCATAAAGCTGGGACAAAAGACTTTGAAGTGGGAGACTTAGTCCTCAAATGGGACCACCCCCATGATGAGAAAGGAAAGCATACCAAATTCCAGCAGTTGTGGGTAGGCCCTTTTCAGATTGAAGCCAAGCTTGGTCCTTCTACCTACAAGTTGCAAGATCTGTAGGGGTGGGAGGAGAACCTACCAGTAAATAGTTTGGTTCTCAAACCTTATTTTTCCTAAGTCTGTATGATTTTTCTGTCTTGTACATAAATAATCCGCCCGATTGTCTTTTGAGTCATGTTTCTAGTTTGTTTTGTTGATTTCGTTCTAGCTTGTTTCGTTGTTTTCAATAAAGGGAGCAAACCTGCGGCTGCATGGAATACATCCGAAATATTTGGGTTTGATAAACGTTTTGGTGTCAGACTGTGTATTGCTAATTTATATGAAAGAATTTCTTCCAGTATAGCAGTTTTCTCGAAGAACTCTGTGTGTATTGAAGTCCTGCTTAACCCCTGTGAAATAAACTAGATTCGAGGAGTCTGGGGTACTATGTCAAGGATCCATCCACGTCACATTTAAAATGTTCTAAGGAGCGACAACAAAGGACCCATGGAAAGGAGTAAAGTGAATAGTGTATTAAATATAAATGATCCCATGCCAAGAAACGAATGCCAAAAGGCAAATAAAGAGTCAAAAACTCCTATGAAAGCATCATAAATCA
>LPNX011189199.1:24435-43521 GCA_001517045.1 Pseudotsuga menziesii | reverse complement strand
ATGGCTTGTCATTGTTGATTTTGCATCCCATTTGAATTAATAATAAGTCATGGGGGCGTGAGAAGAAGATATATTAGTTATATCTACAATTTATTGCCCTTAGATGTTAATTTAGTTTATGTTTTATTATATCGATTAAAAAAAAAATTTTAATTATAATTATATGTGTCAATTTAGGTAAGTAGATATTATTACCATAATCGCTTAAAGTACCAACATCACACTTTATTAAGTAACATTATTTTTCCTCTTTTCAATCATTTTTCAACATGTCGGTTTAATACTTCAAATATTTAATGGCATAAAATGTTGTAGCTCATATATATCACAAAGGTAATTGTGATTATGAAAAAAATGAAGAAATTAACAACTAAGGAAGACTATCTAATAATTTCTAGAATGTAACCTTAGGCCTTGTAAATATGTATTTTATATATTAAAATATATACATAAAATTACTAAATTAATATTAAAAATTTTGATTTTTCTTCTAGTTTAAAAATGTGTTAATCTAAAATCAAGCTCTTGTAAAAACAAAATATCATATTTATATTTAGATAAAAAAGTGCCCCTATTGAATAAACATCACAAACATTAACTAACAAAAATCAAGAATAAATTATAAAGTAAAATTTATATAATGATTAATCCCACAACCACCAAAGTGAGCACGTAGAAATATATAAAAACACTTTGTTATAAAAAAACAACTATATCAATTATTTTTTCATGGAATAATGGAAAAAAGTAGGCCCCTGCTCTACTTACTTTTACATGACTCCAGCAAATATCAAGTTGGATTCCATATTTTATGGAAATAGACCTCGTAAGAAAACATGGGTAGATATGATTTCTAATTTTAAAATAATAGTATTTATATTATATTGAGAAAAAACATACGGAAACATGGGTAGATATGATTTTTAATATTAGAATAATAGCATTTATATTATATTGAGCAAAAACAAAAGATATTGAGATTAACTTAACATAAAATCTTAATTTTTATAACTAGTTAATTTAACAATAGGTATAACAAATAAATTGAAGTGTTTATCGATGATTATAAACAAACTAATTAAAAATGAATTTGAAATAATAATACATCACTTTTATTGGAGAGAGAATGCAATTGAGATAAGATCTTGTAAAAAAAAATTATATTTACATTATGGATAATGGATAATAAATTATATCAAAATATAGATGTATGTGATACATTTAATAAAGTGTTTTTTAAAGCATTTAACTTTTACATTGACGACAATCACAAAATGGATGATACAAACTAGTAAAAATTTGCTTAAACATCTAAACTAATATCCTAACATGGTTAAAAAAAGTGAAACTTAAAATAATAGTTGATTTGTTTATAAATATACTATTATATATAGAGAAAACTCAATGCAATTAATTTATTGACAATTTGCTTCTTGGACAACAACAATGATATTATAGATGGATAATAAATTAAATCAAATACAAAGTTGTAATCTAAATAATATTGTGTTATAAGAGCATTTATTTTGCATATTGAAAATAATCACAAATACTTATAAATACTAATAGAAGTTCATTTAAACAACTATAAGTTTAAAGAAACTATTATTCTAAGAAGAAATACAAGACCAAAATCTTCTAGGGTTGCAATTTTCATGAACTAAAATGTAGAAGAACTTTGGGCCTTTGATGCGTGTGCACCATTCCTTGTTGCATTTTTACTGCTAAGCAATTTGGATATGCTTCACCTTGACCTCCTAGAAGCAACTGTGTTTGTTTCCAAACCTTCTTTGAGGCTCTCCAACACCATTACCACATCTCTCATATCTAGTTGATCATTAGGTGAATCATTTGAACAAAGCAAGCCAACTTGGAGCAAAGAAAATATGCATCTGCATACATTATTTCCTTCAAAATCATCTTCATCCACTTCACTAAAAATACTGTGATCAATTACATCCTTCACTCTATTTGGAAATGCTTGATCCACCCACTTGTGCAAGTTTAGGTCTCCAGAAAACATGTCACTAGTTGGTCGTTTCCTAGTAAGTATTTCCAATAAAAAAATGCCATAGCTGTAAATATCTCCTTTAATAGACACTGCCTCACCTAAACCATACTCTACATTTAAGTAAACCTTCATCAAATTCAATTGAAGTACGAAAAATTGTTGATGAAAAAATACTACTAAAATTAACATTCTAAAATTCCATACATGGGGCAATGTAGCCCATGGATCCTTTCAAAGAAATTGTTGAAGTAAATGAATCAGTAGAAGCTACATCAATTAATTTTGAAATACCAAAATTTGTTACATGGTATATCGTGTCTTAATCCAAAAGCACATTGTTAAGTTTTAAATCACAACGCACTACTTGCACATGAGAATCATGATGAATATATTCCATGACATGGGCCACATCTATGACAATGTCCAATCGTTTTTTTAGTCCTAGTTGACATACATCTTCAGTATTGTTGTCATCTATATTAGGATACAAATGCTTCTCCCATCTTTTGTTAGACATAAATGGGAACCCCAATCCTTTGAAATGGAGGTTGGAACAGGAGGTTATGATTCTCACAAAATTTCGATGTCAAACCTTTTGCAAGACACTACATTTCGCTCTAAAACTCTTTTCAACTTTCTCATTTTGCAACTGGAAAACTTTAATAGCAACAAGTGTGTCATCACTCAAAATCCCTTTTATAAACAGAACCAAAACTACCTATTCCCAACAGGTTGGCCTCAGAAAATCCATTAGTTTCTATGTGAAGATCTTGATATGAGATCCTTTGGTGCTCTAACTTTTGGAAAATGGGTTGTGAGGAATCAAAGTTTTTCTTATGCATATTCCATTTGCAATAGAATCCCAACAGTAAAGAACATAGTATAAAAACAATATCTCCACTCGCTAACAATAGTACTCTTTTCAAAAATGAAAAATGAGCTTTTGGTGATGGACATGCATATAATTGGAATTCTTGTAGTCCACAAAGGATAGGATTTACAACTAAGGACATGGAAATTGTTCTATTTCCAAAAATCCCTCCTTTCAGAATTTCCCCCATGAGATTATTGAAAGACAAATTCAAATATTGAAGCATCTTCAACTTCTTGAGAGTAATTGGTATCATCCCTGATAAGGAGTTGGAAGAGAGATCTAGGTTCATGAGACTTTGTAAATCTCCAATTGAATTTGGGATAGAACCTTGCAATGCATTTTGAGATAAATTCAATAAGTGTAGTTCACTAAAGCTTCCAAGTGTAGGAGGAATGGACCCAGTCAACTGATTGGCAGAAATGCCTATAGCTCGAGCCATTGCAATTTTACCAATCTCCTTTGGTAAGGAACCTTCTAATAAATTACATGACAAGTTCAAATAGAATTGTAAATTGGAAAGTTTATCAATTTCATGTGGTATACTTCTAGTGATCCTATTGTGAGACAAGTTGAGTAATTCCAAATTTTTACAGTCCCCTAATTTGGAAGGTATGCTTCATGATACCTTGTTGTGATGAAGATGGAGTCTTCTCAGTTTCTGAAGGGGTGCAAGTAAATTTGGGATCTTTCTAGAGAGAATATTTCCACTAATGTCCAAGAGACCAAGGTGTTGTAAGATTTTAATGTCACAAGGGACATTTCCCTCTAATCTATTGTTACTTAAATTCAATCTTTCTAAGTTTTCAATATTTCCTAACAATTTTGGAATGCTACCACTAAAAAGGTTTTCACTTAAATCTAGAAAAGATAAGTTGCTAAGATTGCCAATTTGTGGAGGAATGTTTCCGTGTACTCTATCGTTGGATCATGACAATTCAGAAAATTAGTAGAAAGTTGACCTATTGTAAGGGGTAAGACACCACTTATTTTATTGTTATGTAGAAATAGGTATTGTAGGTGAGAACAATTAGTAAGAGCTACCAGAAAAGGCATGGTTATAATGTTTCCACTCTCAAGTTGATTATTCTACAAGAATAGATTTTTAAGGAGAGATAATTCACCCAACTCTACGGGCACACTTCCGCTTAACTTATTATTATCCAAATCAAGTACTACAAGCTTAGAACAATTTCCAATTGAATTTGATATGTTACCACTAAGTTGGTTTTCCCATAAACTGAGGATACTCAAGTTAGACATTTTAGAGAAAGAAGAGGGAATGGTACTGGACAATTTATTCTGGAACATAACTAAGAATTTCAAAGTAGAGATATTTGAAAAAACAAGTGGAATGGTACCTGGAAAATCATTTACACCGAGGTCGATTATTTGCAAACGGGGTGCAAACCCAATTGTGGTGGAATGGGTTCATGGAGAAGGTTTCTGTAAAGATCCAATTCAGTCAAGGTTGAAAGTGTTGATGTATATGTAACTTCGGAATGTATTCTTCTATGTATTTTATATTATTGTAACCCGATGTTTATTCCGGGATGTTTCTATTATGTATTTGAGTCATGTTGTCTTACCCCGATGTTTCGATCGGGAGGATTATTAATGTAAACAAGTCATATCAAGTCATTAGGTAAGTCCCCACAGTTTCAGGGCACTTGAGTTCTTATACACCAATGAAGGTGTAGGCTCGAGTAATAATTATTAGGTTGAGCCTACGTGTGAAAAGGAAATTCAAGTGAACGGACTAATATAAATAGAGAGTGTGAGTCTCTCTATTTGTCACTTGTGAATTACATCACTTGCTCTCTCAAGTGTGGCGCACCTTTGGAGAAGGAAATACTTTGGCTTGACAGAAGACAGAAGGCTGCTATTGTGTTGGGAGGTCATCTTACTGTTTTGGGTTTCACATCTTGTGGTGATACTATGTTAGAGGAAGTTGAGGGGTTTTCTCCATTTATGGTTTCCCCTGTCAAAACTCTTTGTGTCTCTTGTCTCATGTGATGTGCTTATGTTATTGTTGTGCTTGTTATTCTCTCAGTGAAAATATCTTAACATAATGCTAGCTTAAATGTTGAAAAACTAACATGGTATCAGAGCTAACCTGAGAAGAAGACACTGTGCAACTGCAGAGGCTAGGGCTTCCTTGTTTGTGGATCTTTCTCCACTAATTTTCAGCAAAAGTAAGGTGGACTTACTCTCCTCCCTAGGGTGCATCTTTCTGTTGAAACAGAATTCAATTCTAAGGATTTTCAGTTTTGGACCTGTCACTTGGGTCGGAAATTAGGGCTTTTTATAGAAGAGGAATTTTTCAGTGAGCCCAGGCCTGGATTGTTCTCCTCCCCAAAATCGAAGTTAGGAACAAGTTTGAAGGCATTTGGGTGGATAGAACTCCAGAAAATCAAAACCCTAGTTGCTCCTGAACCAGCTCTGCAGGATTTCAGCTCAAATTTCAGATTTGACATCTTGAACCTGGTAATATCTAAAATCTCTTGTATTTCCATTTGAGGTTCTTATTTTAAAGATGTCTCATCATACCAAGCTTGAGGAAAAGCTTGAGGGGGCTGATAACTTCCGAGCTTGGAAGTATAGGATATCCCTGGTCCTGGAAGAGAATGAATTAGACTCCTACATTCATGAGGAGATTCCAGTTCCAAAGGGAGATGAGGAAAAGGCTCTTCATAAGAAGAAGATGGTTATGGAAAAGAGGATCATTGCTGATTCTATTAAGGATCATCTCATCCCACAGGTGTCCTCTCTCAAGACACCTAAAGCTATGTTTGATGCCCTAACCAAATTGTTTGAAGGAAAGAACATCAATCGGAAGATGACCCTGAGAAACCAGCTGAAGAATGTGAAGATTCAGAATGTAGAAACTATCCAGTCATACTTCACAAGGGTTTCTCAAATCAAGGAACAATTAGAAGCTGTTGATGAAGAAGTGGAAAATGCAGAGATTGTCATGACTACATTGAATGGCCTCCCTAGGTCATGGGATGCTTTCATTCAAGGAATCTGTGCTAGAAAGAAGTTAGTCAAATTCAGTAGACTATGGGAAGAGTGCTCTCAAGAAGAAGCTCAGATAGCAGCTCGAGACGAGAAGATGGGAAGTGAATACCAAGCTCTCATGGTGCACTCCAAGAATCACTCCAAGTCATCAAAGAAGAAGTTTCATCGTTCAAGAGGTAAGCATTCTTACAAAGATAACCCTAAAAGAGATATGTCTAGGGTCATATGCTATACTTGTGATGAAGTAGGACATTATGCAAAAGATTTTCCTAACAAACAGAAGAAGCTGAAGAAGAGCAGCAAAAGAAGACATCATGCTCATGCTGCAGAGGATGATGAACCATCCAGAAAAAGATCTAGATATGAAAGTGAAGATTCTTCAAGCGAGGATGAATATGTACTGATATCAGCTCTCACAGGTAACATTACTCATGGAAGTAATGATTGGCTTATAGACAGTGGTGCTTCCAAACATATGACGGGATTCAAGGAATCTTTTGTTAGACTATCAGAACATGAATCACCTCACAAGGTGAAACTAGGAGATGACTACCAATATCCAATAAAAGGTAGTGGGGAATCTTCATACAAGCTAGAATCTGGTAAGTCTCTAACAATGAAAGAAGTATTGTTTGTTCTAGGACTCAAGAAGAATCTTCTATCCATTTCAGCATTGGATGCAAAAGGAATGCGGGTGGCATTCATAGATGGTCAAGTCATCATGTGGCCAAAAGGAAAGACTATCAATGATGCGGTAGTAATTGGAGAACAAGAAGGAGGCTTGTACAAATTGAAGGGCCATCCAGAACAAGCCTTGATCCATGATACAGTAGAGCCAAATGAACTTTGGCATAGAATACTTGCACATGTGCATTACAGAGCACTACCTATTGCAAGTAAAGTTGTCGAAGGTCTTCCAGAAATTCAAGCAAAACATGAAGGGGTCTGCAAAGGATGTGTGAAAGGAAAGAATACAAAGAAGACATTTCCAAGCAGTGAAAGCAAAGCCAAAAGCATTCTAGAAATCATCCACTCAGATGTATGCGGTCCTATGTCATCAAAATCACTTAGCGGGTATGCATACTATGTTTCTTTTATTGATGATTTTTCTAGAAAGACATGGATTTATTTTATGAAGAACAAAGATGAAGTATTCAGCAAGTTCAAGGAATTCAAAGCCTTGATCAAGAACCATACTGAAAAGAAGATCAAGACCATTAGATCAGATAATGGTGGAGAATTCACTTCAAATGAATTCAAGGAGCTATGCAGAGATTCAGGGATTAAGAGGGAGTTGTCCACTCCTTATAATCCACAACAGAATGGGGTTGCAGAACAGAAGAACAGAACTATCATGGAAGCTGCAAGAGCTATGCTTCATGATCAAGATCTACCTATGCATCTTTGGGCTGAAGCTTCCAGAACAGCTGTGTATGTACAGAATCGTACTCCACATAGAGTACTTGAGAACAAGACTCCTAAAGAAGTCTTCTCCGGCAAGAAACCAGAAGTCAGCCATCTCAGAATATTCAGCTGTCTAGTGTACATACATATTCCAAAAGAGAAGAGAACAAAATTAGATCCTTCAGGAAGGAAAGGCATATTTGTGGGATACTCGGAAAGCTCGAAGGCTTATAGAATCTACTTTCCAGGATTCAAGAAGATTGACATCAGCAGGGATGTAACATTTGATGAAGGTACAGCTTACAACAAATCCAGAAAGAGACCTGCTGAAGAACCTGAAGAAGCAGAAGCAGAAGCACCCAGGATCCATGATACAGTCATGAACGAAGAAGTTCAAGAAGAAGATCGAGAGTTCGAGGAACCACAAAGACCTATAGATCCACCTCTGGAGAAGAATCCTCATAAGAGGAAACCTGCTTGGGTACGTGAACTTATCCAAGGTGTGGAAAGATATGGGGCTCCAGAAGAGAATCTCAGAGAAAGAAAGAGAACCAGATCAAATTCCGGGTATGTAGCTTTACTATGTGATTTCATTGATAAAGAACCTTCCAGTTATGAAGAAGCGGCAGATCAGAAAGAATGGAAGGACGCTATGATTGAAGAATATCAATCGATCATGAAGAATGATGTTTGGGATGTTGTCCCAAGACCAAAAGGGAAGTCAGTTGTTACTTCCAAATGGATCTACAAGATCAAGCATGCTGCAGACGGTAGCATTGAAAAGTATAAGGAAAGATTTGTAGCTCGAGGATTCTCTCAGAAAGAGGGAGTAGACTATGAAGAGACCTTTGCACCTATAGCCAGATACACTTCCATCAGATCAGTACTTGCTCTGGCTGCAGTGACGAAGTGGAAGATACACCAGATGGATGTCAAGACTGCTTTCTTGAATGGTGTAGTAGAAGAGGAAGTGTATGTAGAACAGCCACTCGGTTTTGAGACACATGACAGAGAGTCTCATGTATGCAGATTGAAGAAAGCCCTGTATGGTTTGAAACAGGCACCCAGGACCTGGTACGGAAGGATTGATAGCTTTCTATCCAGTTTGGGCTTTACCAAAAGTAAAGCAGATTCCAACCTTTACTACAAGGTTGAAGATGGCAACCCAGTGATGCTTCTACTGTATGTAGATGATTTATTTGTGACAAGTATAGATGGGTTGATTGCTGATACGAAGAGAAAGCTTGCTGCTGAGTTCGAGATGAAGGACTTGGGGATGATGCATTACTTTCTAGGTATGGAGGTGTGGCAAAGTACAGATGGAATCTTCCTTGGACAAGGGAAGTATGCAATAGAGATCCTGAAGAGGTTTGGGATGATGGACTGGAAGGCTATGGCTACACCTATGGCATCGAACCTGAAGCTATTGAGTGATGCTTCTTTAGAGTCGGTTGATGCTACGATGTATCGTCAGATGATTGGGTCATTGATGTACCTGACGAACACGAGACTAGATATTTGCTTTGCTGTGAACACCTTGAGCTAGTACTTGACAGATCCGAGAAGTGTTCACTTGATTGCTGCAAAGCATATTCTGAGGTACCTGAAGGGTACACTTGATTATGGGCTCAAGTATGATGCGAATCAGAAGATTAACCTGGAGGGTTATGTTGATTCAGATTGGGTAGGCAGTGCCATCGATAGGAAGAGTACTTAGGGATGTTGCTTCAGTATGGGATCAGGTGTGATCTCTTGGTTTAGCAGGAAGCAATCCTGTGTAGCACTGAGTTCAACTGAAGCAGAGTATGTCGCAGCTTGTTCAGCTAGTTGTGAGGCAATATGGCTGCGGAAGCTACTGTCTGATATATTTGATCTCCAGTTAGATGCTACTTGTATACACTGTGACAACCAGAGTTGCATGAAGTTGTCAGAGAATCCAGTGTTCCATGACAGGTCGAAGCATATTGAGATCAAATATCACTATATCAGGGATATGGTGCAGAGAGGAGCAGTGAAGCTCTTGTATGTTGCGACGGAGGAACAGATAGCTGATGTATTGACGAAGCCATTGGCTAGGCTGAAGTTTGAGTACTTCAGAGAGAGAATTGGTGTTCTCCAGATTGAGGCTTCCTCCCAGAGACAGTGATGAGATCCATAGCCATTCTGACGAGCAAGTCAGATGTAAGGGCTGAGCCATTCTGTCATGGTGAGAGGATTCAGTTCCTTCCATGTCAGATATGAGTGCTATTGATCCATAGCCATTCTGACGAGCAGGTCAAATTTAAGGGCTGAGCCATTCTGTCATGGTGAGAGGATTCAGTTCCTTCCATGTCAGATATGAGTGCTGAGATGCAGAGCCATTCTGACGAGTAGGTTAGATGTAAGGGTTGAGCCATTCTGGTCATAGCTAAAGGATTAAGTTCCTCCCATGACAGATGTGAGTGCTGGCCATTCTGTCGAGTAGGACATATGTAAGGGCAACTGCCACTCTCCGGGAGAGTGGAGGCGCCTGGTCTGTTACCAGGTAGCTCAGTGAGGGACTGGGGGCCATTCTGACGAGAGTGTAGGATTCAGTTCCTACCAGCTCAGATGTGAGTGCACAAATATTTCATCACTGTGGTGGAAGTGGTTCTAGCCTGGTTGAAAGTCTTCCATCATTGTGGCGGATGTGGCTCCAGCCTGGGTGAAGAGAACAGAGTTCTTTCATCATTGTGGCGGAGGTGGTTCCAGTCCGGATGGGATTGTGCCCTTCTAACGAGTAGGTCAGATGTAAGTGCAGAAATCTTTCTTCATTGTGGCGGATGTGGTTCCAGCCTGGTTGAAAGTCTTCCATCATTGTGGCGGATGTGGCTCCAGCCTGGATGAAGAGAACAAAGTTCTTTCATCATTGTGGCGGAGGTGGTTCCAGCCTGGATGGGATTGTGCCCTTCTGATGAGTAGGTCAGATGTAAGTGCAGAAATCTTTCTTCATTGTGGTGGATGTGGTTCCAGCCTGGTTGAGAGTCTTCTATCATTGTGGCGGAGGTGGATCTAGCCTGGATGGGATTGTACCCTTCTGACGAGTAGGTCAGATATAAGTGCAGAGCCATTTCATAGATGTTAGTGATGTGATGTCCTATCATGCAGGTGAATGTGAGTGCTGGGCCTTTCTGATGTGATTGTAGTTTACTACATGATCATATGTGAGTGCTGGGCGTGCCTTTCTGACGAGCAGGTCAGATGTAAGTGCTGGGCGAAGACCTACATGAGGGTAGGCCTACAACCAGCATGAAAAAGGGTTGGCTTTGTAGAACTTCCTATGACGAGATAGTACACACATGATGATGACCAGAGGAGATCCAGATCGAGTTATGATCCAGATCCAGTTATGATGACTCCGTGAGATATAGATCGAGTGATGATCCAGATCCAGCAGTGATGATCCAGATTGAGTGATGATCCAGATCCAGCAATGATGATCCAGATCGAGTGATGATCCAGATCCAGTCCAGTGATGATGATCCAGATCGAGTGATGATCTAGATCCTGTGATGATGTCCTATGATGATCTAGATCGAGAGATGATCCAGATCCAGATGACTTGAAGATGAAGATTACTTGATGACGGAGATGACTTGAAGACGAACATGATCCAGTGATACAGAGAAGAAGATCAGTGCTGAAAATTGTGTCGAAAGAATACCTTCCTAGTTAAGAGGGAATGTTGATGTATATGTAACTTCAGAATGTATTCTTCTATGTATTTTATATTATTGTTACCCGATGTTTATTCCGGGATGTTTCTATTATGTATTTGAGTCATGTTGTCTTACCCCGATGTTCCGATCGGGAGGATTATTAATGTAAACAAGTCATATCAAGTCATTAGGTAAGTCCCCACAGTTTCAGGGCACTTGAGTTATTATACACCAATTAAGTTGTAGGCTCGAGTAATAATTATTAGGTTGAGCCTACGTGTGAAAAGGCAATTCAAGTGAACGGACTAATATAAATAGAGAGTGTGAGTCTCTCTATTTTTCACTTGTGAATTACATCACTTGCTCTCTCAAGTGTGGCGCACCTTTGGAGAAGGAAATACTTTGGCTTGACAGAAGACAGAAGGCTGCTATTGTGTTGGGAGGTCATCATATTGTTTTGGGTTTCACATCTTGTGGTGATACTATCTTAGAGGAAGTTGAGGGGTTTTCTCCATTTATGGTTTCCCCTGTCAAAAATCTTTGTGTCTCTTGTCTCATGTGATGTGCTTATGTTATTGCTGTGCTTGTTATTCTCTCAGTGAAAAGATCTTAACATAATGCTAGCTTAAATGTTGAAAAACTAACAGAAAGGTTACCGAAGGAAGAGGGAATGGTACATGTGAGTTCGTTCTCATCCAAGTAAAGATGTTGCAAATGTGATAGGGATCCCAACTCATGGGGAATATTTCCAATAATATTGTTGGTAGAGAGCAGCATTTTAGTCAAATTTGTGCAACTGCTGAGTTGACTTGAAATGGGACTAGGGAGGCTGTTAGATTCTAAACCTAATTGAATCAATGATGAAAGGTTTTCCAAGGAATTGGGAATGGTACCTGCGAGGTCATTCTCTTCCAAGTAAAGGTGCTGAAAATATGGGAGGGAACCCAACTGCCTCGGGATGCTTTCGGTCAGATTGTTGAAGAAGAGCGCCAGATAAGTCAAATATCTACAACAGTTGAGTTGAGGTGGTTGTTGTCCTTAACGAGTCCTTCTAGCTCATTACTGTCCAACTCGAGGTCTCTCAAATGAAAGAGGTCCCCCAGTTGAGGTGGGATAGGACCGTGGAGCACATTTCCTGAAATATAGAATGAGCGGAGAAAGGACAAATTGTCGAGCGAAGGAGAAATGGGAGCCCAACTCGTGGGGGATATTTCTGACTAGATTGTTGGATTGGAGCAACAGTTCAGTCATATTTTTGTAACTGTTGAGTTGACTTGGAATGGGACCAATGATACTGTTATGTTCTAAATCCAATTGAATCAATGATGAAAGGTTTGCCAAGGAAGTGGAAATGGTACCTCTGAGGTCGTTCTCTCCCAAGTAAAGGCCTTGCAAATATGGAAGGGAACCCAACTCCCTCGGAATGCTTCTGGTCAGATTGTTGAAGCAGAGCGCTAGGAGAGTCAAATTTATGCAACGACTGAGATGAGGTGGGATATTCCCTTCGAATTCATTGTGGTCCAACACGAACACTCTCAAATGAAAGAGGTCCCCCAATTGAGGTGGGATATGACTGTGGAGTGCATTGCCATAAATATCAAGCAATCGAAGAAAGGACAAATTGCCGAGTGAAGGAGAAATGGGACCGCACAGATCCAATCCAGTGAGGTTGAGGGAGACCACTATGTTTGGATGGAGGCAACTACAGCCAACGGCAGTCCAGTTCCAGAAGGGTTTGGTGGAATTCCAATCACCCAGGAACCTCCCATGGACTGGGTCACATTAACCCTTATGATTGCTTTATTTTAAGTGTCTCCTCCCAGCTACCTTGCAGGGTTCGAACTCAGGTCATCATTCAAAATGAGGCCCATCGAAACCAACCATGCTAGCAAGATTTGCATACAATATAAATTGTTTTCCTGTGATGTTTTATGTTTTTTCTGTCTATCAGTAGTTTAGGGATATAGGTTGTAGCTACCCCTCAAAACAGATTATACCATGGTTATGATTTTCTATTATGATTTTCAGTTTATACCGTGCTTATTTGATTTTCTTTAACTTTTATTCTATTTTATCTATATATCAATCTGAACATGGTTTTTTGCCTTGATTGTAGGTTAGTCGATGTTTATGTCACCTTTGAATAAAATGATCTCATAAGTATTCATACTTATTGTAAAAAATCAAACTCAAAGGTATTGTTGCTAATATTTCATCTCATTTCATTTCCATTTATCTAGTGGCTAAGAGTACTTAGAGTTAATGCCCATTCTTCTTGTTGTGAAATGGAATTAGATGTATATTTCTTTTTACTATTCTATATACATTTTGGGTGATGAGTTGCTACATTTTCTCATCCTTTGCTTCTATATAAACTGAAATTCTCCTTTCCATGACATCGTCCACCACTATCTTCAAGTTACTTATGAATTTTCAGTCAAATTCATATATCTTGGCATGACTCTAGATGACTCGATAGATAGTTTAGCATTGGATGCATGGTTGTCATTCCTATAAATTTATGGGATTTTTGCATTTTGCATCATTCAAGCATACAAAATAATGATTATCAAGTTACTATAGATACATAATGGCTTACTTTGTAATAGTCCTTCAAGTCTTTCAAATGCATTTATTAAGTGCAAGAAGGACTTGAAGGACTAGTACAGGGTAAGGAATTATGGATTTATAGTAACTTGATAATCATTATTTTGTATGCTTGAATGATGCAAAATTTGTTTAAATATCATCATTATCAAGTAATAAAAACTTCTTAAAGGGTGCTAGCTCAATGGTAGAGCACCTGCCTAATTATAGGCAGGAGATTGGAGGTTTGATTTCTCCGTGCCATATCATAAATTTGTGACTACAAAAATGACTAAATTCACATATATAGGACTATTAGTACCTAATTTCTTGTATCTTATAGTGCGACCAATGTTTAGTCATATTTAGCTTAGTCATTAATATGTTATCATCTAGTAGTTTATTTAGTCGTATATTTGGTCATTAATTGTTGCAATCAGTGACTAAATCAATGACTAAATCCTTCACTATCAATGAATAAATCAATGACTAATAAATCAATCTATTAATGACTAAGTGAAATACGACTAAGTTAGTCAAGTTATAAGATAGTGGAAATTAGCTACTATTAGTCGCCTACTCAAAAATAGTCGTTTATAGTGGATTTTAGTAATTAATGTCTCATTTTGTACTGGTAGGAGTATCATACTCTACTGCCTCCAAAACATGAGTAGCATACACTCTGCAACCTTTCCCATAGAACTTCTTCACTTGCATTGTTGAAGACTTCCTTCCAGAGATCACTTTTGGAAAGCCTTTCACAACCATTAGGTTGCCTTCTTCATCCAAGCACTCAAAAGTCTTGTTGTAACAATCAAGCTTCACTCTATGTTCTTCCAACCAATCCATTCCAATGAGGACATCATAGGATCAAAGTGGCAGAACATTCAGATCTGCATAGGTGACTAGACTATCTATGACAAATGGGAATTTCCTTACCACCTCACTGATCTTCTTCTTGGTTCCAATGGCTAGCCAGACTAACGATGATCTTCTATTCTTTGACTTCTTCAAAGTGCACATCTCGACAAGTCCATGGGTGATATAGTTGTGAGTCGATCCAGGGTCAATCAAAACAGAAACATTTTGTTCAACAATCTGACCCTCAAGTTCCACCACAATTGAGTTATGACCTCCATAGTGGTCTTCTAACACTGCACAAATTTTAGGAATGATCCCTTCTTCCTGACCCACAGTTTCAGCTTCTTGGGTGCTACGGACTTGACCCTCTTTCCTATTCTCAAGTGGACAATTCCTACGCAGATGGGGTCCTTCACATCCCAAACATTTGACAGGTTCCTTTGGCTTATCCCTCATCATTCTGGTCAGATCAAGCACAACTTGTGAGGGCTGCCTTTGTTGCTTCAGGAGGTGAGGAGGTTTAAAACATTTCTTCCTTGGGTTAAGATTCTCATTCTTCTCATGCAAATTTCTAGTACTCCCTTCTACCTCTGTTAACGGATGCCTAGAGTTTATCTGCCTTTGGAGATGTGCCAAACTATGTAGCATGGTTGCAGTCAACTATTTTTCCTCTACCAAAGCCTTGACCAGCATCTTATTTTCTTCTTTGTAATCCTGCAACTCTGCCCTTGGGCTTCTTATGGTTGCTGCAGCATCTGGGGAACTCTCTTGTTCCCTCTTCCCAACAGCTTTACTTCCATGACCTTGGATACTGTAAGTTGGCCTTACATACCCTTCCCCATGTGGACAACTCCAATGCAAATGGAGTGCTCCACATCTCCAGCATTGGAGTGGCTTTCTACTCTCTTGTGGATCTCTTGGATTTTCCCCCATAGCATCTTTCTCGTGTCCACAGGGATCTCGTGCATCATCCATGCTGTTAATCTTCTTGGCATTGATATTCTTTGACCCTCTTAGTCATACCAAGACCAACTTTTCAATATTCACTATGACTCTGCGAAATGTGTTAACAACACCATTTGTTAGTCAATCTCAGAATTTCAAAAACTACTTACCAATTGCTTCTTGCAGGCATGAATGGTCAAGATTGGTGCATTTTATCGGTTGTTAAGTTTAGCAATTCTGTTAATTAGCAATCCTTCTTATTGTAGTTTTCCTTTTGCAATGACAACTGTCTTAGGGGGACAACAAGTTTCAAGGGGGCTTTCCCCCTTGTCGGTCGAAATTTCTTCCGATTGGAAAAAAACTTGTCGAGCCTTCCACCGTGTCAAAAAAATTTCGAACTTTCTTCAGATCGACAAAAACTTGTCGTGCTTTACACCCTGTCAAAAAAATTTCAAACTTTCTTTCGATCAAAAAAAACTTGCTGTGCCTTTCACCATGTCAAAAAAATTTCAAACTTTCTTTCGATCGGCAAAAACTCTCCAATCTGGTTGATGTGTGGAAAAAAATTTGACTTTCCACCAGACACATTTCAACTGAAAATTCCCAAGTTTTTTTATGTGTGTCAGCGAAACTCAACCGACATATCGACAAAATCCTGATTTTTCTTCCGATCAGAAAAATATCACCAAACCTTCGGATGTGTCGGCGAAATATCGCCAAACTTTCCAACATGTCAGAAAATTTCCATGTTTTCTTCTGATTGGCAAAACTTGCCAAACTTTTTGACGTGTCGAAAAAATTCCAAGTTTTCTTTCGACACATCAGCAAAATTCATTGATTTTTGTTGATTTTCCAAACACTTTGAAAAAGTTTCAAGAAATTTTACTTTCTTCCACTTCTTCAGCTCATCTCCTAATTTCCTGTTGACATGCATCAGGTCAAAACATCTTTTCATGCCGACATGCATCGACTCGACTTCGGCTAACTTAGCCGACAGAGAAACTTAAAATCACTTAGAAAAATTTCATAAATTTTTCTTCATTGTCGACTCAATTTAGAATTTCATGCTGACATGTATTGGCTACAAGCCTCGTCGTCTCGACTTAGCTAACTTAGCCGACATGTGTCAGCTCAACTCGGCTAATCTGAGCCGATGGGAAAATTTCCACACTTAGAGAAATTTTGGAAAATTTATCGTGTCTGCTGTTTTTTTTTTTGCTGAACACAGAGGGTGATCTAACCTCTGTCAATTGTTATTTATGGCCCATTAAGGCCCAATGCTGCAACCATTTCTCTGATACCACACTATTACGTCCCCTCCCACCCGAGAGGACGTGACCTAACAGCACCGCTATCATTTAATCGGGAAATCTAAGCCCCATGAACATAAACAATAAAAATGCATTAAACATAAAACAATTATAGATGCACAATGCAATCTACACATCGGAAGCAACATCATTCAACACATTCATGATGTTCATATTCATAAAACAAGCAACATTCATCATGTTCAAGCATTCAATGTGTTCATGATAATTTACGAAGCAAATTTAATTTCAAAGTTAAATACAAGAATACTTATCTTGAGAAGAAGCTTCCCCGCAACTAGCTATGTCGCTGCAACGTTCCACCCTACCATGGGCCATTGTGCTCCTTAATCTCTCAGCGTCACTGCCACCCCAAGCTGGGCATGATTTCCACAAGGAACTAGGGGACACGGACTCACACACAATAAGACCATACACCCACGGTCAAGCCAATAATCACATCCAAACACAGTCAACCCAATAACAGATGGGTTCTTGGACTTACCCAGCCAATCCCACACAGGGATGCACTGCACAACAAAATACAAGTTCTGGGTATGGACAAAAACGCCCTAAAACCCAAAATCAAAAATGACAAATGGGGAGAATGACCCAAATGATCAAATTGTTTCAGAAAATGTTCAATGGCTTCACAAAGGCAAAAACGACCTCCATTCATACCCAAAACGTGGATCTATCTTCCCAACTACTGGGCTTTACAAAAAAAAATGAGTTTCCAACTAGGATAATAATGAAGAAAACACAGAAATTTGGGAGGGAAACGCTCAACAAATCCCAGCTACACGAGCAAAGGGAAAACACCCTCTAAAACCCCCAAAACATAAATATCTGTTATGTGTTCACTCATCAACACCAAAAATGGGTTTTCCTAGCTGCACATACACTCAGCAACCCCAAAAACTACTTCCCAGTTGCTCGTACATTCAGCAAGGCCCAAAACGAATTTCTAGCCATGGGAAAAATGGAGAAATCAGCCAAAAGCGTGAAGGGAAATGCATAGGAGCTCCAGCTGCGTGAGAGAGAAAAACTGATGGATGAACAATAGGATGGGCATGCCTTTTCCAATGTTTTCTTTCCCAATAATTCAAAAACAAATTTTCCCAAAAATGGGTGGCTTCGCGATTCGAATTTCACTCCCATATTCTACCCATCCCCATGCATTAACTAACTCAACCACTTTTGGATGATTGGGCACAAAGGACAAAATGGGTAGCTGACAGTTTTATGGGTTTTCCCTTTGACATTTGGATTTTCCCCATTGGCTAAAGGGTTTGAATATGCCCCCCCCCCCCCCATTCCTTGTGAAATCATGCCCCCATCTCTTTAATATTGCATTGACATAGGTAGCTGTGGGTATTTTATTAATTGCATATTTACATGTTGTAGAAAATTATATTGTGCCATCGACTAGCATGACAACCATCGACATTGATTTTAATTGCCGAAACGTAGAACACTAAAGCCATGGTGGGGCCTTTTCCTTAAGCTCCACACCATGGTTTATTAACGCTATTTACATCATTTATAATTTAATGCAATTAGGGTTTAAACCGAGGTATTACAATATGAGAGTAACAAGAGTATATGTTGGACAGAGTGCCTACGGTTGGGTGGAAAGTCGCTCTTACATAGCTAGTTTTTTGGATCTCTTTTGTTAAATATAAGTATTATTTTGTTTATGATGTGCAATGATATTTATTTATGTTCTTGTAGTGATTAAGCTTTCATTTGCATGTTATATGTGTGTGTAGATATTGATTTTTGTTGCATATTGATGCTACACCTGCACAGACGTTTTATTGTTATGAAATTTGTAATTATGGTTATTAGGGAGAAATTTGGAATCTTGTATCAGTTAATGTCCCCTCCTATCAGTTGGATTGAGAGATGGGGACATCACATTTTTCCAACACAACAAGACATGCAAACAACATGATATAATTATTGATTCGATGGACGCATGAATGATGACCTAATGATGAAATACTGATGGAACATGATGCAAGCACAACACATAACAAATAACAATTTCTTTTACATTTTGAGAATATTAGATACAATGATAATGTGACAGAACCTCAATAATGTGACAAAACCTCAAGGAAAAAATTTAATGCTAAAACCCATTACATGCTAGCAAAAAAAGAAACTTAGAAAAGGGTTTGAGAGCTATAGCAACACAAATAAATGGTGCTATAGCCTCACATTGTAGTAGTGATTTTACATAAGATCTCAAAAATGACTATTCAGATTAAACCAAATAGAGATTGAATAAACCTTACATGTAATCCCTACTCAAATTAGAAAAATAAATAAATAATATTTAGTTATATGGTTAATAATGATGAACAAAACAAAAGAAAACATTTATCGATAATA
>LPNX011189199.1:7526-24236 GCA_001517045.1 Pseudotsuga menziesii | reverse complement strand
CCCCCCCCCCCCCCCCCCCCCCCCCCACTCTTCCTCAATTTATTCTAGTGTAGGACAACATTAAGTACCACTTACAACAGTGGTCAGTAACCCCATAGGAATTGATGGAAATGAAGAGTCTCATGACCTTTATGGGCTTTACATCTTATAGGGAAGAATTGAACCAATCGAGATAACCCTTGGGGGTACATATTTATATTTATTATAAACTTCTATATAATTTCTTAGTTTTTAAATACATATGTTATTTGCATGATTATAGGACTCCCAAGTATTTTTAAGCATGAAATACTAATGAATCAAGTTTTGAGGAGAGCCAATTATGTCACAAATTTTAAATATCCATTTGTCATATCAATGTGGTTACAATGAAGAATCGTGTAATCAAGGATATATTTTCAAGGAAAATCCCCCTGATGGCATGTTCTAATCTTTTTTCCCAATGAAGATTATTGTGATCAAGGAGACCCATTTTCAAGGGAAATCACCTTCATGATGTGTTACAATTGATTTTCCTGAAGAATAATTCTTAATATACAAATAGTTGAGAGACCAATACCACCCTCATGCTTAGGCATTTTGCAAAAGTGATCACAGATGAAAGCAACCATTCATCTTCCCCAAACTTATCCTAGAATAAAAAATTGTCCCAACACTCTTAGGATATTGTCCAACATAAAACATTCTCTCATCAAAGAATACCAACATGATGAATAATACACATGACCAACTTACAAATTTCAAAATTATGGTAAGCTCACAAACAAAGGAAAAATTATTATAATACCAATGTTATGGCTTTGACTAAAACACTTTGTTATAAGAAAACAACTATATCAATTCTTTTTTCACGAAAGATTGAATAAAGGAAAAAAGTAGGCTACCTACTTTTATAATCTTTTATCCCAATGAAGATTATTGTGATCAAGGAGACCCATTTTCAAGGGAAATCGCCTTCATGATGTGTTACAATTTATTTTCCTGAAGAATCATTCTTAATATACAAATAGTTGAGAGACCAATACCACCCTCATGCTTAGGCATTTTGCAAAAGTGATCACGGATGAAAGCAACCATTCATCTCCCCCAAACTTATCCTAGAATAAAAAATTGTCCAAACACTCTTAGGATATTGTCCAACATAAACAATTCTCTCGTCAAAGAATACCAACATGATGAATAATACACATGACCAACTTACAAATTTCAAAATTATGGTAGGCTCACAAACAAAGGAAAAATTATTATAATACCAATGTTATGGCTTTGACTAAAACACTTTGTTATAAGAAAACAACTATATCAATTATTTTTTCATGAAAGATTGAATAAAGGAAAAAAAGTAGGCCACCTACTTTTACATGACTCCTCCAACAAATATCAAGTTGGATTCCATATTTTATGGAAATAGACCTCATAAGAAAACATGGGTAAATATGATTTTTAATTTTAAAGTAATAGTGTATTTATATCATATGGAAAAAAAACTAAGATATTAACATTAATTTAGCATAAAATCTTAATTTTAATAATTAATTAATTTAACAATAGGTATAAACAACAAATTGAAGTGTTCATCGGTGATTATAAGCAAACTAATTATGATTGAATTTGAAATAATAATACATCATTTTTGTTGTAGAGAGAATGCAATTGAGATAAGATTTTGTAATTTCTTGTGATATTTAATTATGGATAATGGATAATAAATTATACCAAAATGTAGATTTATATGATACTTAATAAAGTGTTTTAAAAGCATTTAATTTTTATATTAATGATAATCACAAAATGGATGATATAAACTAGTAAAAATTTTCTTAAACATCTAAACTAATATCCTAACATGGTTTTAAAAAAATGTGAAACTTAAAAAAATAGTTGATTGGTTTACAAAGATACTCTTTTATATATAGAAAAATGAATGCAATTAATTTAATTTGTTAACAATTTGCTTCTTGGACAACAACAATGATATTATAAATGGATAATAAATTAAATCAAATACAAAGTTGTAATCTACATAATATTGTGTTACAAAAGCATTTATTTTACATATTGACAATAATCACAAATAGTTATAAATACTAATAGAAGTTCATTTAAACAACAATAATTTTTAAGAAACTATTATTCTAAGAAGAAATACAAGACCAAAATCTTCTAGGGTTGCCATTTTCATGAACTAAAATGTAGAAGAACTTTGGGCATTTGATGCATGTGCATCATTCCTTCTTGCATTTATGTTGCTAAGCAAATTGGATATGTTGTGCCTTAACTTGCTAGAAGCAACTGTGTTTGTTTCCAAACCTTCTTTGAGTCTCTCCAACACCATTAACACATCTCTCATAGTAGGTCAATCATTAGGTGAATCATTTGAACAAAGCAAGCCAACTTGGAGCAAAGAAAATATGAATTTGCATACAATATTTCTTTCAAAATCATCCTCATCCACTTCACTAAAAAGACTATGATCAATTACCTCCTTCACTCTATTTGGAAATGCTTGATCCACCCACTTGTGCAAGTTTAGGTCTCCAGAAAACATTTCACTAGTTGGTCGTTTCCTGGTAAGTTTTTCCAATAACAAAATGCCGTAGCTGTAAATATCTCCTTTAATAGACACTACCTCACCTAAACCATACTCTACATTTAAGTAAACTTTCATCAAATTTTATTCAATTAAAACATATAAAATTATTGATGAAAATTTACTACCAAAATTAACATTCTAAAACTCCGTACCTGGGGCAATGTAGCCCATGGATCCTTTCAAAGAAATTGTTGAAGTAAATGAATCAATAGAAGCTGTATCAATTAATTTTGAAATACCAAAATCTATTACATGGCCTGTCATGTCTTCATTCAAAAGCACATTGTTAGGTTTTAAATCACAATGCACTACTTGCACATGAGAATCATGATGAAGATATTCCATGGCATGGGCCACATCTATGGCAATGTCCAATCGTGTTTTTAGTCCCAGTTGACATACATCTTCACTATTGTTGTCATCTATATTAGGATACAAATTCTTCTCCAAGATTTTGTTAGACATAAATGGGAACACCAATCCTTTGAAATGGAGGTTGGAACATGAGGTTATGATTCTCACCAAATTTCGATGTCGAACCTTTTGCAAGACACTACATTCGGCTCGAAAACTCTTTTCAGCCTTCTCATTTTGCAAGTGGAAAACTTTAATAGCAACAGGTGTGTCATCGCTCCCTTTATAAACTGAACCAAAACTCCCTATTCCCAACAGGTTGACCTCAAAAAATCCATTAGTTGCTATGTGAAGCTCTTGATATGAGATACTTTGGTGCTATAACTTTTGGAAAATGGGTTGTGAGGAATCAAAGTTTTGCTTATGCGTATTCCATTTCCAATAGAATCCCAAAAGTAGAGAACATAGTATAAAACCAATAGCTCCACTCACTGACAATAGTACTCTTTTCAGAAATGAAAAATGAGCTTTTGGTGATGGACATGCAGGTAATTAAAATGCTTGTGGTCCACAAAGGCTAGGATTTCCAACTAAGGACATGGCAATTGTTCTATTTCCAAAAAACTCTCCTTTCGGAATTTCCCCTGTGAGATTATTGAAAGACAAATTCAAATATTGAAGCCTCTTCAACTTCTTGAGAGTAATTGGTATCGTCCCTGATAAGGAGTTGGAAGAGAGATCTAGGTTCATGAGACTTTGTAAATCTCCAATTGAATCCAGAATAGAAGCTTGTAATGCATTTTGAGATAAATTCAATAATTGTAGTTCACTACAGCTTCCAAGTGTAGGGGGAATGGACCTAGTCAACTGATTGGCAGAAATGTCTATAGCTTGAGCCATTGCAATTTTACCAATCTCCCTTGGTAAGGAACCTTCTAATAAATTACATGACAAGTTCAAATAGAATTGTAGATTGGAAAGTTTAGCAATTTCATGTGGTATACTTCCAGTGAGCCTATTGTGAGACAAGTCGAGTAATTCCAAATTTTTACAGTCCCCTAAGTTGGAAGGTATGCTTCTGATAACTTGTTGTGATGAAGATGGATTCTTCTCAGTTGCTTAAGGGGTGCAAGGAAATTTGGGATCTTTCTAGAGAGAATATTTCCACTACTGTCCAAGAGACCAAGTTGTTGTAAGCTTTTAAAGTCACGAGGGACATTTCCCTCTAATCTATTGTTACTTAAATTCAATCTTTCTAAGTTTTCAAGATTTCCTAACAATTTTGGAATGCTACCACTAAAAAGGTTTTGACTTAAATCTAGAAAAGATAAGTTGCTAGTATTTCCAATTTGTGGAGGGATGTTTCCATGTACTCTATTGTTGGATAATGATAATTCATAAAAATTAGTAGAAATTTGACCTATTGTAAGGGGTTAGACACCACTTATTTTATTGTTATCTAGAAATAGGTATTGTAGGTGAGAACAATTAGTAAGAGCCACAAGAAAAGGCATGGTTATAATGTTTCCACTCTCAAGTTGATTATTATGCAAGAATAGCTTTTTAAGGAGAGATAACTTACCCAACTCTATGGGCACACTTCCACTTAACTTATTATCATACAAACCAAGTCCTACAAGCTTAGAACAATTTCCAATTGAATTTGGAATGTTACCACTAAGTTGGTTTCCCCATAAATTGAGCAAAATCAAGTTAGACATTTTAGTGAAAGAAGAGGGAATGGGACCGGACAATTTATTCTGGAACATAACTAAGAATCTCAAAGTAGAGATATTTGAAAAAACAAGTGGAATGGTACCTGAAAAATCATTTACACCGAGGCTGAGTATTTGCAAATGGGTGAGCAAACCCAATTGCGGTGGAATGGGTTCGCGTAGATGGTTTACGTAAAGACGCAATCTAGTCAAGGTTGAAAGGTTACCGAAGGAAGAGGGAATGGTACCTCTGAGGCCGTTCTCTCCCAAGTTAATATGTTGCAAATGCGGTAGGGAGCCCAACTCGTGAAGGATATTTCCTATTAGATTATTGGACTCGAGCAGCAGTGTAATCAAATTTGCGCAATTACTGAGTTGACTTGGAATGGTACCAACAATACTGTTAGATTCTAAACCCAATTCAATCAATGATGAAAGGTTTGCCAAGGAAGTGGGAATGGTACCTATGAGGTCATTCGATCCCAATTAGTAAAGCTGCTACAAATATGGGAGGGAAGCCAACTCCTTTAGGATGCTTCTGGTTAAATTGTTGAAGGAGAGCGACAGGAGAGTCAAATTTCTTCAACGACCGAGTTGAGGTGGGATACTTCCTTCCAACTCATTGTGGCCCAAGTGGAGGTGTCTCAAATGAAAGAGGTCCCCTAGTTGAGGTGGGATAGGACCTCAACTAGGGTTTTCGATTCGAAAAAGTGGAAACCAGAAGTTGGGATGTAGGGAAGTCGAAAATTAGGAAGCCGGGAGGTAGGAAATTGAAAAGAGGAAAAATAGCTAAAAGTTAAGGAAAAGTTGGATTTTTGGTTTTCTAAGCCAGAAATCGGAATTCGAAAAGTCAAAAAGCTGAGAAACGAAAACCAAGTCATGGATTTGTGGATTTCCACATTCCGAATTCGTAAAGAGGAAGCCGAAAATACGGAAGTCGGAAATCAAAAAAGTGACAGGTGGGCACCTCGCTTCATTGATTTCCACATTCTGAAGTCGAAAATCGAAAACCAGAAAGCTCGAGGTCGGAGATCAGGAAAGTGACATGTGAGCACGTCGCCTCATGGATTTCAACATTCCAAAGTGGGAAATCGGAAGGTAGAAAGGTGCAAGTCAAAAATAAAAAAGGTGACAAGTGAACAGTTCACATTCCTGGATATCTTCACTCTGAAGTCAGAAGTCAGAAGGCAGAAGGCGGAAGTAGGAAAAGTCAATTCAGTTCATAAATGACTGTTCTTCTTACAGATTGGATCTGTAAGCTTCGGAACAATTGTTATAGTGATTTGTAAGCTTGAGAATGATTGTAAGAGGTTATGAATTTTTGATGTCCTTGCAGCCTTAGGGTGAGTTCTTTACCTAAAACAAGCGCAGGACTAGGAAATTGATAGTGGGGTTTACTAGTCAGTTTCCTAAGAAAACTACAGGTGACACACTTTCCTTTCTAAATTCATCATTCATTTAAATACTAACAATATTATACATGGACCTCACTAATATGGAATGAAGAGAGGGTTAAAATATAACCAAATACAAGACTCACTGATTCAAAACATAGCATGAGTATTACACCATTATGAAGCCACATAACCAATACAAGTCACAATCCTTCTACCACAAAGCAGGAGTCATAGTTAGTTAAAACAAAGCAAGGGTGTTTCACCATCTCATAAGCAACACTTTCATTTGGCCTAAAAACCGATACCTATCATTTTATTGACATTTAAAACACCTCTTTAGACATATACATATATACCATGAGTGAAATAGATTTGCATAAATTTACAGATAATAATAGAACCTGTTTGTAAGGTCTAATACGAATCAAATATTTTTCTACCATAATGAATGTTCAAAATATTTAAGCAGACTGAAGGAATACCTGCAAAATTGACAAGGTGCAAAAACCTTTGTTGGGAACTCTCTAGTGTAAATGAAACGCAGCTAAATCAATATAATCAAAGCAAAGGAAAACAGTAAGAAATAGCGGTTCCCTGAAGCTTTGCATATATGTGCAAAGCAAAGGTGGTGCAGCAATAAATGCGATAAATCAAGTATTGTAAGAAGATCTTGGAGATCATCATAAGGTGAGCCAAAATTAAGATATAGGCCCATGTCTAAATCAAATGACAAGCTTTCTTGCATTAATTGAGCAACAATGCATTGATGAAGCATTACTGTGGATGAAGGGACATGGGAAAAATGCATTTTATTGACTGAAGCGATAGTGAAATGAAACTACAACCAAATTGATCCCACAAACTGTGAGCCTAAAGCCACAAAAGTCGTCGACAAAATATTAGCCTAAACCCACAAGAATTGTTGGACTAAAACTTTCACAAAATACTGGGCTTAAAATCTTGGCAAGGGCTATTCCCAATAGAAATAAATGAACTGCAGTGAAGGACAGTGAAAACCTGTACAAAAAATCTGCCAAGACCCGTCATTTAGGGAAACAGATAGAAGTGTAGTGAAAACATGCAAGCCACCTGTCAAAAAAACACCCTAAACACCAAGTGAGAAGAAGGATCCACAATTGGCAATCTGATATGAAAAAATTGTCCATAAGTCCATCAATCCATTCAGGTGCAGCACCGGCCGTAACACAGAGGACACCTGCGGCTTGCAGGACAGAAGTTCCAGAATCTAGATTCAAGAATCGCGTTGGGACTCAACTGAAGTGCAGTTAAAAAAAACAAAATTGATCACAATGTGCCATAGTAGCTGTAACATAAAAGATAGTTGTCAAACTCCTATTCATCCAAAACGCAAGCCACTTGTCAAATCACCATTAGACAGGGAGACGGGCAATATTTTGAGACTGTGTCTCCATTGTGAAACGCCTTCGGCGTAAATATGAGCCAACTTACCATGGTATATATATCATATTATTACCATAATTGTGTAAATTATCAACATCACACTTTATTAGGTAGCATTGTGTTTCTTCTTTATAAGCATTTTTCAACATGTCAGTTTCATAGTTCAATTCTTCAGTGGCATAAAAATGTTGTAGATCGTTCTATCACAAAAGTAAATGCGACTATGAAAAAAGGTGAAGAAATTAGAAACTAAAGAATATATTATAATTTAAAGAAAGTAACCTCGGGCATTATAGACATGTATTTTATCTATTACTTATATGCATAAAATTACTAAATTAATATGAAAAGATTTGAACTTTCTTTTATGTTTAGGAGGAGTTCGCTAATCTAAGTTGGAGCTTAAGCCCTTAGTATAACCCAAATATCTCATTTATATTTAGATGAGAGAGTGCTCACATTTGATAAACATCACAAACATTAGCTAGCAAAAATCAACAATGAACTATATAGAAAAATTTATATAATGATTGTTTTCACGTCCTCTGAAGTGAGCACACAAAAATATATAAAAACACTTTGTTATAAGAAAAAAAATGTAGAGAGATTGTTACAAATTTATATCAATTCTTTTTTCAAGAAATATTGAGTAAATAAAAAAAATTAGGCCATTCCTATACTAGTATGTGACTCTTCCAAATATGAAGTTGTATTCCATATTTTTTTGGAAAGAGACCTCATAATTAAAGATGGGTAGATTTGAGAGAGAAATTGACTTACAAATTGCAAAAATGAAAGAAACAAAATAAGTAAAATATTTATAAATTTTAATTTTAAAATAATAGTATAAATTTGAGCGAAATATATCATATGGAGAAAACAAACATATAATAAAACCAACTTAGCATGAAAACTTAATTTTAATAACTCGTTGATTTACTAATTAGAATAACTAACCAATTGAAATGTTCATTAATAATTTATTAGTCTAATTTATATGAAAAATAAAAAAATTCAAAACATAAATTTTTATTCACAATACAAGCAAACTACTTATAACTAAATTTTAAATAATAAATAACAATACTCATCACTTTTGTTGTAAAGAGAATGCAATTTTTTGTGAGGACTCTTATTTCATTGGATAGTAAATTACACCTAGATGTGCAATACATTTAATAAAGTGTTTTAAAAGGATTTAATTTGTATATGGATGACAATTACAAAATGGATAATATAGACTACAAATTTTTGCTTAAACAGCTAAATCACTATTTTATCACGGTTAAAAAAAAGTCATTAAATTAAAAATATATTTATAAATGATAGTTAATTATACTTTTTTGTATATAGAAACATAATGAATACAATTGGTTTAATGATAATTTGTTTCATGGACAACAACATTGACATTACAGATGGATGGAGAATAAATAAAACCAAATACAAAGTTGTGATCTATATAATAGAGTGCTACAAAAGTATCTATTTTGTATGCTGGAAATAACTACAAATAGTTATAAATGCTAATAGAATTTTACTAAAACAACTATAAGTTTAAAGAAATTGTCATGGTAAGAAGAAAGACAAGACTATAATCTTCTAGTGTTACAATTCTCATGAATTAAAATGTAGAAGAACTTTGGGCATTTGATGCATTTATATCATTTCGTGTTGCATTTGTAATGATAAGAAAATTGGATATGATTTTCCTTAACCTCCTAGAAGCAACTATGTTTTCTTCCACACCTTCTTTGAGGCTCTCCAACACAATTACCACATCTGTCATAGTTGGTCGATCATCAGATGAATCATTGGAACAAATCAAACAAACCCAGAGCAAAGAAAGTAAGCATTTGGATATATTATTTTCTTCAAAATCATCTTCATCCACTTCACTAAAAATATTATGGTCAATTACCTCCTTCATTATGTTCGGAAATTATACATCCACCCACTTGTGCAAGTTTAGGTCTCCAGAAAACATGTAACTAGTTGGTCGTTTCCTAGTAAGTATTTCCAATAAAAAAATTCCATAGCTGTAAATATCTCCTTTGGTAGAAATTGTCTCACCTAAACCATACTCTGCATTTAAGGAACCCCTCATCAAATCTTACTCAATTAATGCATATAAAATTGTTGATCAAAAAATAAAAATAAAATTAACTTTCTAAAATGTCATACCTCAGGGAATGTAGCCCATGGATCCTTTCAAAGAAAGTGATGAAGTAAGTGAATCAGCAGAGGTTGAATCAATTAATTTTGAAATACCAAAATATGTTACATTGCATGTCATGTCTTGATCCAAAAGCACATTGTTAGGTTTTAAATCAGAATGTACTACTTGCACAAAACAATCATGATTAAGATATTCCATGGCATGGGCCACATCTATGGCAATGTCCAGTTGTGTTTTGAATACCAAATCACATACATTTTCAGCACTGTTTTCATCTCTATTAGGATATAAATGCTTCTCTAGGATTCCATTAAACATAAATGGGAACACTAATCCTTTGAAATTGAGGTTGGAACATGACTCTTATAATTATGAGCAGATTTTGATGTCGAACCTTTTGCAATACAATACATTATGCTCTAAGACTCTTTTCAACCTTTTTTTCTCAACTAGAAAACTTTAATAGCAACAAGTGTGCCATCACTTAGAATTCCTTTATAGACTAAACCAAAAATCCTTGTTCCTAGTAGGTTGGCCTTGACAAATCCATTAGTTTCTATGTGAAGCTCTTGATATGAGATCATTTTGTGCTCTCACTTTTGGAAAATAGCTTGTGAGGGTTCAAATTTTTGCATATGCATATTCTCTTTCCAACAGAATCCCAAAAGTAGACAACATAAAATAAAATCAATAGCTCCACTTAATGACAATAATACTCTTTTCACAAATGTAAAATTCCCTCTTGGTGTCTGACATGCGGGTAATTGGAATGCTTGTGGTCCATAAAGGCCAGGATTTCAAACTATGGACATGACAATTGTTCTATTTCCAAAAACCCATTCGTTTGGAATTTCCCCATTGAGATTGGTTAAAGACAAATTCAAGTATTGAAGCATTTTCAACTTCTTGAAAGTAATCGGTATCATTCCTGATAACGAGTTGGAAGAGAGATCTAGGCTCATGAGAATCTATAAATTTCCAGGCTCCCTCTTTTTGATAGAGAAGACTTCATCCTTCTTCTCAATCTCAATGGGTGCTTGGTCAATATTGTCTTCCTCGTAGCTTTTCTTAAGCATCTATAAATCTGCTTTTTCTCATTTCCACCAGGCTCCACATGAGATTCCTCCATTACATCCAAAGTAACTCTTGTCATGTGCACATGATCATCTCTCATGCAAGATGAAGGGTGTCGTACATTCAACTCCTTTTGAAGATGAAGGGTGTGGTACATTCAACTAGTAAATGGAGCTTGAATCCCCTTTAAATAGATTCCTGGGTGACTTGTTTAGCAGGTGTAGGTGATAGGTGACACGTGATAGAAAGTCATACACATAGAAACCCTAATCTTGGCCAAGTCATGTGCCATCCTTGATTAATTGGAAAGTAGGGGCCATGTGAAGATGTTTCCTTGTCCAAGTCATCCATAAAACTTAGAAACTGCACCCTCCTTTGTTAAAAATTTCATGCTTTTCCTATAACAATTTTTTTGAGTGTCCAAAAGGAAACTATGCCCTCCTTTGTCAAATGTTTCATGTTTTTCCTATGACATCTTTTATGAGTCTCCAAAAGGAAACGACACCCTATTTTGTCTAATGTTTCCTACTTTTATCTTTGACTTCTTTTATGTGGGTTTTGGGCACTTTCTCGTTTCCTCCCTGACTGCTTTTGTCATAATGTTTCCAATTCTTTCACCTTGACAAGTTGAATTTTCCAATGCACCCCCCTGACATGGAAATCTCAATTCCATATATTATTTGCACAAGAATCAATTAATAACAATAATCAAAATCAAGTACATGCCTTAATAATAATTATTTAGCAAAATTTCCCTAGGCTAATTAATTAATGCCACTTTATCCCCCTAGGTGTTTTAGCAAGGTCCACACATTTTGTGGTCAAAATGTGGGGACATGATAGTCCTCCCCTCCCAAATCTACTTGTCCTCAAGTAGAAGCACTCCATAGTGCTGCAAATTGCTCCATCATATTTATGTTGCTCCATGCTGATCCTAGTCATTTCCCAAATGACCACCTATGACAACAAAATTGTCCACCTAGTAGAGGTAACTAAGTAGAATGCATGGATCTCACTGCCTCCTCTGCAAAGATCCAAAAACTACTCCTGCCTTTGGAATTTTCCATTTCCAAGAATGCCAGGGTCCCATGGTATCATATGCCGCATTCCACTCATCAGTAACAACACCAAAATTCCACCGTCCTAGAATGTTAAAATCATGATGTGGAAATCATACCACCATACTGAAAGTTGAGAACTCTTAATACTTAATTGAAATTCTGTGAGACTTCCCCACCCAACATACAATTCTTTATGTGCATGATGCATACTAGCACTGAAGCTCACAGTTTTGTTGCTACAATGACATATGTGTGAGTCCCCTGTCAAACCCCAATGAGTATCGGCATCATCCAACCAAAAAGGATTCCCAAAATTCTCACAATAATATGTTGCATCACAATTATCTCCAAAGATGCAAGGAGGAAAAAAAAAAAGCTCCCCTGTCATCCAACTTGAGAAAGTACTGACACTCCAACCACAACGTCCATGTGAACACTTCCAATGGCTCAACTCTCTGCGACTGGTCAAATGGTACAAGTATCCATCCAACTATGTGTATTTCCTCCACAAATAACACCTTATGCAATATATTTTCCTGATCAACCCCTCTTGGCAGTTTGCTTGCTTAGTTTCCTTCCACTACACAAGAGCAGAAGTTTTTCTACAAGAAATCTCCATGTGTGACATGGAATCTTCCACCCAATCCATATGTGGCTGAATGGCCTCAAGTGAAAATAATATGTGTCTATGTGGTTGTTGGTGCATTAAGCAAGTCATCATGAATGCCTAAGAAATCCTCCAACTCATCTTGTTGCACCAACAAGGAAAATCCCTTCTCCCAATTTTCATCCCCACTTGATGAGGTTGAAATAGAAGTGTGGGTAGATCTATGAATCATATCTCTGAAATAATTATCCACCCAACTTATGGCTTCCTCATCTTCATCAATGGATGATACCACTAAGGTGAGCTCATCTGTCTCTTCCATGGATAAGAAGAGACTCTCTCCAGAAAATAGCTCCAGTTTTTTCTAGAAAAGGTCAAGTTCTTGGTTCTGATCAGGCTGTCTGCACAATTCTCAAGCACATGAAAAACTAGGTGCATCTCATGATATTCCTCTGTATGTTAAAGAATGTAGTTATCCTTGTGAAGGTGCTTGGATGGTGTGTACGAGGGTAGGTGAGATCTTTGCAACTTCTCATGAAGTTGCTCTATATCCATCTTGGACTCTTGGAGTGCACCTTGAGTTCTCGTCAAGGAATCTAGGGTGGTCAATAATTCTTGGTTGAGCTTGTATATCTCTTCTTCATCCTTCAAGGATGTTCCATACAATAACTCCACAATATCAAGCAGACTATCTCTATCAAAAAGCAACCGCAGAAAATTACCTTTGGTGCTTGTCATGGCCTTATGAAACTTCTCTATGCCTTCAATGGAAGATTTCTTCTCCAACTTCCAACATATATTTTTCATCAATGCATAGGTTCTATTGAGAGTGTGTAGATCCTCTTTTATTTTGTGCTCACTCATCTTTAGTGACCCTGAAAGAAAATGAGGTTCTTACAGATGAACCTTTTATTCTTCCCTCTCTCTGGGATCAACTTCATGAAACTCTAGTGGTGATGTGGAAGTTGAGCTTGGAACCTTTTATTCGAGTGAATTATCTATGTCACCAACATAGAGAGATGGACATCCCTTAGTAGATTTCGTAGTGAATTTTAAGCATCCATCAGTGGGTACTCTTTCAATCATGTCAAGAGTGTTTCTTATCCCTCTGGATTGTTGTTCTACAACACTAGTGGTAGGGTAAAGTGAATGAACACCCTGCTCTTCTCTTGCAAAATCCTCATCCGTAAGGATTTCAGTTATGCCTTCCATGGCTGCGACATATTCCTCTTTATGCTTATGGGAAAATTCACCACGCTGCAAGAGAGTACAAAACTCAGAAATGTGTGCATCCCTTTGCACCAGATTTTTCTCCTTCATATTTCCTAGTTCACAACCAGCTGGTGGGGATTGTCTTCCACTTCATTAGGAAATTCAAATGATGAATTCTGATCTGATATTCTTTCTTCTCTTAGATCTGATCCAGAATATTCCTTCACCATCTTATCACCATTGACAACCTCACCCTTCTTTGCATCGATTGTGTGATCACAACCAAAGAAACTAGGAGTGAATTTATCTCCCTCGTAATTGTCCTTCCTTTTGCAGTCCTTAGATGCAAGTGAAGAATTTTTATCTTTCCATGGATGAGATGGTTGTAAGTGAACATGACAGTTGAAAAAATAAGAACCTTCATCATACATGTTCTTCACCTTATCCTCTTCCTGTACAGATACTATGGTGGCATCCTCTTCCACCAAAATTTCTGGTTCACACTCAAGCGGTGTGGCCCTATATTCTTCTTCCTTATGTGGCTCTAAAGGTGACTGTAATTCTGATTTGTAATCTCCTTTTGGATCTGATCCAAAAGGTGTCTCTCCACCATACAAAACCCCTTTACAAATTTTTTTTGAGACTTTGCCATGTCCCCACATTTAGAACTGAAACCTAAATATTTTATTAGTAGTTTGGTTCAAGTTTCATAAGCATCATTCCTCTACACAACAACAATTTCAACACATCAAACTACTATAACTTACTCCTACTCCCACCACTCTACCTTACTAACTAATAATTCACTACTCTAATTGATTGCATGTGTTAGGTGCAGGCTTACATTTTATAATAGGACCATGATGATAACAAGCTTAGCTTGTTAGCTAATCTCACAATCTAGAGCATAATCAAAGGCTTTGATTCTATTGAGTATATTCTCAAAGAAATTTCTAGATAGAAATGTTGAAGGAATGCGTCCCCCAACCTCATGGATTATTTTGAGCTGACTTGGACGTTTTGAAAATTGGTTACAACAATATTATGAAGAATACTCCTCTGATTAGGCAAGGATATCTCCTAACCCATTCAGAATTTTTGAAAACAGTCCACGAGCAAGGTAAATGATTCCATTTCAAAAGTGGGTTTTCAATGGTTTTGTGAGATCCCTTTTTTTTTGTTCAAGAGTGAAGCACAAATTTTACTTCGTATTAAAGTGAAGGAAACATTAGCAACACCTTTGAATTGTGATATTTTTTCCACATGTGCAACCTGGGCATGAGCCATGAACAACAAAATATATATTGATACTTCAACTTAGAAAACTCATGCCACCAAATTAGTTGAAAAGACCTAGAAGTATGAGAATCAATGGTCTTCATCCATGTAAGTACCGAAACGAGAGTCAGATCAAGGGCTGGGCATTTATCACTTCTTGTTGAACGAACCCAACTTTGTTTTTCATAAATATGTTAGTCAAAAAACTAAATTTAATTCTTCAAACGATAAAATAATGACTATTGTATCATTGATTACCTAATATTGCTTTGAGGTAAGATATGGAGTAAAAATGCATGGAAGAAGGCTTCATGATGGCTTATATTCTATTACTACCATAGTCAAAGATAGGAAAAAGTTTAGAAAAAATTGGGGCATGACACCCTTCTCATCAATCATTCACATTTCTAAGTTTAATTTGGTCTGCCTTCTTGTTCTAATTTGATAAGGTTTTGTGTGACTTAGTAGCACTGTGAGTGTGAGAGGTGGGGAACAGTTATGAGTGTGGCTTGAGTTTAGTGTGAATGAGGTTCCTTGAGCATTGAGTAATTTCAAGTAACCATAGTTCAGGTTTGTATGCAACACCCAATATTATGAGTAGCAACCAACATCGTAAGACACAACCTGTGATATGATGCATCTTGCAGTGTGAGTAGCAACCTGCAATTCATTTCATAATACTCTTCATAAATGCAGATTCAAGTTGATTTAAAATGGGAAAATAACATGAATTTAACTATATCAAATCATCATTATTTTGAACTTCAATTGAAGCAAAACTAGGAGGATTTTCTAAAAACTGAATTTTCATGGATGCATGGGTTAACTTGTAAGTAACTAGGTGAAACACAACTTTTATGTTTCCTTAGCATGAAATATATTATATTTTGGAACAAATATGGCTGCAAGTATATTGTCGAAAAATATGGCATAGTGTTAAAGGTTTGGATCATCCAACTACACTTTGTTTATAAACTCTTATTCATTTGTAGTCAACGCATAGTTCTCAACATTCAACCGTATTGGTAGACAATGAATGACTTTAGGAAATATTCTAGGAGCTAGTTGAGTCAAAACTAGCCTCTTCTTGTGCCTAACTCAAATGTATAGAGACACCATTTAGTTCCTTGTTTCTAATTATTCCATGTAGGAATGTGTAAATGATTTTAAACCTCACACATCCCATGGAGAAATGTATAAATGATATTTAAACTTGTTGGCTTATGGTTTCCAATCCCAAATGATTATCACTCTACAAAGGAATTTCCTTAATGAATTCCTAACCAAGGATTCCCCCTATAAGTGCAAAAACTGTATAGGTAGTTTTCGTGTCTTGGTATCAAGAATATTTGCAAAATAATATCTGGTAATTCAAATATCCTATGATATTACGTATTTTTTTTATAGAAATGCAATGATTGGTCTTAAAGCCCAATGTTTACACCTTCATAATCCACATAAAATTTCTTGGGACAACTGGGAAATTGGATGAAGCATGTGGGATATTGAAACAAGTGAACGCAGAGGACTGTGCACTATGAGGCAGATGTAATGTCCTTCACTACATTGATGGATACTCTTTGCATTAATGTTGATAGACTGGATGAGGCCAAGCAATTGTTAAATGAGATGAGAGGAAGGAAATGCGAGACATATTTTTTCATATACAATATGTTAATCCACAAGTATGGCGATTCCATAAACATCAGTGTTGTCTATTAGTGCATGTTTAAGAATTTGATCTTCAAAGTTATTGAAGATGATATTTTTACTTGTGGTTTGATTGAATTGTGAATAATATTATAAATTTGTACTTGC
>LPNX011189184.1:154470-268943 GCA_001517045.1 Pseudotsuga menziesii | reverse complement strand
CACACTTCATAAATACCCAAAACACTAGACCACACACTTCATGAATTATAACCCTCAGGTTTTATTTTTATAAAACCCTATAAAAAATGAACAAAAAAAATTGTATTTTGAGAAATCTTCATTGAGCAACAATGAATTCCACGGAATATCATACAGATACCACGCCATATCATACCATGCAATTTTCCAAATAGAGAAACAAAAGGTGCATGGAGAATATGCATACACACTAATTGAAATGTTTCTTTTATTTGTATTATTGATAGTTTATGAAGAAATAAGGGGTGGTTAATGTGTTACTTTTTTTGAAGCTAGTAAAATTGAGCATCATAAAATGATCCCAAAATATCTAAAAATCTTTGAAAATCACTCATCAAATTAAACATCAACATATTACCTTTGAAGATCACTCGTCAAATTAAACATCCAACATAATACCTTATGCAACTACAACAAAGACCATATAAACTCCAAAAAGAAAGCAATCAATGATGAGACACAAATATCTAAGATTATCTTTATCTTTATCTCACCAATACAAAGTCAAAAAGTAAAAAGTAGAGAAGAGAATGGGAAATCTAATATTATAGTATCGTACTCATAATGGAGTCATAAAGCAACATCACAAACACTAAAGAAAAACCCATGGTGTGAACCCTATCAATTAGAAAAATGTTGAATGCCTTACAAAATTCCACAAACCAACATATATACTTTGTCCATGTTTGCCTCGACTTTGTTCATGTTTTCCTTGGCCTCTTCCCTGATTTGGCCCTCAATCTCTTCGTATCTTCCCACTTCCATATGTATACTTTTAAAGTTCAAGCAAAGATTTGAGAATATATGGCTAAATTATTTTTTGCAACATTTTTTTTAACTATCATATCTTAGAAAGGATATCATTTAGGGAGTGGTTAAACAAACAAATAATTGTTTTGTTCAGTAGGAGTGGTGCAACGATTTTTAGACTCAAAGGTCATGAGGTTCATATTTTTTGGGAATTACAACTATCTTGAATTCCAAAAAAAATAGTAAGGTCAACCACTTTTTAATAATAATAATAATAATAATAATAATTTTATAAGTAATTTGTTAAAAAATGTATTAGCTATAAAACACCTTATTAAAACTAAAATATAATATATTAAGAGATTAGAAAGGTTGTTAAAAGTATTCCAAAACATCATAAATCACATTTCTAGATCTACCTAAAACATCAAATCACACTTCATAAATACCCAAAACACTAGACCACACACTTCATGAATTATAACCCTCAGGTTTTATTTTTATAAAACCCTATAAAAAATGAACAAAAAAATTTGTATTTTGAGAAATCTTCATTGAGCAACAATGAATTCCACGGAATATCATACCTATACCACGCCATATCATACCATGCAATTTGCCAAATAGAGAAACAAAAGGTGCATGGAGAATATGTATACACACTAATTGAAATGTTTCTTTTATTTGTATTATTGATAGTTTATGAAGAAATAAGGGGAGGTTAATGTGTTACGTTTTTTGAAGCTAATAAAATATACCATAATTTAGTTGTAAAGTATCTTTGCTTTCTATTCATAAATGTGAGTTGGCTCATCACTATTCTTCAAGAAAAACAATGCCACTCAAAATAACCCACTAATAGTCTGTAAGGGAGAAGACTTGCAGTCCTACTAGCTACCTCTGGGTCTTGGGGCATTAACTTGTTTCCCTACATATGAGGAATATGAGCTTTTGACCAATCAAAATTAGTTTTAGATCATACTCCAAGATCAATAGCTAACATGCTACTTATGTTTATATTAACTAGTATAATAGAATGATTAAAAATAACTAGAAAAGCAAACAAAGTTTAATCTTTCAATGCACAATATTACGAATGTATTAATAATAATGACTTATATAATTATTAAGATAAAATTAATATTATTTTGATTTATATAATTAACCAGAAAAATTAATATAATTTTATGGGAAATGTATTGTATAGTTGAATAAAAAAAAAAGTTTAGTATGAAGAAGCTAAGATTATTATTTTATTTATCTCTCTATTTTTGTTAATCTTAAGGAAAATAGTATAACAAAAATAAGAACAAAGAACAAAGTCATGCAAGTTAAGGTAGAAGATAAAAAACATTTTAGAGCTCATTATCAAAAACATTTGTAGTATAACTAATATTTATAATGTGTTAACCCATGAAACCAAAGCATGCGAAATTTTATGGGTGAAATTTAGCCAATGGGCTAACTTTTTCATACTTTTTCCCAAACAAGATGAACGAATGTCCATTTTTTTTCTAAAATCATTCCCCTAAATTCCATTGGATGAACATAGGCAAAATTGCCTAGAAACTATATAAATCCTTAAAATTTTGAATATTTTCACAAAAATATCGCCAAAGATTTTATGGTTGGAAATTTAAGAATTTGTAAGATTCACCAAGGTTTCTACACTTTAAGAAATGAATGGATACTTAAAATTTTCCATGAACCAAAGTGAGTTTAGCAATCTTCTTTGGAAGCTATTTGATCATATAAACAATATAATAAAGTAAAATAATTAACATTTTTTTTGTTAAGGTCCAATAGATTAATGCTGATATCAATGGATGATATCATTGTCGTCGTTGTCATCATGATGATAAGTAGTCTAACACACCGTATTTGGCGTCTTGACATAATTTCTACAATTAAAAATAAACATATTCCTCCTTTAACAATCTCCTTTTAAAAAACTAAAATGATTAACAAAATCACTTACATTTACTTGTTAATTAATTAAGGTTTATACTATTCTACAAAACTGGGTAGTCCACACATGTTGAACACCTTAAGGAAACTGCTCACACACATAGATCAAAGATATTCACACCAATATTTGTGTGGTGAAAAACCTTTGAGAGGGAAACAATCCACAAGGGCCAAGCCAACATGGCCAATTTAAGTAACATATAAATGCAAAAGATAAATATTTGGAGTATGAGTTTCTTACAATTGACATCAAGAAATGAACCTCCATGCTCTTTAAATAGATATCATTGACCAATCAGGTGTAAAGAACAACTGAATATAGTTGTTAGTATTAAGGATAAGATGAACCTTGAGATTATTTTATGTCTAGAACATATTGGGACTATCAAATTACATAAGTACAAATGTGTACTAATGCATACTAAATAAACACACTTTACCTAAATACACATTAGACCAAGTTCATCTTAACTAACTCCCAAGTGTCTAAATATCCTAGCATCCCCCCTTATGATAACTTGAGATAGAGTTAAAGGATTTATAAAGGTGACACAATAGAAGAAGAAAGAAGTCATTAAATATTATCCCCACTTAATTACAATTTTCTAAAATCCTAACATAGATCAAAGTTTGAAAAAAAATCACTTTTGTAAGAGGCTTTGTGAAAATGTATGCAACTTAATCATCTATAGGGAAAAAATGCACTTCGAGATTAAGATCTTGAATAAACTTTATGATGAAGTGCACATGTATCACAATGTGTTTGTTGTGTTGATGTTGAACTAGATATTTGGTGATCTTGATGGCACTCTAGTTTTCACACCCAAGTACAGTCAAATTTTGTTGTTGGAATCCAAATGTTGAAAGGGTTTGTCGAAGCCACAAGGATTCTTGACTTACATTAACTATGGATTGATATTATGCTTCTATTGAAGTAAGAAAAAGTGTTTGTTGTTTCTTGCAATCCCAACTGATAGGTCTAGAGCGCAAATTGAAAACATAACCTACAGTAGCCTTCCAATCATTAGGTTCATCAGCCCAATCAAAATTAGTGAAACCAATGAATAAAGGAGCCCCCCTGAACTATAATGTATACCAAATTGAATTGTACCTTGGATCTATTGAAGTATAATTTTTTATGCTTTCTAATGGATTGTTTGCATATAATGAGTAAGCAGATCAACCAAAAAGGAAATATTAGGATGGGTATGAGTCAAATAAAAAAGGCTATCGATTAAGGGTATAAAATTACATCTACTTCGAGTGTAGTAGAGGTGGAAACAAGTTTGACTCTACTAGAAGGGTGATGGGGTGGGTTTACAATATTCGATGTGGAAGTAATGAAGAAGATCACATGCATACTTAGACTAAGAAAGGTAAATTCCTTCCATCATTTTCAATACTTGGAGGCCAATAAAATAATGCAAATGTTATAAGTATTTCTTTTCAAATTTATTTTTAAGGCTAGATTTCTCATGGGTTAAAAGTTTAGGGTTACTCCCAATGAGAATGAAGTCATCAACATAAAGAAAAAGTATTATGAGATGGTTATCTATTTATTGGTATAAACATTGGGGCCATAATAACATCTAGAAAACCTACCGTTAGGAATAAAGCTATATGTTTCAACATACCAAGCTTTAACATTGGTTGGTACATCAAATTTAACATCTCCCCCTATAATAATTTCATTGGAATGAGGATGAGTAATTCTTTAACCTTTTACATCTTTAGAATATCCAACAAAAATGCACTTCTCACTCTTAGGTTGTAGTTCTTTCCTTTTCTCATAAGGAATATGAGTTGATGTTGCACTACTAAATAGACAGAAGTGGATTACATATGGTTTAATTTTACTCCATGCTTCTTTTGGTGTCATATATTTGAAATCACTTGTGGGAGTGCAATTAACAATGTAATTGGAACAATTAATGACTTTCACCCAAAAACACAGACTTAATCCCTTAGATTGAATCATAGAATTTTTCATTTCCTTTAATGTGCATTTATTTATCTTGACAACATCATTTTGTTTTGGTGTATATAAAATAGTAGTAGGTATTTGAATTCCTTGTGAAGTGCAATAAATGATTGTAAATTTTTGGTTAACATGTTTGTTTCCATTATTTATTCTTAACTTTTGAAGTTGATGTCCAAAATGTTTTTCTAAAGGGCCTTGCAGGCCAAAAATATGTCAAACAAATCATCCTTATGTTTTAGAAAATAAACCCAAGTGCATCTTGAGAATTCATCAATGAGATTTAAGTACTTGAACCCAGAGAAAGAAGTAGAAGGAAGAAGACCACACAATCACTGTGAACAAGTTGCAAATGGGGTGAGGCATGCTAAAATGCACGTTGTAAAAATTGTCTCAATGATATTAGGTGAGAAAAAAACTGGGGAAAACACCATCTCTACTAGAAATGAGAGGAATATTAGTCACCATGTTCTAATTACATAGATGTTACAATGAGTAATAGTGTATATGACCAAAATGTTTTTGCCAAAGTTTTCTCAATCTATCGATGTGAACAATAAAAGCTAATGGAAAATACAACGACCCAAAGTTGATGACCTAGTAATATCATCAACGGTTTCAATTGTTACATCATGCTTAACAACTTTTAAATCCTTGATTATAAATTGATGAAGTGGAAACTATATAGTTTTATCTTCACCTAAATGACTGATTTGGTATATTGATAAAACTTTGGAGGAAATAGATTATTATCACTAACAAATATTTGTTTGGTGTTACATTCATTAAGAGAAAAAATGAATTTATCCTTAGCCATATGATAAGATGCTCCAAAATCATTGTGCCACTCATTAGAAGAAAAGGTAAATGTTGTGTTGAAGAAAAAAACAAAAGTACAAAGTGCATGTCTAAGAGAATAAAAGTTTTAAGAAGAAGAATCAAGATTTATGTCGTGACTTTTCATTGTTCCTTTTAATACTTCCATCTTCTTGAAATAGTTAAACTTTAGATGGCCATATTTTTTGCAAAAACTGCATTGTCTCACAATCTTTTTATCTTTTGATTTTTTTCTCTTATAAACTTTTGGGGGAGGAGCTAGATTGGAGGGTTTGGGGCCCTTATATTATTTATTATTGTGAGGATGTTGCTTCTTCAAATCCTTGTATTTATCCTTCAATTGAACCATTAAATCATTGTTAGATGTACCTACATTGTTTATCACTCCAAGATGCAAGAGCTTATCTTTCTCTCTAATGAAATAATCATAAAAGTCTTCAAAAGAGGGTATTTTGTAAGTAATCCCTTGAATAATAATAATTTTTCCAGGGGAGTGAAAAGTAGATGTAAAAACATGATCGATTTTGTCAAGCTTAGTAAGAATAGACTATTTGAGTTGGTCATCGATCTTAATTATTTTAAATTCTGCAAGTAAAAGTCTAAGTGTTTTGAACTTAGATAGAAAATCTTCAATGAAAGAGAAACACTGGGATTAAAAGAAATCAACTGATTTTTGCATTGGTGGGCTTGAATCTCATTAAGAGTTCCAACTATTTCCATGTTGCATTTGGGGTCCCAATTCCTTAAAGATGAAATTTCATATCACTAGAGATGGACATTATGATTAATTCATGTTCTTTGTTATTTTTACTATCCCAGTTTTCTTTATTTAATTATGCATTAATGGGACTTTACATAGTTCCCAAGTTAACCTGATAAAGTCCCTCGCTTCATAGTAAATCCTACATATGGGATTTCCATGAGAAGTAGTTTGAACTAGTAAGCAAGAGATCACTTAGATTAGCCATATTATAATATGCAGGTTAGATGGATTCAAAAGAAGAAGCTGACAATCTAGATGGGAAAGCTCTAAGAAAATAAGTTGTTTGAAAAAAAATTCGCATTGAAAATGGATTTTGAATATCAAAATTATACCCCTTTGAAGAAAAGCATAAAAGAACCAAGGTGCCATGTGGTAGGTAGAGGTTAATTAGCTTGGTGATGGGTGCACAATGAGGTCACTTGGTAAAATAAAAATTATTTTCCTTTTCTAACTTTGTCTGTAAGCTCACTTTTACAAATAAGTTACTTTTTATAATTAAATAAGTTACTTTTTACAGTAAAATAAGCGAGAAAAACTTTTAAAATGGATATGGTTTATAAATTAAAGGTGCATGCAAAAAGTAACTTTATATATATACACACCTCAAGAATTATTACATAATAAAGTAACTTTCATCCACTTGTTATTGTAGGATTGATAACTTCCGATTCATTTTATTCCATTGCCAAAGAATTTATTTATACATTGTTGTGGTGGTTGAGTTTCATATTCCAACCAACCCTTTCGGTTTTCTACGTGACTTTTCATATTCATATTCTATATACATTATTTACAGTAATTATGGAACCATAATATGAGGATTAGTTTTCCAACATCCCCCCTCTTAATCCGAAGGGGTCTTTGTGAGTCCGAGCATGGTTATAAATCTTTCAAACTTTTCTCATCCAAGTGTTTTGGTGAAGATGTCAACAATTTTCTCATTTGTGGAACAATGGTGTAAATGAATAGTCTTGGCCTCTAAATGATGTTGAATTCAATGGTACTTTGTGTTGATGTGCTTGGTTCGATCATGGAATTTGGGGTTCTTGGCCAACTTGATTGCAGAAGTGTTATCGATTAATAAGGGGGTGGAATTTTCTTTCTTCTTCTGCAAATATTCAAGTATTTTCCCGAGCCACACAATCTCCTTTGTTGCTTTTGTAGTTGCCACATATTCTACTTCTATTGTCAAATCTAGTGGAACTCATTGTTTGCGTGATTTCCAGGAAATAGTTGTTGATCCAAGACTCATTTGTGTATATGGAAGTGGACACTCATGTCTCTTTGTTGCCATCAAAGTCTGAATCAGTGTACCCATTGAGTTTTAATTCTTCCACCTTAGTGTACTTAAGTCGAAAGTCTTGAGTCCCCTTTAAGTACCTTCGAACTATTTTTGCAGCAGACCAACGTCCTTCATGAGGTTTGTGCATGTATCTGGAAAGAATTCCAACAACACAAGAAATATTTGGTTTGGTAGTGGTAAGGTAGATAAGGATTCCTACAAGTTGTCGGTTCTTGGTCGCATCCTCAAATTTTTTTCCTTCACTTGATGTGAGCTTCAAATTTTGTTCCATTGGAGTTGAGAGAGGGTTGCATTATGTCATGCAAAATCTGTTAAAAAATTCTCCAATATACTTTTCCTGAGATATGAATATGTACTTAGGACCTTGAATCACTTCAATTCCTAAATAGTAATGAATATGTCCCAAATCAATCATTTCAAAACATTTTTTCAAATATTTATTTATGGATGCTATATAATCTTCATTGTTCCCTGTCATCAAAAGGTCATCTACATGTACCACAAGAAATATAATTGATCTTCCAACTTTATTCACAAACAATGTTGTATCACCAAGATTATAATGCTTGAAATTTAACTTTACAGTATGGTTGATTAGCTTTTTATACCATGCTTGTGGTGATTGTTTTAGACCATACAAGGATTTGACAAGTTTGTGTACCTTATTTTCTTGTCCCTTTACAACAAAACCTTCTGGTTGAGACATGAAGACATTTTCTTTCAAGTGTCCATTCAAGAAAGTAGTTTTTACATCCATTTGGTGGATTTTCCACCCATTTTGTGCAACCTTGGAGAGTAAAGTGTAGATGTTATCCCATTTTGTTGCAGGGGAGAATGTTTCTTCATAGTCAACTCCTTTTTTTTCATATGCTTTTGCCACAATCCTTGATTTTTGTTTGTAAAATGAGCCATATGGTTTGTATCTGTTCTTTTATACCCTGTTACAATGTACCAATTGGTTTGGTACCAACTGGAGGGTCAACCAGATTCTAGCTTCCATACGGTTTATGAGTGCATCATATTCATTTTGTGTAGCTTATTTCCATTCATCACATGCATGAGATTCTATAAAGGAATTTGGTTCAAAGTTAGCAGATAAATTCAATTCACAATCAAATGAGATATCCAATATGTCATCACTTGAGTTATTTGCTTCTCCTCCATCATCTTTTCTTGTCAAGTTTCTCATTCCTATATTTCCAAATTCATCTAGATATACACTTTCAAGTGTCTTTATGGCCCATTTTGGAATATTTTTTATGGTCCAGGAATCAAGCTGTCTTTCAATAGACTTGTCAGTTTTATTAGTTTCAAGAAAAATGACATCTTTGGAAACAACAAATATCTTATTTACCTCATCATAAATACAATATGCCTTCTTTTCTCCTTTGGTATTAACAGGTAGAACCAGAAACCCTGATCAGATGCCTAAGCGAAGGAAGGTGGGAAAACCACAATTCATGTGGAGCCTTGTCTTAAATAGCATGATATGGAATTATATTTCTCAAATATGTTGCACATACTATTGCATCATTCACCCCAAAACTTCAGTTTCACATTCTTGAAAAACATAATTGATCTTGCCATACCCATTAATGTTCTATTGATCCTTTTTGCTACACCATTTTGTTGAGGATTATAAGGAACTGAAGTTTGATGTGTGATCCCATGTTTCCTAAGATAGTATTCAAATTCATTAGATGTATATTATTTACCATTATCTAAACTAAGTGTACCAATACGTGCTTGTACTTGATTCTCTATCCATGCATGCAAGTTCTTGAATGTTTGAAATGCTTCATACTTTGTCTTCAATAAATATACCCAACACATTATTGAATAATCATAAATAAATGTCACGATCTACTTATTACCATTTATAGAAGGAATAGACATGGGGCCACATAAGTAAAAATGAATCAATTCTAAATTTCTACATGCTCTGAATTTAGATTCTTGAAAAGGATTCTTAATATGTTTTCCTAGTATGCATGCATCACAATTGTTTCTCTATTTAGGAATATTAGGAAAACCATATACACCATTATTTCTTAACAAATGAATAATTTTATAATTCAAGTGACAAAATCTTGCATGCCACAATAAACTGGATGACAAATTACCTTCTTCAAGCTGAGACATATAGGCAAAGTTTTGAACTATTGCAAAACAACCCTTCAACTTTAACAACTTTCCATCTTCATATACGGTCATTATGACCTTGTTGTGAGAGAACTTCCTTATCTCTACAACTCTATCAAACATGTGGATGGAATGGCCTTAGTACCTAATTTTCCTTAAGGGAAGTAAGATTCTTTGCAACTATGGAAGTTAGATAATAATCTTTAACACAAAAACAAGGAAACCAGGCATAATAAGCCTAATTGAACCAATTCCCCTTAGTTTTAGAATAGATTTTTCTACAAAGTATACTATTCCATTTTCAATGTCATTTAGTTCTTCAAAACAATTTTTTCTAAAAGTCATATTAGAAGTTGCACTAGTATCAAGAAACCAACAATATTTGTAAGATGAAAGATAAGTTATTTCATTAATACCAATATTATAGTGTGCAACTATATAATGAGCTGAATCAAGGGCTCGATCGGCCTTTTGATTCTCATTCTTTTCTTCTTTATTATGATCGTGTCTTCCTTTGATGGAATCCCAAGGATACCAACACTAATTTGATTCATGTACATTATTTCCACAACCCTTGCACTTAAGATATGATCTTTTACTTGAGTTGTTTCTGCCCCCTTTGCCTCTTAAATTTCTTCTACCTCGTTCTATTTTGATGTTATCTCCCTTGGAAGGGTGTTTGGGATGATTCTTTGATTTCTACGCAAAGAAAAGGGATTCTCTAGTAGGATCACTTGATTTATTTTCAAAGGCTTTCTCTTTGTCTACAATCTTTTCTACGAGGTTGTCAAAGGTTAGGTCTTTGGACTTATCGCTTGATTGCAGGGACTCAAGGTAGTTGGAGTGAGTTGAATAAAGTGACTTTACAAATTTTGCAAGTGGAAGTTCATGTTTCATACCAGATGCTTGGATCTTATGCATGACTGCTTTGATTTCAGATGCAACTAGCATAGGATCATTGTCTTTTACTTCCAAACTGAACAATTTTAACATTAATTGTATTATCTCCATCTCAGAGTGTGAATCATACAAATTTTTTAATGAATTTAATGCTTAAAAACATGATTTTGCAAGCAAAATATGTTGGCTTACCTCTTCACTAGCAGTGGAAGTGATCATATTTAGGGATTTCTTGTCTCTGGATCACCAAACAACAAGTTCTTTTTCTAATCAAGGAAGTTTTGGATTAATGGTTATGATTGTATCTATCTTTGTCTGAATAGTCTTTCCTTCACAAATTCTGTCCCAAAGGTCATTGTATATGAAGGTCGATTTGATCTTTCTAGACCATTCAGGATATGTGTCCTTGGCAGTGAGGACAACACCAACAATACATTCCAAAGAGTGCATCTCTAGTCTGGAACTTGCAACTTACAAAATGATTTGAAAAAAATATGGGATGCAGGTTTAAATTCCCGCTCCTTTACAGATTACAAAATGATTATGCAGCTAATTACACAATTATGCAGTCTATTACAAATAATTATGTAGCTTATGAAATTGATTCTGTAACTCTATCTAATTATCTCTAGAGTTTTATTACATTCAATATCCTCTTCTCTTATGATATTTTAAGATTACAATTACAATATTCACTCTATTACAAAAAAAATTGCAGCAGAATAGACCAGGTTCTAATAATAGTTTGAAGCAATATGCTTCAAAATTTATTTGCAGTAGCAAGGCTGGTGACACGGGAACACTGAGACACAAACACATCTCTTCTCAAAATTCAAACACACTTTTTGCAGCCGAATGGAAGAAACTTGAACCTTAGCAATTCAAATCTTCATAATATAACAATAACTTGTAGCAGGCTTTGTTTTGCAGTAGCATGACTTGGATTCTCTTTGGAGCGAGTAGTATCAGACTTTCAAGTCTCTCTTTCACTTTGTTAAGAATCGGTCTTCACATCTTCATTCGTTCCATCAACAATCTGTGCGATGAAGTGAGAGTCTTCCATCAATGATTATCTCCTTCTTAACAATACAACTTCAAATTTGTAGCTACAACATACATTTTTCTCCAACATAAAGAATTACATGTCTCATCACAAAGATAATGGCTTATATACACCATATTATACAACAAATATGGATGCATCCAACTCTCAACACCATACATACATATGAGAATATTTGCAAACTCACTCCATGCACAGGAATTAGGTAAAAAAATTAGGGTTTTTTTTGCATCCCCAACGATCAAAACTAAATACAACGCCAAGATTTTACTCCACGCAATTGAGAAAGGGTGTGAATATCCATCAACATTCATCGATATTCAAGGGACTCGCAACATCATATAACGGTTTTCATCTTCAACACGGAGGTCATAACAACCATTTATCACACAACTAGAATGCATCTTTTCCAAAAATTTCAACGTCAACCTCTTGACTAATCACAGATTTAACAAAGGGTTGGCTCACGACCCTCCAATATTAGACCCAGACCCTACACAATTCAGAATTATAGGTGGAGGAATCTTCAACACCTTGAATGCTAAAGATTATGGATTGAGAGAAAATGTAATACAAACTACGAAGGAATAGAGGGAGAAGAACGAGTGAGTGTCACTCTTCGCAGGAAGCATAATACATAGTATTTGATGGTGAATACAAATGCAGACGAAGGTCGTAGCTTATAAACTTCAACGTGGAGATAACATGATTCATAAAAAATAGAGTCTACCTTAAGAAATGGTCCTTAGCACACATAGCTTTAGAATTGGGTGTTTGTCATATAAATTCCTCAACGTATGTTGGAGAATGACGGGTAGGTAAGTCACGAACTAAGTCTGAGTGCATGTGGTAGGGATGGAGGAAAAATGCCAGGAATAAAACTTTCCATTCTGAGTAGATGGTAGACACAATAATGAGCCAACACTCTGGCAATGGATTGGAAAGTATATAGGATGTCAGGACAGAAACATAGCAGGCAGGATTTATGGTAGGTCTCTGAAACCACTATAGGATTGAATAAATCCTGATTCATTTTATTATATTTCTAAAGCATTTATTTGTACATTGTTGTGGTGATTGAGCTTCAACTTTCAATCAACCCTTTTTCCTAAGTGACTTTTCATATTCATATTATATATACATTATTTACATTAACTATGGAACCATAATCTGAGAATCATGTTTCCAACATTTATGGAGGATGAGGGATTTGAATTAAAGACCTCTTACATAATAAAGTAACTTTCAGCCAATTTTATAGAGGATGGGGGCTTTGAATTCAAGACCTTTTACTTAATATAGTAACTTTCAACCAAGTTAACTAATACAAAATATTTAACAAGCATTATGAAGAAAGAGGGATTTATTTACTCATTGCCTCGAAATGTGTACTTTTTTTTATTGTACAACATCAAGAGTCATTTTTCGGACTTGTGAGTAATATCAAGTCAGACTTGTGAGTCACATCAAGTCCTATGTATCCTAGTATGATTGAGGTGGAAATGTTGTATTATAAAGCTTGTGAGTAATATCAAGTCTTATGTATCTTCATATGATTGAGGTGGTGATTTTGTATTATAAAGCTTGTGAGTAATATCAAGTTGAGTCTTGTGAGTAATATTAGGACTAGATTTGTGAGTAATATCAAGTCAAGTATTCTCATATAATGCACCCTATGAGAATAGATCTCCAATTGTGGAGATGATCTTGTTTTGTATCAAGATTGAAGTCTTGTGTTGTCTCAAGACTATGGACCTACATTTTTTTAGGTGGTTATACTATGTGATATATTGCCTGTCATGGTCACTAAGTGCTATAAGTGTCCTTTATGGCTTAACTACCCCTAGAGTAAATTACTTTAAAATATGACTATATGGCCAAGAGCAATAGTTATGATCATCAATATGTATGGAAAAATTCTTGTGAGTATGATATGATAAGATGGATAAATAATACACATATGGACCATGCATTAATTAATTAATGATAATGAGATAAAACATAAAGAAAAATAATTTGAATTGCCCATGCAAATATATGAGTGAGATCAAGTTATAAATCTTCAGTGAATATGAATGCCTCAATCAATGCCTTGGTCAAATAATTAATTGAACTATTAATTAATGTAATCAGTTAAGTAAAGAAGAGAACAATGTTCATCAATAAACATGCATTAGTTAACTAAAGAGATCCATGCAAAAGTTAACATAATAGAAATTGTGCATGGATGACACTAAGTGTGAAAGAATCGACTACATTCAGTTAATCTCCTAAATTTATGGTCATTCATTCAATTGAAGTTTGAGTTCAGTCCAGTTAGTTCACAATCAGTTCAGTTCAGTTTAAGTAAAGTTAACATTCAGTTCAAGTAAGTTACCATTTAACTCAAGTAAGTTAGCATTCAGTTCAAGTCATTTAACATTCAGTTAATTCAGTCAAACATCGAGTTCAAATTAGTTAACACTCAGTTTAAGTAAGTTAACAGTTAATTCAAGTCAGTTAACACTCAGTTCAAGTCAATTAACATTCAGTTCAAGTTAGTTCACTTTCAGTTCAAGACAATGTACATTCAGTTAAAGCTAAATGAGGAAAGGAATGGTGATAATGTTTGCATGGAGGGAGTTCTAGTTAGCTCCTGCTTGTGAATTCACTATATGGTTCTCTTAGTGTGTTTGCTGATCCTCCTATGTGCTACCTTGCTGTATGCTATGGTTTTTGGCTTGTTATAATATGCTAGGAATATGGAAAGTTCAATACAGTTGCATACAATTGTTTTTGCAGGGTTACATTGGATATCTCTTCTCTAGTACTGAGGTAATATTTCTTATTGGGTGATCTACTTATGTGTTGTAAACCATTCTCTGCAAATCTATCTATCATACTCAAAGAATTGCTAGTTTTTTCATCTTTTGTGTTTGGAGGGTTTTCCCAGGGTATATCTTGTCTGTCATGGTCGATTGATTTATATGGATGATTTATGGAGCTGATTTATGTGGCTAATTTAATTATGTGATTAATATGTGGCTGATATAAATATTCATATGTGGCTGATTTATGAAATTCATAAGTGCTGAAATTGTTTGATAAAAGTTTTAAAGTTCAAGCATCTATGATTTTCTCAAACATCAACATGGTATCATAGCATAGGGCATGAAAGAGATTAGTTTTGTGTAGCAAGATAATCCTACATAGATCTTGAAGTGTTGAGAAAAATATTGCATCCATGACATTGATCTCGGTTTGAATGGAATATCGACTTGAAGGCACACCAAACTTCAACACATGGAAATAGAGGGTGTTGAATATTCTTAAAGAGTATGATATTGATTCATTCGTGACCACTATTGTAGAGGAGCCTACCACCAATGAAGGATGAATCAAATTCAAGAATAATCAAGAAAATCACAAGCATATCATCTTTTATTTGGTTAAGGAAAATCTCATGTCCATGATCATTCTGTTGATAAGACTACAAGGGAGTTCTTTTGATACACTCACCAATATTTCAAGAAGGAGGTCTCGATTCAAGAAGAGGGGCACAACCAAATCAATATTGTGTACACTAAAGAGGAGAATCTTGTCCTCGTGGCAAGAATGAAGAAAGGGAGAAAGATTTTCAGTACAAAAAATCTCTTCCATTCAAGTGAATAAATAAGGACTCTAGTTTTCTCCAGATGGGTGTAGAGATCAAGAGGGAGCCCACACAAATCAATGAAAGATACGTAATTTATATTTTTATTGTTATATTATGTTATAAATCATATCTATTTTAAAAAAAAATATGTTTCATGACTATCATATAGAGATCAATATTCCTGAACTTTGGAATTTGTTGAGCATATACATCATTCTTTGGCTTTTATTAGCTTATTGTCAATCTCATGAGTCCATATTATGTTATATAATATAGGATTGATATAAGACTTATGTAGGACTGATATAAAGCTGAAAATTTCCTTCATAATATATGATATAGAGGGATGCATGCTTGCTTCATGAGTTGTGAACATAGGACTGCATGATTGTTCATAATATACTAGATAGAGGGTCTTGTGCTTGCTTCATGAGATATGAATATGGGATGAATATTTCCTTCATAAAATATGAATTTTTGAAATGATATAGGAATGATATAGGGTTGAAAAACATCACATAATATATGAATGGGTTATGTCAAAGCATTGATTTAGTCTACGCACATAACTGTGTGAACCATTGCTAGTATGTTGAAATTTTTCATGTGATTAAATTTCTTGGTTATGTAATGTTATTAGTCATTTGAATAATTTTTCTTGTAGGGAAAAGCATATTCCTTGACCTACAAGAAGAGAATGACATGGAGTCATTTAGATGGATGACCTAGTTGAAAGAGAGCAGATCAGGAGGTTCCTATGTTTCTTAGGAAGAACATAGAATAGAAGCCCTAATTCTATTTGGAGAAATGTAAAGGATCCTAAAGTTAATATAGTTATATTAATTATATTAATATATGTGTTAGGTATAAAGGATTATGACTCTAAATGATGGAGAACTCAAATTTATGATTCCCACATCCTAGATGTTGAGAGGGAGAAGAGAGATTTGCTAGCTCCTAGAAAAACCAGTGGAACTGGTTAACTTAAACTCCTACTATGTAGAAGCCATGTATGGTACTCATATTCAGAAGGAATCTATATGTAAGAATATTGGATGATTTTTAAAGTTTAGAGTTGTAATTGTCTTTAGATAAATATTTTCTTTTGATTGAGAAAAATGTTGAGTAGAGTTCTTGAAATGATTCAAGAACATTAGACTATAAGTTTATGAACACACACATGAAGTTAAATCTAATTCTTATTCAGATTTGTAGGATCTCATAGATGCTATATATACCTATACATGTCCTAGGATCAATTATATGCTTTACAGTCAGCACATAGATATGTACAACAAAGCATGTGTTGTGTTACCTACTTGGTACAAGAGTGTGGATTCAGACATATCTCAGTCAGTGAAAATAAGTTTCATGGACATATGGATTCTAACTAGTTCAGTGATTGAGAAAGATCACATCAAATATGTTTCTTAGATAGAGAATATTGTAAAGAAGTAAGAATTTAAAAAGTTCCTAGTTAGTTATATCTAATACATGGCACATAAAAGAGTGGTGTAACTCATGTACATATCCACAGATGAGCATAACTTCCAGCATATTTACTAAGCATCCTTCCAGAACAAGCTTGGTATAGTATAAAAAGAATCCTCTAGTTGAAGAGGGAGTATTGATGTATCTTCACAGGAAGCAACAGTTAAAATTCCCTAAGCTAGTTAGTCATGATGCATGAATCATGCAACCAAGGGATATTATATCTTGTGGAGAAGATCCACTTGAGAAGAGACATGATCAAAGTCTCAGAAACTATTGGATACTCAAGAAGAGTTATAGTTTGAACTATAAGAGAATAATTAAAACCACTTGGAGAGGTTAGATAGCCATATAGTTGGCTATGTGGGGTACTATGATATGAAAACACTATGAAAGAAAGCAGGCATTGATTAACATCACAGAGAATGGAAATCTCACTAAGAAATTATTCAGATGGTAGAATATTCTTGAAGTCAATACATTTTGATGATTGAAAGGAAAAATAAGAATTTCTTTCAGCATGATAATTACACATTTAATGTGTTGTTTATGATGTATATGGAATCCATAGTTTCTAGTTTAGATAAACTGCATTCTAGATCAGATCCAAATGATACTACTTTCAATAAGTAGTTGGTTGGTCTCTTGAAGTACCTAGAATACTTGTTGTATTTTTATGCTTGTGGATAAGCATATGTTTGAGTACCTTTGAGGTACATTAGAATAGGTTCTTTATTTTATTTTGATACGTAGTATATGTTGTTCATAAGAATACAACCTTATAACCTAGGTTCTCTGAGGTTACCAACGTACTAAATAAACTTGCAGACATTTAGCGATTTTAGAATTTGATAGAGAAATATGGAAGAAAATAGGTGTACCTTGCTTATGATGGTTGATCCTAGCTTTCTTCTTCACTTCAAATTGCTTCCATGGCTTCTAGGGAATATCCAACACCTGCAAAAAGAAATATATCTCCTGCAATATCTTATATCTTATATAAATGATCAATGAAACAATATGATTGCAATGAAATAACAAGACAATTCATCAATCATAATACATAAGAGTACAAAGAGACAAATTGGAAGAAAGACTCTTTTTTAATAAACAAGTGAGGTAAGATTACAACTAGTATCTTAAACAAGTGCTCCTATGCTAGCCAAGGAAAACGAGTTCTGATTCTCCAAGATCTCTAAAGACAATCCACTAGCATAACTTTGCTCTAGAAATGAATGATGTTTAGACTCAACCCCTACCCTCTATTTATACATGAGGAAAGACAGAGGTTACGAAGGTTGAGATGGTTGGGGAAGTTGGGATAGTTATGATTAAGGACCCAACTTTCCTCGAATAAAATTGTTTATATTTTTTAATTTTGATTTAAGGCATCCACGTCTATTAATACTAGCATGTCGTGCATGATACACGACTTTCATAAGGGAAACCCATGAATTCCAACCCTATTGATGTATACGTGGGTTTCAATGTCAATACTCGCGAATGATACGCGGGTTGCAATGGAAATAGTCGCGAATTCACCCTAATGACCTTATAAAAAGTAGGCCAGGATGGTAAGAGAATGATGTATCAAAAGTCATGCACATCTATAGTGTTTTGGCCACTTCTATCCATTTTTTCCTTTTGTTTACCGACACATTGAGTGTTAGTACTCAGACGGAGAAGTGCCATTTTACAGGATAACAGATGCCCCCTAATGTGTGGGGTCAGAGGGAAGCGATGGCCGAAATACATTACAAGCTTTATTCTTGGAGAACTCAGTTACCAAGGCTGCAGGTAGGTACTTGAAACAATACATATCAAATTCATATAAAAAATCATATATGAGGATACCATGTTCAATAAAGAGGAACGCTATATCCTTTAGAATATTTGATTACATCAATGATACTGGAAACAAGGCCACATATATTAAAAAGGTGGATGAGAACCACAATATACAATGATGAGTCTTCAAAATCTGGAAGTAGTGTTGCTGAATGTAACAGAATATTGCACAACTTAGGTTATATAGGTATGAACCTAAGGTCTTCGTCTGAATCCAAAGGAACCAGTACAATCCATACCATGTGAATAGATAAGTTGAATTCGAACATGGAAGGAACTCAACAAAATGTCAATAAATGAGTGATGCTGACAACTAAAGCAAATGAGTTCACCAATAAGGGTAGTGAATCCTAAGGTACCATTGCCAAAAGCTCTAGGTCTTCATCTTTAGGAGGTGTTGATGAGAAACCATGATATGAGTGGGAAGGCAATGAATCCTTCAACAGATCACAAGACTAACTAGGAAAATGGATGAGGGAAGGTAGACAAAAGGAATTCTTAGAGACGATAATGATGGGAATCAGGATAATTAGATAAAGGTATTGATTCTTGAAGAATACGCATGACACAGAGATGACCCAAGGAAGCTTTTAACTTGTAGATATGACAACTAGACTTATCTATCATGTAGAAGACACGATCAGATTCCCCATGTATAAATGACAAGTGGAGGAGTAAAAACTTGAAGTAATAGCTGAGCTCAAATTATAAACTGAGACATGAGTAGTGGAAAGTGCAGAGATTGCTTTGTTCAAGGATGACATGCTGCCACTGTTTATAACCCAAAGAGAGAAATTCTTCCTTATCTTTCTTGTTAAGTTTTAATGAGTCCAAGAAATTCATCTCGAGTCTCTATTCATTTTTTACAAGCTTGAATATGGGAGAGAATAATGTTTTATGTTCACTGATTCATGGATTTTACGAGCCCGAACTAGTAGATGCTAGTTGGTGTTTTCATAGTTTTGAGAGTCTGAAAACTCCGAAGAAGAATCTAGGGGGGTTCTTTTTCGTACAATTTAGTCTACTGAAGCATAAAACAATCCATAGAACAACTCTCTTGTTTCTCAGAGGACTAAGGTATACCTTTTTCGTACTTAGTCAGCAAGGTCTGAAAAAGGGGTAAACTAATACCAGACCGATGCACCTTTAGAAGCGACATATAGCCTGAGTTTAACATGTGTGAAGGAAGGCAATATCACTTGGAAAGATCCATTTGATTACGAGAGAAGGGGCTTACAACAATAAACTCGATGCTTTGTTCTTTAGGTTTTGAGAGCATGACAAAGACATAAAGTACGCTCAAAATCTTTTTCATGTTTTGGTCTAGAGCATGAAAAAGAGAAAAATAAGCTCGTACCAGGTGTTCCTTTTCCGTAAATTTAGTCCCTCAGGTCCAAAAAAGAGATAAAACTATTCTTGAATATACTCTTCCCAATTCCACAGAAAAGAGAGTATTCTTTTGGCGTAAATAATCTACATGGTCTGAGAAAGAGATAACTTACCACCAATGTAGATGATCATTCACTTATTATTAATGAGTTTGAATGAACAAGTTTACTCGACAGTCTAGTCTGTTTGGGGAGTCAGACTAAGGCCTAAAGAAAACTCCATAAGTGTGGGGAGCCTTATAAATGGGTATAGCTTGTAAAAAGATGGAAAATGAGGCTCATTTTTTCATGAAAAACAACTAAGAAGGCTCTCGCAAACCTAACAAAATTGCACCATGGGTACCAGAAAGACAATAAAGTGTTCTAAACTAGGGTACCCATGAGAAGGAGGCCCTATCCATGGAAGACAAATGATGTGTATGAGGAAAAAGTGGTTTTACACCATAGTCCATGGACGAAAAAGTGATCTTGGGGTTTAATGACAGATAAGGTATAAGTACAAAATATGCAATGAGGACCAAATCCTTCCCTATATATGATGGAAAACAACTTTTCGATGATCCAAGATGTAACACCTCGGTTTTGACCCCAATTGCATTAAATTGTAAATGATGTAAATAACATTATTTAATCATGGTGTGGAGCTCAAGGCAAAGGCCCCACCATCGATTTAATGTTTTATTTTTTGGCAATTAAAATCGATGCTGATGGTATTTCATTCTAGCAATGCACATTATAATTTCGTACATCATGTAAGTATGCAATTAATAAAAATACCCACAACTAGCTATGTCAATGCAACATTAAAGAGACAGGGGCATGGTTTCACAAGGAATAGGGAGGGGAATTGTTTTTGCCTCTATGAAGCCATTAAATATTTCCTAAAATGATTTTCTCACTTGGGTCATTTTCTCCCATTTACCATTTTCGATTTTGGTTCCCATGATGTTTTTGTCCATACCCAACACTTGTATTTTCTGGTTCTGTAAATCCTTGTTTGGTTTGAACTGTTAGGAGAGGAAGAGGCCATAATTGGATTGGTAAATATAGTGAAGAGAGGAACCTCACAAACATATCAAGAGGGGATGGCAATCCTTGATGCACACCTTGAAGAGCACTAGAAGGGAAGGTATGGCTCAGGGAAACTGTGTAGTAGTGAAGAGAATACTTCCTTATGTTGGGTGGTGTGAGCCTGTTGTTCCCTAGTACCTTTTGGAAATCATGCCCAGCTCGTGGGTGGCAGTGGTGCTGAGATATTGATGAGCACACTGGCCTATGGTTGGGTGGAATGTTGCAGCATCATAGCTGGTTGCAGGACAAATCCTTTTCAAGATAAGTATTTATTATGTATTTTAGTTCTACAACTGTATTTGTTTTAAATTATCATGAACACGTTGAATGCTTGAATGTGAATGGAATGTATTTGCTTCTGTTGTTTAATGAATTATACATCTGCATATGTATTTCATGTCAATGAATTTTATGTTATGTTCATGGGGCTCGATTGCCCGTTTTGATAGAAGCAACAGTGTAGTCGTGTCTTCTCCATCCTTGAGATGAGGGGAGGGGACATGACACAAGATCTGTTACAGCTAGCAAAAAGACCATGGTACTAGTCCATACATTAAAAACTAATTTTAAACTATAGACAATGGGTAAAAATTTGAAATTTTTATTATAAATACTTCAAAAACCCAAAATAGTCATACCATTTGGAAAAATTACTATAATTGGCAATTTTTACCTTCAGACTTCAAGTGATCACCATGGAAAAACAGTTGAACCAATTCTAATTCCACAAGTTGGAGGCTGGTTATCTCTCTTTTCTCCTCTTTTCCATCCATTCAATTTTTATTTTTAGTGGAAAAAATTATGTTTTTATGCATGCCTTAAGAGACTCGCGCAACAGTCACGGGTCAGCTTAATAGCAGTTGTGAATACGCGTTTCATTCGCGGGTTTCTGCACTGTAGCCTGCGTATGGTTCGCATTGTGCTGAAAGCACGGTCATGAATACTGTGCGACCTCTAAAAACTTTAAAACGCACCAAAAAAAAATATTTTTTATGGATTCTAATGCTTTGAAATGTTCATTTGGCAGGCACAAAATGGTCTCAGAGTGGAGGGAGAGGGAACATGAATTTATGGATTGAGAGAAAATGCGGGATGCCCCAACTTTGCAAGCATTACAACGAAGTGGCTTCCTAGAGCGCAATTTCGCTTACTAAAAACTCTAGTAGACTATTGGGACCATGAGCTCGGTCTCTTTGACCTCTAAGGAGAGACATTGGAACTTACAATAGACGCCATTTATTTCATCACCGGGCTTTCTCACAGAGGCATACCTATAAACCTTGAGGGAACTGGCATGGGTGGTGACCCTATGAGTGTGCGGTATTAGATTGATACATACTTCCTACCTGGTACATAGAAATCAGGGACATGCGTCCCAATATCGCAGATAACAAGCTTCCCCATGAAGGTGGTGGTAAGCACGGTAGCTAGGGTTGCTGGTTCTTTTGCATTACATTTGGCCACACAGACCCACATGCAGGTTGCATCAGAATATATATGGGGCACGGTGTTTGATTGGTGTTCAGGGATGATCTCGATCATGAAAAAATAGCTTCCTGATTGCAAGAGGGGACAAATAAAGAACTTTGTCTATGCTAGCATTCTTCTTTGAGAGGGTTCCTGTCCTCAGCCGTGCAGTACCATTACCATTGTTCTCACCTCGTCATCCTAGACTTATGATATGGGGAGACATATTTCTCCGTTAAGGTGGTAGAGGTGGGGTCCAAAGTGGTTATGATGACGATTTCTATACCTGGTGGGAAATACAGGTGCCTGCTCTCGAGCCATTTCCATCCACTGGATTAGATTTCCGAGGAGTCCCTAAACTTGTCTTCCCTCAAGGGGAGGCTTGGGGAGAGATAGGTATGTTTTTATTTTTAAATTATTTGATTTTTATGAGTTTTTATTCATAAAATTATATATACATATGTATAAGAGTTTGACCCTTTTTATGTTTTATATGCAAATGTTGGACCGATGCGCCCCGATGGGCATCCCGGGACATATGTGTGGCCTGTATAGGGTGGGGATGACAGTTTTATGCTTGTCATTGAGGGGAATATTTCCAAGCTTACCCAAGATATCTCTACACTACGGATATATTGGATCTTGATGATCATGTAGGAGTACGTTGTTGGGGTTCCGACGACCTGCCACGCCTTCTGAGAAGGGTAGCTAGGGTTGTTCTTCATTATAGGGAGGATATGGAGGAAGCCATAGTTGAGGAGGTTGAGGAGTAGGCCTAGACTTAGGCATATATGGATTATGATCCCATTTTTTGTAAATCGATACATTTATGACAGGATCTACAGATCAAAACTCATTATATCTATGGACATATATATATATATATATATATATGTATGTATGTATGTATGTATGTATGTATGTATGTATGTATGTATGTATGTATGTATGTATGTATGTATGTATGTATTTATTTATTTTTTATGGTTATGTACATGTGTTTCAAATGTGTCTGTTATATTTATTTTACAATATGTGTGTTAAGTGCCAATCCGGTATGTAATTCGCATATGCATCAGTAATTATGTTTTCATTTCTTGAAATGTGATTGAATGAAATATACTCAAAGTTTCTTTCAAGTAATCTAACATGTAAAACCTGATGTAGTAAGTTAGGGTGTCACACCTAATAATCACCATTGAGTTGGGAAACTACCAGCTGAGATTCAATTCTAACTTCCAGACAGGTAATTCCACATAGTGTAGCATCCCATAACAACTCAATAACTGCATTGTACTTAGCCACATTATTAGTCACAAGACCCAAGAAGGCACCACCAGAGGCAACCAGTTGTCCTGTGGGTGAAAAGATAACCCATGAGGATGAAGCCAGATTACAAGTATGGTGGCTAGCACCATCTGCAAAACCTACGAACCACTCAATTGACATCTGAAACAACCAATAGACTGTATAAGAAACACTAACCAGATAACAACCTATTGTACATAAAAATATATACAATAAAAATACAAGAACAAGTACCATGCCTAGGCATAGTACTTCTTTAGGTAGAGCCCATTTATAGGCTTCGACAACTTATTTCCATCATAATAAATTAATTCATAAGCTCCCTTTTTCAAAATATTCGACATCACGTAGGGACCTAACCACATCGACTTAAATTTTCCTGCCCCCCCCAGGGGTTCCTTGTCTTGATCCCAGAGAAAAAAGCATTCTCCCTCGGAGAAAACTATTGGTTTGACGACTTTGTCATATTGGTTCTTGACCCTATTCTTGTGAGCTTCATTTGAAGTCAATGCATCTTTGCATTGCTCATCTAGATGTTCTAAGTGAAGAAAATGTTCTTCTAAATCCATAGTACCGAGAAGAACATGAATAGATATTTTAAGAGATGGAATTTCACACTCAACTGATGTGACTACCTCCACTCTGTGAATGAGTTGGAATGGTGAAAAATCAGTAACAGTGTTGACATAAGTACGGTATGCCCAAAGTGCAGGGTACAACATAATGTGCCAATTTGACTGGCTCGCATTAATGGTGTGCTTTAGAATGGTTTTCAAGGTTTTGTTAACTGCCTCTATTTGTCCATTCACTTGAGGGTAAAAGGAAGATGAATGATCTTTCCTAAACCCTAGCATTGTGGTCAACTTGCTCATCATGATGTTCTGAAAGTGACTACCATGGTTAGTGACAATCTGCTTTGGTATACCAAAATGAGCAATGATTTGGTTGAATACAAAGTAAGCTATTGTTTCACCATTAAATTTGAAGGTAGGCATTGCCTCTGCCCACTTTGTGAAATAGTTTACAATGACAATGATATATTTCCCCCCCCCAGTAGAAACTAGATTGAACGTCATGCAATCTACCCCCCACTTGGTGAAGGGACCCACCGCAATGACGAGAAATAAAGGAGAAGGATGTGACCTCATATTTTTGTTAAAAAGTTGACAAGGATGACAACGCTTTATAGCTTCCACACTATATTTGAAGATAGTGGGCTAGAAATAGGCAGCATGCAAAATTTTCTGGGTCGTTGCTAACCTAGATAAATGACCCCCACACGCTTTTCTATGGAAATCATTTAAGACAAGATTTGCCTCCTCGTGGGTGAGGCACTAACACAAAATAGAATCTACCCCTCTTCAATATAAGGTGTCACCGATGATCAGGTAGTTTTTAGCATTGACTCGCAACTTGCGTCGATCTTCCCGCGATAAGGAGGCAAGACACTTCAGATTCTGGAGATATACTAAAATATATCCATACTAGGAATCAGCCGTTGAAATCATAAATATATACTCATCTGGGATTCAGTCTTCTTCTGCCACTATGGTCTCTTCCGTAGGGAATTCTGCAATCAGTTATGTGAAAACCAAGGACTTTTTTGACTTAGCAGATTGAAAATCCAAGTCAAACTCTTGGAGAATGACTATCCACTTATTGAATTTCCCCCTGATTATATGTCAGTATAAAACGTACTGTAAAGGATTCACATCTTCCACCACTCTGGTGTTCCTCCCAAGTCTTTGAACAACATAAACATCTGCCAACACCAACTTCTCGATGTGAGAGTACCTGAGTTTAGGGTTGGCTAATGCAAGAGTAAGATAATAGACAACATGCTCTTGGAGCTTATCATCCTCCTGAACTAAAACTACTCCCATGGTCGACTTCGATGCAGCCAAATACAATATAGAATCTCCAGTGTAATCTAGTGGACGTAGTAAAGGAACCGACAACAAAGCCTTTTTTAATGCCTCGAATGTCAGTTTTGCGGTTTCATCCCATAGGAACGGGGTGTTCTACTTAAGCAAGCGCATGAAACCCTTAGTTATCTTGGCATAATTAACTATGAAACGCTGAAGGAAATTGGATTTCCCTTGTAAGATCTGAAGTTTCCTGATGGAACGAGGAGGAGGAATATTTACAATAGCCTCAACTTTCAAAGGATCCACCTGTATTCCTCAGTTTGAAACAATAAACCCTAATAACCTCCCTGATTCGACACAGAAAACACACTTGTGGGGATTCAAGTATATATTATAATGTCTACATAGTTCAAATATCATATGAAGATGATATGGATGTTCCTTCCTCTTGGGAGAATGGGAAGGCAGACCATCCAGGTAAGGTTCGACAATATTTTTGATATCGTGGAAAGTAAAATTCATTTCCTGCTGAAAGGTAGCTCTGACATTTTTCAAACCGAAGGGAATTTTCTTGTATGTGAAGGTCCCCCAAGGACAAAGGAAGTCCATTTTATGTTGGTCTTCTGGCTTATTTTGAATTTGGTTATACCTAAAAAATCCATCCATAAATGAGAATACCTTGCTACCCACACAAGAATCAATAATATGAACGATGAAGGGAGTGGGGTAGTTGTCCTTGGGACACGCTTTATTTAATTCATGGAAATTAGTGCACATGTGTATGGTCCCTTGTTTTTTATCAACGGGAATGAGACTTGATACCCATTCAGTCAAATCAATTGGGTAAATGAACCCTGCTTTCAGCAGTTTCTCCACTTCATCCTTAACGACTGCCACTTTCTATGGATTTACAGGTTGAAGTTTTTGTCAAATAGGTTTAGCATTAGGGTAAGTGTGGATTTTGTGTTCAATGGTAGATGGATCTATGTCTGGAATCTCCTCATATGACTAGGAAAACACATCGAGCAATTCCTTAAACGCGGAAGTATATATGGCAATCTTGTCTAGAGAGCAGTTTGCACCAATATGCACATTTTCAACGACATTAGGGTTTACAGAGATGTTGATTAGAATGGTAGAAGAGATATTTTCCAGATTCCCGTCAGCAAAAACTCCCTCCTTTGGTAAAGGATTAATTAGTGAATCAACACCCTCTTCCAGTCTCACATGGAACTCTTGATTCTCAATTTTGCTCAAATCTGGAAGAAAGAAGGAATTATGGTGAAGGTCTTCACAAGTCTTTTCTCGTCCTATCATAGCTTCCAAAATGGCTTCATCCAAAGTTAAAACCATGTCTAAGAAATCATATGAATACAAAGAGTTCTCTTCTAAGGCGGGCAAATAAGCTTCATCTGACTCCTCTGGGACTGTAGAAGCAGTCGTGATGGAATCGACAGTGGCATTAAACTTATCTTGGTAAGTCACTTCAACTGTAGATAAGGGAATTTGAGGCTCATGATGGGAAGGAAGGACCCAAGGATCGCTTCTATTGACAATATTTGTGATAGAATTCCCTACACTTGTAGAACCTAAGTAATTAAGAGGGGTTGTGATATCGAATGTGCCCATTAAATATGCATAGATTCCAACCCCCAAGCTCTCATTAGCCGATTTGGTCTGATCTATCAAAGGTACTGTGGACTCATTAGTCTCCAAATGACCCTTCCGAGTGAAACTGAGTTGGTCAACTGTAACCAACTTCCCTTGGTGTGGAAACAATACAACTTGGAGAACGACCGAGGAGATCACACACATAGTGTAAGTCCAACTTATCCCCAACAACAAGTTATAATATAATGGGGCATCGATCACTTCCACCTCAACAACCATTTCTTTTCCTGCCAACTTTATTTTGAAATTTGGTAGGATACCATGTGGATGGAAAGACATTCTGTTGAAAGCAGTAAGTAGAGTGTTCGATGGAACTAGCTTTGGGGATCCTAAGGATTTCCAACAAGACATCGAAATTGATCACGTGGAAGCACCTTCATCAACCATTATACTTTCAATGGTTTTACCTCCATGGAGAACCTCAATTGACAAATCCACATGGTAGGGCAAGCAGGTTTTAACATCTGAAAGATAAAACTTTGCTAGCAGGCTCAATGAATCCATGCTACCTATGGTTGTTAAGAGGGAATCCTATTGAGCAGTAAAACTTTGTAACACCTCCAATGCCGATATTACACAATGAGTTTCAGCTAAATATTCAACTACAGAGTATTTGGAAGAATCCCTAGTGTTAGGGTTGTGAAATGGACACCTTTCAGTATCTTAGGCATTGGATCAGCTGGTTTTTCAATAACAAGAGGGTTTGAAGTTTCACCAGTAGGATTAACCTTTTGTGGAGCCTCCAATTCATAATTATTATTTCTTGTTTGGATTAAAGTTCTAGATCATACAATATTGATATAGTTTTGATCAGGAGAAGCACTAGAAGTGCCCCAGGCTACATTCAAAACAGAAGATGCATTCTTTCCTTAGGGAAATGGATCCTTCAGGACAACCGGTTGTTGATTTTTTAGCAACTTCTGAGCTTGTTCCATAAGAGGGCACTGATAAGTAAGGTGGTCTCCCTGACACAAATTATAGGGAAACTTGACCTTTTTCTTGTCTTTTCTTCCCCCATTAGCATTGTTTATGAAATTTTCCTTGTTTTGATTACCCTCACCCTTCTTCCATTTCTTCTTTTTTCCACTGGGTTGTTGATTGCCCTTTTGAGAAGACTGTGCAAAATATTTTTCATTTTTTGGTGAGAGGGTGGAAGCCATAGATTCCTCTCCTACATATTGCTTCACTGACAACTCATGGAGTTTCTTAACCAGTGATTCCACAGTAGGAGAACTAACTGAACTGACCATGCCATCGGCATGGGGTCTAGGCTTGGTTTTCTCAGTGTTATTTTTGGACCTCGATGCCTCAGGGATAATTTCATACAAAATCCCAGACCGAACATATATCAAGTCTAACTGCTAGGCCCTGAGGATTGCCTCTTCTTCCTTGGTCACCCATAAAGAGGATACGTCCTTATAGATATAAGGTAGTAAATATTTTAAGAACCACTCTGATAAAAAATCAGGAGGTATAGTGTTTTTATAATCCTTTTTCATCTTCACCACTCTTGAATATGATCAGAAATATGTGTGGCCTTGTTTTGGAGAAAATTCGACAACAAGTCTGTGCGGGCATCATACTAGACAAGAAGCTGAAAGTGGTTAAGGAATACGGTCGCTAAATCTAGAAAACTATCATATGCAGCAAAGGGAATTTCTATGTACCATTTTGTTGCCACATGAGTCAACGTTCTTTGAAAGAGCCTCAACTGAACGGAGTCATCGTTCAGTGAGTTCAAAGAGCACCAAAGGTGGAAAGTGGTAATGTGCGCACCTGGATCTTCACCAACTTTTCCTTCAAACTTAGTAATGTTTGAGGGAAGTTTATTAGGTACAGGTGGCCATGTCGCACTATGTTGCATGGGGTCCTTCATTAACTTTAATAAATATAGAAAGTTTAACGTTGCTAGGAAAGGAAGCTTTGGCCTAACCGGGGTTTGATAATAAGGAGTTTGGGATGTAGAAGGACCTTCCCCCTGGATCCCAAACAAAAATGCAGGGTCGCCCCCATCCATCGATTATGGTGTAGTTGGACTACTCTGAAAATGATTCCAGTCGAAAGCTAGTGGATTACTAGTTTTTGCTACATGATATGTGGTTTGAGCCACTCCAGATGAAGCTATATTTTGAAACATAGGAGCAGGTATCCCTCCACTAAAAAGTGAAAAGGGAGATCTCATGAAAGGTGTCAGAACCTGACTAGGTGTCTAAAAATTATGACCAAAAGCATTTGTGTTTCTAGACGACATGCCGACCACATATGCAGGAGAAGGACCTAAATAAGGAGTGGATGGAGAAATATGTCCCCATTCCATGAAAAAACCTGGATGGATGAGGAGGATCCACTTGGACCGCTTTGAGCACTTTGCATAAAGGAAGGAGAAGAAAAAGGTGCAATGGGAATCCCAATGAGCACCCCACTAGACAGATATGCTACATTAGAGGGAGATGAGGCTTGAACCACTCGAGCACTTGGTGAAAGGGGTGCAGTAGATGCACTAGGTCTTGGAGAACCTACCTGGGGAGGTGGGACTACACTAGCCAAAATGGTTGAAGTTGGGGTAGAAATACCTTCTCCTGAGCTAGACATAACTCTGGTCAAAGGAACACTAATAACAGTTGAACTAAAAGGGAGGACCTGGACTATCATAGGATAGTTTATATTAGTTAGAGGTGGATTACAATTTCTTGCAAACTCGTCATCCTTCAAGTCTTCTATCTCTACTGTTGATGTTTCATCCTGGTTAATCCTTAGTTTTGGTTCATCTGGAACTTCACTAACACCTATTGGTTCAAAAGAACCATCAGTATCTAGTCTCCACCTTTGAGGTGGCAGTGGAGGCTCCATTGTAACATATGGAGGAAGGTTTTGCACCCTTCTTGAACTACAGAGAGGTTGGTCCTCCAGATAGAAGATACACTTTCCAAAGGAAAGCCTGGGATGATTAGGGCCCACTAGATAGAAGATACACTTTCCAAAGGAAATCCTGGGATGATTAGGGCCCAGGTCCAATGAGTGAAGATCGAAGGATGGTTACTTGGCGTCTCATGAAGATTTTTTTGGGTGCAAGCGCTGGAATCACCCAACCACCCTCCCAAATTTTCTACCAAGGTTACCTTCCAAGTCCATCCTATGAGTAGTGGAAATAGCCTTCCAATACCACCTGTGTAATATCCTAGTGTCTAGATACTAAGGCTACCAAATCTACACCAAGAGTCCGATGAAATAGTCGCAAGTCTGATCCTTATGCATGGGAATGGTAGCTAATCCCAAAACCCTGTCAACACCGATACAACATGGGGCCCAAGAGGTGGTATTGACAAGATCCCCAAACACATAAAAATCCTGTTGAACGATCAAATAAGGAAGTGGAGGGTTATCTCCTCAACTGATCTCTCACATGGCCTCGTGCTTAACTCCTATGTGAGAGGAGATTTCTGAATTGTTCCTTGTAGAAGAGGATTTACCTAACGAAAGGGCACTACGTTTTAAATCAAATGATTTTGGACAGTTTAAACTCTTAGTCCAAAAACCTAGCCTAAGCTAGTTGATATATGAACCTATAAAAAGAAACTTACAAATAAATTTTAATTAATCATTCTTTTTAACGGGTTGTAATATTAGTCAAAGGTAGCGGAATGAGACTAAATAGTGTTATAGACTTAGCAAATGAAAGCAAATGATGTATAAATTTTTTCAAAGTGAATGCAACTAAAAAACAAATTTTCTTTCCTTTTTCTTTGTAAATGAAAGCTAATGAAAATTTAAACAACATGAGAAACTACTAGACTTAAATTTTTTTTATTTTTTCTGAAAAAATAGTGAAAAGAACAACTAATGCAACCTAATGCAAAATGAAAAAAATGTTTTTCTTCTTTCCTTTTGTCAAAAAAAAAAAACTAGATGCAACTAAATGCAATTTGAGTGAAATAAACAATCTGATCATATAATTGTAAATGATAATAGTTAGACCCTACAATAACACAGTTCAAACAAATAGGTATAAATTACTCAAACCCTAGACTTGGCGGAACTATTAACTCACAAGGACTAATAGATCCAAAAGATGGAAAGAATGGTAAACTCATACTACTAGAAAAGCAGTACCAAGTATATCAATGTCTTAAAGGACTTATCAATGACCCAAAAACACAAGCACTTAGACCAAAAACCAAGCAGGAGGGACCCAACTCATTCACAAATGAAGAAGTCAAATCAAAATCACTCAAAATACTTGTCTAATCAAGAAACCAGTGAAATGTGCACACCTAAAATTACAATATCATGCTAAATAAGAACCTTAAAAAGTATCTGAAGGATCATAAAAACAAGGACAAGAAAAAACCTTATGGACCAACATACACCTATAGGAAATTCACGATTGTCATCAAGGAAGGTTGCGTACCATTCGTGACTATCACCGAAGCAATTCATGAATACAATAGGAAATACATGTCTGTTACCGAAGCAACCCACGAATGCTGCCAAAATTTTTCAAAGAGAAAAATGGATGACAGAAAGGTTCTGAACATAACATGCTGAAAATTAAAGGTAAAATAAAAACAAATCACTCAAAGGATCAGATAGAGCAAGACTGGCAAGGAAGCCAAAATAAAGGACCCACAACAGGTTGGACTCCCCAGTGGAGTCTCCAGTTTTGTTGTTTAGAAGAATACAAACTTATAACCTAGGGTCTCTTGGGTTACCAAAGTACTAAATAAACTTGCAGACATTCAAGAATTTCAGAATTTGATATAGAAATATGGAAGAAAATAGGTGTACCTTGCTCATGACGGTCGATCCTAGCTTTCTTCTTCACTTCAAATTGCTTCCACAACTTCTAGGGAATCTCTAACACCTACAAAGAGCAAGATATTTCCTGCAATATCTTATATATTATATAAATTATCAATGAAACAATATGCTTGCAATTAAATAACAAGACAATTCATAAATAATAATACATAAGAGTACAAAGAGACAGATTGGAAGAAAGACTCTCTTTATTGATAAACAAATGAGGTAAAATTACAACCAGTATCTGAAACAAGTGCTCCTTTACTAGCCAAGGACAATGAGTTTTGCTGCTCCAAGATCTCTAAAGGCAATCCATCAGCATAACTTTGCTCTAGAAATGAATGATGTTTAGCCTCAAACCCTACCCTCTATTTATACATGAGGAAAGAGAGAGGTTACGAAGGTTGAGATGGTTGGGGAAGTTATGATAGTTACGATTAAGGACCCAACTATCCTCAACTAAAATTGTTTATATTTTTTAATTTTGATTTAAGGCATTCACAACTATTAATACTAGCTGGTCATGCATGATACATGACTTTTAGAAGGGCAATCCGCAAATTCCAACCCTACTGATGTATACGCGGGTTTCAATGTCAATACTTGCAAATGATATGTGGGTTGCAATGGAAATAGTTGCAAATTCACCCTAATGACCTTATAAAAATAGGTCAGGATGGTAAGAGGATGATGTATTAAAGGTCATGCACATCTATAGTGTTTTGGCCACTTCTATCCATTTTGTCCTTTTGTGTACCGACACATTGAGTGTGAGTACTTAGACGAAGAAGTGCTATTTTACAAGATTACAGTAGACCTATCATATAGCTTGGGATTAGCTATGTGTATTTTTGTTAGTACTACATAAAGCTATATGTATTTTGCAGATAGTATTATCCGCTGAGGAGTAGTATAGCTTGGGATGATACCTACTAGGGTGAAATACTTTAAGCCTACAATTATTAGGTGTTAATAGTCAAGTTTTCTAAAAACTCATTTTGGTTATGATAGAACACATTGAGATGGCGTTTTACTTCATCGAAGTCATGGTAATGTAAAAATAAAATTCTAGTACATAGCTACTGACAAGCATATTGAAAATTTGTGAACAAGCCGCTATTAGTGATGAAGTTGAGATACTTATGAGATAAGCTTGGTATGGTAGAAGATTCTTGGTAAAGAAAAGAATGTCTCCCTCGCTGAGAGGGGGTGTTGATTGTACAACATTAGGAGTCATTATCTAGACTTGTGAGTAATATCAAGTGATACTTATGAGTCATATTAAGTCCTATGCATCTGCATATGATTGAGGTGGTGATGTTGTATTGTAAATATTGTGAGTAATATAAATACTAGACTTGTGAGTAATATCGAGTTAAGTATTCTCATATAAGGTACCCTATGAGAATGAATCTCCAATTGTGTAGATGATCTTGTGTTGTATTAATATTGAAGTCTTGTTTTGTATCAAGACTATGGACCTCCATTTGTTGAGATGGTTATAATAAGTGATACATTGCTAGTCATGGTCACTGAGTGCTATAAGTATCCTTTAGGGATTAGCTACTCTTAGAGTGAATTACTTTAGCATATGAATATATGGCCAGGGGTAATATATATGATCATCAGTATGTATGGAATATTTCTTCCAAGCATGATATGATAAGATGGATAAATAATACACATATGGAGCATTAATTAATTAATTAATGATAATGAGATAACGCATAGAGAAAGAGAAATAGAATTTCCCATGCAAATATCTGATTGATCAACGATTCAGTTAAATATGAATGCCTCAATCAAAGTATCAGTTGAAATATTAATTAATGTAATTAGTTAAGTAAAGAAGAGCTCAATGTTCATCAATCAACATGCATTAATTAACTAAATAGATCCATGCAAAAGTGAATAATATAAATTGTGCATGGATGACACTAAGTGTGAAAGCACCAAAGAAATTCAATTAGTCTCCTAAATTTATGGTCATGCATTCAATTGAAGTTTCAATTTAGTTCAGTTAGTTCACAATCATTTCAGTCAGTTCACATTTAGTTTAAGTGAGTTAACCCTCACTCCTTAGTTCCCCTATTACTATGATAATAGTGTCATTGTGTTGATATTGAATTTGAAAGGTGATCATGGTTGAAGGAACCCAAGTGTTGATGCCCAGAAAAAATACTCACATTGATAGTAGGATTTCTCTTCGGTGAAAAATCCCAATTCGGCTTCAGACATTTTGGAGTAGGGAACCCATCTGGATTCTAGCCCAGCTACAATTCATTAGTTGGGTATTTTACTGGTTGCATCCCAGACCACTATTTATGGTTTTAATTAATGAATGAAAGTACAAAATTCCCTAACCGACGATGCAACCCTACATTGTCCTAATTTATCCTAGATGTGAGCGAAAGTAAACAAAATAAGTGGTAAATAACGTTGAAATACATTCTAACGGCATATAAACACATAAAATAAATGTATAAAAACTACAAAGTGAAAGTAAATATCGAAATAGTTACAAAATAAACAAAGTTTGCATTTACATCTCATAGAAATGATAGAGACTGCAATAAAACATACACAATAAACAACAATGAACCATAAGAGTAATCCAATAGGTAATTAGAAAAATATTATTTCATGTTATCCATAAGCAAAAAGGAAATTAGTTCCATAAATTCATCCATACAATAGGCCGAACAACCTCCATTTCCAAAATTGAGTCCAAAAGATGTCTATTCAATCTCATAAATAGTTCTTTACATAGAGTGAGAAACAAAACTCCCATGCAAAAAGTCCTTTACTCCTGTCACTATATTTCTTTTATAATTTACAAAGTAACCCTAAGTGGCTATTCGAATTCCCCATAGGTAGTTACAATTCTTGGGATCCCAATACACATGTCACTTAGGCATTTTTTCTCCCGAAAGAAACTAAAATAAAATGTCAATTACATGACTAAGCAAGGGCGTTTCCTTGGGATTTAATAAACTCATTTCAAATCTCACAATAATAAGATAACATTTAACTGTTTGGGATCCAATAAATGTAATGCAACTTCATGAAGTAAAAATTCCTTATCCAATGTAGTCAATCAAAAAGTACTTTAGTTGTTCCCTATGGCCATGAATTTGATTTTCAATGCAAACTTCCCAATATGTTTCTATAGATCTTGTGAGGTGACTTGAGTAGTGATTTTGATAGTTCTGTTGAGGCCTGGAAATTCGCAGGCAACAACAGCAAGGGATTCGCCCCAGTCAACGTTCCCAACTAGCCCGTGACTGTTTGGTGTAGGGAATCTGTCTGGTTTGCGGTCCGGCTACCGTAGGTCAAGTAACAAAAATAAAAGGTTTTACCGGTTGTGGGCCAGTCCACCATGTATATTTTTTTATTTTTTAGTTTTAAGTATGACATGCAAGTGCCTAGCTAAAATGCAGATTGATTAAGAATGCAAGGAGTGGTCACAATGTGACGCGCAGGTTCTTACCTCTCGTCTTAGACTCTCTTGCATCTGAATCACACACAACAAGGAATTAAAACTAACTACTTAACCTATCCCTAGGGAGCAAGATTATCATTTATTAATGAGTAATGTATTTTGTACATGCATTATGAAAAAATAAATAGATAGCTGATAATTCTTTCAAAACACATGAACATTTAAAGATATTTGAACAACCAGATAGCCAATTGTTTATGAATAATATTTATCACTCATAGTGGAAATTTTCATAAAATAAACCAGAGATCATTCATACAAGAACATAGGTTCAAAGAGTTAGAACGATCTCACAGTTAATGGACACAAAGTTGAAAACGAAATAGTTCCTCTTCAACAAATCCATAGCACAAAATTTGAACATTCCACCAAGCTTTCTCCAACAGGCAAACTGTAATTATCTATTGCAAAAGGAAATAGTTCTTCTTACAATATGTATTCACCAATCTAACTGGGAAAAATTCCCTCCCTTATCTAAATCTTCTATATTTATACAAAAAGAACAAAACTGTTGGGCTGCCCATAAATGACTCTTGGGCTTCCCCAACACTTCACCTCCCATGCTTTGCTTTTATTAAGTGCTTATAGAATTTACAATATATTACAATAAACAAATAAAAGGCTTATGAGGAGGGTCCCGCTTGACTATTCAAAAACTTCTTTCATGCTGAAGCCTCTGAGGCAATGCTTTCGAACTCGGAAGGTTCTAAGAAACGAATATTTATTTCAAATTTAGCAGCCTGATTTCTTATTACTTCTATTCTGGCTGTGCTTAGGCGAAGTTGGTCTTCGAGTAACTGCACACTAACCGTGGAATGAGCTACTTCATTCCTCAGGGTTTGCTCGTCTAGGGATTTGATGTGCCAAACCCTCTGTTCATCTTCCTGATATTTTCTTTGCAATATCTCCAAAAACAGGCTATGCTATGGAAAGGTATCCATTCTCTACTCAGCTTCAACCTGGAAATAATTATACGTAATCAAAAGTATCCTGAAGAACTCTGCACAAGCCCCCTTTATCTTCTTGACAGCCTTCTTGAATTCTTCTGTTGTGTTTATGGTAAACTCCAGTAAATCGTAGTCTTGCCTCAGGGCTTGTTGATCTTTTGATGGTAGATCTACAGGGGTTTCTTCATTCGCTTCTAATCTTGCCAACCTTCTTGTCAGGACTTCTAAGATATCCTGCGATCTATCTACAAAATATGAAGAGGTTTCCAAAATCTCTTTCAGTCGGTTGTCCACCTGCAAAATCTTGCACCTTTCTTCCTCTATGGCTACTTGCAGCTGGTGCATCTTGCTCCTTTGTGCTAGAATGTGCCCCTTGAAAGGATGAAGACTGACCTGCTATTCCTTGGCCTCTTCTAGAGATGTTGTTAATGAGGTAATCTGTTTTTTAAGTTCCACAGTTTTCCCCTGAGATTGCCTTTCAGATTCCTCCAAGGTAGCTTTTTTTAGCTCCAACTCCCTTATCTTTCCTAGCAACTGCTCCTTTTCTGTCCTTAACCCTTGACATTCCTGCTGCAATTTCTCCAGACTTCCTTGGGAATCCTCCAGAGATCTCTTATCAACTTGGAGGAACTGGAGCTTAGCTTTTGAAGACTTTATTTCCTATTGTATGTCTTCAAACTTTATTTTCTTCTCTCTCTCTTCTCAGGGTATCTTTTAGCTGGGAAGTAGACTTCTTTGACTATTCAAGATCAGTCATCATTCGATCTACATTGTCCTCAGAAGCATGGATCAATGTAGCCCCAACTCTGATGGTGAATCTGGGGTCCTTGTCTATCCCATATACTACAGTTTTATCATTTATCATTTTACCCGACTGTCCCCCAGTCTCGACCTTTCTCTCGGTCCTCTTCACTCTTATTTTCCTTTCCCTATCATAAAAAATAGTATTGAAATCCGGTACCTCCTCCCCTTTCTTCTGCTCGAAAGGGATTAGCCTTAGGGTAGGGACCATAGCCTGTCCTGTTGTGCTGCCAGCATTTGCCTCAAGATCTTGAATATCAGGACTACCCAAGTCCTGATCCTGAATGTCTACAGGATCAGAAGTTGATTGCTCTATCACTTCCCCTGTCAGTTTTAGTCTTTCCGCTTCTTGCTTCGTCATTTCCTCATCCAACTTTATTTTCTTTTCCTCCTCTTCACTCCGGACATCTTCTTCTTCATTTCTAGTTGCTTCTTGTTCAACTCTTCTCTTTTCTTCCTCCTCACCTTTGAGCCAGCTTTCAGCTTCCTGTGCTAGTCTCCTAGTATCTTCATTTCTTTTCCTAGCCGCTTCCTCCTCTGCCTTTTCCTGCTCATCCTGTCCTTTCCCGCCTTTGGTGGTGTTTTTCTTTTTAAATATTCTTCTTAAGGCCGTTATATTTTCTGCACTGCGAAAAATGGATTCTTCTTTGTCCCAGTGGCTTGTGTATTCAAAATGTACATTTTCCTCCTTGCAGTGCTCTGCCACTTTATTCCGGGAATCATTCCTGTGGAAATTCATTTCCCCAATTCTTCCACAAATTCATCAGCTTTCTTCACCCTTGTGAACTTATAGTTTCCCAACCTTAATGGTAAAGGAGGGTAAGCCTCTTTCTTATGTTCGAATAGAAAGCTCCCTATACCATCTAAGAAGACCTGTCTAACTGCCTCCTTGTGCACTACATAGCCAGTGGCATACTTGGCCATTAGTGAGGGTGCTCTAGAGAGTCCATGCATTCTGAAGTACAATCCATCCTCTGTTAAGTAGTAGTCTGTATATTCCTCAATCACCTGTAATGCTTCCTCCGACATACAGTTACACTCCTTTAAGAAGATCAATGTATATAATGGCATGATGAAGTGCTCACACACTTCTCTATAGTGACTGTGGTATTTGTGTGCCCACAGTGGCTTGTAAGCTGAGTAGAATGGTGTTCTCTCTCAGTCCCATATACACCTCAGGTTTGGGAAGGGTTGGTTGCATAGTATGCAATCAATCAGTATAGAGCTCATGTAGTACTCTGATCTCTTCTAGGATACCCTTCCTAATGCTGAAGCAATGCATGATGAGAGGCTGTTGGACACAATGTTTGCCCAGTTGAACACTATCCCCTGTGTTGCAACATAGAAGATGATAGGCACCCATTCTAACTTGAAGCTTTTACCATGGGCCCTTCTGAAAATCTTGTTCATCATGAGGGCAATGAACCTGTAAGGGGTTCTCAGTGTGGTAGTATCATATTCCCCGGATGGCCTAGTTCTGAAGTTCTTGCCAGGCACCAGTATTCTCTTCAGTGTCTTGAATAGGTCCAGCTTACTTTCCTTTAGCCAGTCTTCAATCAAGTATACCTGTGATTCTGGTAAGTGGTAGACCAGTGATACATACCCAGGGCTATAGGCAGCATAACCCTGTTTATCAACATTTTCCAAAATCATGGTCGTTACATCTGCCCTGGGCAGAATCCACCCAATCACCTCTAAGCATGGAAAAATCTCAGGTGTGGTAGCCACTCTCATCAAGGCAGAACTCTCTATGTTTGCATATATGGTTTCCTCCTCAAAAATGGCGTCAAGTACCTCCCAGTGTGTTATTAGTCTATAAACTTCTCCCCATTTATATTCGGTTTCCACACCCACTATGCATTTGGTATCTTCGTAAGTATATTCAACTTTGGTGATGATTTCAACCTTGGGTTCCTCCTCTACTATGGGAGCCTTCTTCTTTTGCCTTTTAAACATCTCGAATTTTGCAGAATTTCCCTGTCATACAAAGAAATTGCTTTTAGGATATGTTGGGCCATTCCTCGATGACATTAAAAAATGGAGACAAAATGTATGATCATTTTACCTTGTCTATGCTAAACATGATTGCTGCTATGAAAATAAAACAAACAATACTATAAAACCAAATGTTCCCGCATAAAAACAATCTGCCCAAAAGGCTAAAAATAGCTCACAACCATTATTTGCAGAATCAACTTAAAATATTATGGCTTTTTATAAAACGAAGAATATCCCTCTCCCCTTGCTGAGTAGAAGACAATCTCAAAACCCCCTCTCGGCGCTATGACTTAAATCGCTCCATGGAAAATACGGTGCCTAATCCCAAGCGAAGGATACTCCATGTGATAGTGCATTCTGAACCTAAACTAATCCGAGGTTCGTATTCGAGTTACCAATCTCATTCTAAGGAACCAAACCTCAGCATCTCAAAAGAAAACCAAAGAAATGCTCTCCCCGGACGGCCATAGGCAGACTGGAGGATACTGGTGTGGACAGCGTAACAGCCATCTACACCAGTTTCCCCAGCAGTCGAGTGCGGGCTGCAAACCCATAACGTCTGTGAAAGTTATCATCAGGCAAAAACACAAACACCCCCCACCAAGCCGATAGACCATTTACCTAGATTATATATACACGCTGAAAAAGAAACCTAGGAAATCACTAACCGCCAAGACAGGAGCTAACTGAGGGCGACAGAATCAGTTTGAACATTCGAACGAAAAGGTAAAATGGGCATAAGGGCCTACCTGGCAATGTTGTGCGCAACCGGTGGAGAAGAAACCACAAACCTCCACGGCGGAGCCACCTAGGAGCGAGGTACCGACAGCAAGTGCGTTGTTCTGTGCGAGTGATAATGACAGTACGGGAAAAAGACAACAATAAAATAATAAACCCCAAACCCAAAATATATATGCCCCAGTCAACGAATAATCGACGGGAAAAAATAAGATCATCGGGCGGAAAAACAACTGTGGGGTCGGTGATCCGGTCAGTAGCATCTCCACAATGGTGGATGATGAAACAGCTAGGAGAACCGCAATGGCATCGACAAAGAAACAAATCAAAACTCGCATCGGAGCTCGCAAGACTAAGGCTTCGGAACAATATATGGTTGGAGAGCCGCAACGGCGAAACCATAAAAGAAATCGAGTTTCGTAGACCAATCAAAATTGAAGCAAAAATAAACATGACTTCGGCGAAAACGAAAAAATAGGTCAAGCGGAAAACAAAATCAAACTACTTCGAAAAGATAGTGCCTTCCAGAGCTGCAACGGCGAGAGCTAAAATCTTAAGGATTTGCGAGTCAAAACGGTGGGATCGGAAAAGGTTATTACAATCCTCAGGAAGCTTTGCAGTACCTCCTCCGCAACGGCAGAAGATGTAGAGAAAAATGTTTCGACGGTATTCCAACAAGCCGCCGATTAAGAAAAATAAATAAAAGCATCGAAGGAAATAAATCTTGGATTGGACCCAACTTCTTGTTACTTCTCCGCAACGGCGGGCGCACAATTAACTGTGCTTCTGACTCATAGTCTCAAATGTTTCCAACGGCAAGGAAAAATCAATTGAAACTGTAAAACATCGCTGGCATAAAAGTAATCTTTGCGCAAACATCAAACAAACCAAGGAGCTGAGCAAAAATAAATAAATTTTTTTTTTTGAATTTTGGGAAAATGTTGCAGCTGCAACAATTGGAGACTACTTGGTGAACCCTAGATTTCTGAATCAACTTCTACCCAGTAAAATACTATTTAATCATTTAGCTCATAAGTTGAATACTTCTAGATGCTTGTATTCCTAAGATGTCAAACACATGCATTCGAATCATTTAGAACAGTCCATTCTTTGGAAATGGGAACACCCAAAATATTTGAAAGTCCGGATAACTCTTTTGAGGCTTAGTAGGTGAGTTTTATTTTACCTCTGTCTTTGGGTACTTTCTAGCTTGGACACCACAGGATCATAACATATGGTAAACAGATCTATTCATTTGTTTCTCATTCCAATGCCAACTGCACTTTGTGCCCCTTTTGAACTTTTGTTCTTTTGAATCCTCCATCTGCCTTTCTTTCTGAATTTTATTCAGTCTCTTCTATCCATAGTGTCCTTTTGTGTGAGAGATGTTTTTACTTTTCAGCTCATGGACGGAGAAGAACTTTTGGCAGATTATTTTCACGTTTCTGATACTTCGTTTGATATGTATTGCTTCTTTTAGGAGTTTTGACTCTTAACAGCCGTTAGGATTTTAAAATCATGGCATGGGATCATTTATATATAATAAACTGTTTACCTTGCTTCCTTTTCGTGGGTCTTTTTCTATCACTCCCTAGGACATCTTAGATGTGAGATGGATGGAGCCTCGAAATAGTATTCCAGACCTCTTAATTTTGAGTTATTTTCAGGGGTTAAGCAGGACTTCAATGAGTGCATAGCCATTTAGGAAAACTACTTACTAGAATAAATTCTATCATTTCAAAATAAAACGCACAGTATTATCCCAAATTTTTCAGTTAATCAAGAACCCTGATGCTTTCCATGCAACTAAAAGTTTGCCTCTTTTATTCAAAAACAAACCAAAATAACCAAAAAAAAAACGGTAAATCAAAGTAAAACTACATCAAATTATTTATGTAAAAGGTCATCAAATCAAAATATCAAAATAAAATTTGAGAACCAACCACTACCTGATCAGTTCTGTGCCCACCCCTAAAAAAATCTATCAACTTATGAGTCAAGGGGCTAGGCTTGATTGTAGACGTGAAATACCTAACCGTGATCTAATTCTGCTATTTTTGAAACCGAAACTATGTCTACCGATTTACAATCACTCCCATCAGCCTGTGAACATTGAAGGAGATCAGGATGAGTGTCAGTCATATTGCTGGCTTCTTCTGATGCAAGATATCTTAGTTCAAGCTCCGTCAGATAATTCACCAAAACAGAATTTGCAGATTCATTTCCTTCTTCCAACTTAGTGATAGTGTGATTCATGTAAGGTTCCCTTAAAATTTTGATCTAATTTGGGACCCCTTTATGAGGCAACCATAAATGTGACCAATCTGAAGCAAAATACCCCTTTAACCTCACGGACCAGTCTCGGTTCAGAATAAGTCCATACCCATCCGGTATGTCAGCCACCACAATATCAATAAATTGACATATCTTGTTATTTGCAGATAAACTAATGAGGACATTCTCCATTTCTCCCATTGCTTTGACATTAGTTCTGTCTAATTGAGTAACTTCCCAAGCAGTAGGTTTTGACTGCCCATTAATTTTTTTGCAAACTGCGAGTGGCATAACATTCACTGATGATCCAGAATCTACCAGACAATTATGCACCTTCTGGTTCAAAATTTCCAGATTCAAAAGGAAAGGTGGGGTTCTAGCTTTCCCTTCCCCAATTGATTTGACATCTTCCTCCATAGGTTGGTTTTCGGTAGGTATCACTTCCTTTGGCTCTTCAGGATTTTCAATATTTTCTTTGTTAACACCTACATGGTCTTCAATAGGCTTAACAGGCTTGTTGATTTGCTCCAGATTTTGGCTGATAATGGTAATTTCAGGTACTTTGTCCTCAACATTCTTCTTTGGCTGTTTCCTGACATTCTCTTACAACTTCTTAATTTTTGTGATTATTGAATTGTCTTTATTTACCAAATTCATGTCTTTTTTTGTCATTTTTATATTCTCAGGTTTAAGAGTACTTTTTTCTGTATCAAACAGCGAGACACAATCCCATAAAAACATGGTATCATTTTTTTGTTTTTCTATGTTCTCATTACCTTTTCCCTTCTCATCACTATCCTCAGTCAATTTAGAATCCAAGAGCTGATTCATTACCAATGCCATTGAATTTAACCATTGAGGACAATTCTTTTCAGAATGAGGTTATTGGTGAAAAGTGCAAAAATTATACATCCCTACCTCTGTTAGATTCATTGATGCTGAACCGTGTGGAGGAGTCTTGAATTGGTTGTTATCTTTCCTTTTTTTGTAGTAAGGCTTATAAGCTTTCTGAGATTCTTTTTCCTTCAACAAATATATTATTCTGTTGGAAAGATTTTACATCATCTTTAACATCCCCTCAAAATCATGTGATTGCTCTTCTTTAGGTTTAGATAGCAATAAGGCTCTTTTCCCAGACGTTTTTTCTCCAGACTGTTCAGGATAATCTTCTATACTTTCCTTTTCAGCCTCTACTCTTTCTGCTTCTTCATACGTCTCTGCTAACGTAGGCTTAACTTGAGATTTTGCGAACATAGCCAAGTATGGACCTAAAGCTGAGCTATAATACTCAATCAGAACTTTATCAGAGGGCTTATAAATTGCAGAGAAGTTCTTGAGGTAAGCGGAAAATATTTGAGTGAAATTGTGTACCTTTTCTTTCCTTTCTTTTTTTAAAGTGCCTAATCCTTTCATTAGTGCTGCATGCGTCTTTTGGGCTGCATACTTACTTCTAAAAATCCTTTCAAAGGTATCCCAATCTGGGATAGAGTTTGCAGGAAAACTAAAGTACCATGATGCTACTGCTCCTTTAAGGGTGTGTGGAAAACTTCTACAAACTACATTCTCATGTTCCCCAGGCCTTAATCCTTCTATCGCCAAATAGAAACTTTGCAAATGGTCATCTACTACAACCTTCTGATTTGGATCAAACTTAGGCAGCAACTTCTCAAAAGCTTGAGGTAAGTCATGCAACGGAGGTGTAAGGTTCAAGGGTGATATGGCTTTCCAAGCAGGTGGTGGATTTGGTAGGTTAGGTGGCTGATTTGCATTTACACCTGCCATGAGTCTGGGTGGAGAGTGAGGGGGTGAAGGAATATGAGTTCGCATAGGTGAACAGTACGGTGTGTTTGGGCCTATTTGATTCCAAGGCTGAACAACCTCCTGTAATGCTCCTTCAACTAACTCTTCCAAATCTCCAACCAACACTGAATCTTCCAAGATGGGACGGTCTTTCTTCTTGTATTCTCTTCGGGGTAAATCAGGAATAATGGGTAATCCTCCAATAATCTTTACATAAGCCCGTGTGTGTCTTCTCAAATCATTTACCACTTGGTTGTCCACAGCAAACAAATTCTCTCTATTCTCTTTAGTATTTGGATCAGGAAATAAACTACTTTCAAAACTATCATTGGTGGAGTTATTTCGAGGAAATGGATTTCCCCGGCCATCCATGCACTGGCGGCCCTCCTTCTAGCGCCAAAAACTGTTGAGGCTTGGAAATTCGCAGGCAACAACAGCAAGGGATTCTCCCAAGTCAACGTTCCCAACTAGCTCGTGACTGTTTGGTGTAGGGAATCCGTTCGGTTTGCGGTCCGGCTACCGTAGGTCAAGTAACAAAAATAAAAGGTTTTACCAGTTGCGGCTCGGTCCACTATGTATATTTTTGTATTTTTTAGTTTTAAGTATGACATGCAAGTGCCTAGCTAAAATGTAGATTGATTAAGAAGGTAAGGAGTGGTCACAATGTGATGCGCAGGTTCTTACCTCTCGTCTTAGACTCTCTTGCATCTGAATCACACACAGCAATGAATTAAAACTAACTACCTAACCTATCCCTACGGAGCAAGATTATCATTTATTAATGAGTAATGTATTTTGTACATGCATTATGAAAAAAAATCACAGATAGCTGATACTTCTTTCAAAACACATGAACATTTAAAGATATTTGAACAACTAGATAGCCAATTGTTTATGAACAACATTTATTACTCATAGTGGAAATTTTCATAAAATAAACCAGAGATCATTCATACAAGAACATAGGTTCAAAGAGTTAGAATGATCTCACAGTTAATGGATACAAAGCTGAAAACAAAATAGTTCCTCTTCAACAAATCCATAGCACAACATTTGAACATTCCACCAAGCTTTCTCCAATAGGCAAACTATAATTATCTATTGCAAAAGGAAATAGTTATTCTTACAATATGTCTTCACCAATCTAACTGGGGAAAAGTCCCTCCCTTATCTAAATCTTCTATATTTATACAAAAAGAACAAAACTGTTGGGCTGCCCACAAATGACTCTTGGGCTTCCCCAACACTTCACCTCCCATGCTTTGCTTTCATTAAGTGCTTATAGAATTTACAATATATTACAATAAACAAATAAAAGGCTTATGAGGAGGGTCCCGCTTGACTATTCAAAAACTTCTTCCATGCTGAAGCCTCTGAGGCAATGCTTTCGAACTCGGAAGGTTCTAAGAAACGAATATTTATTTCAAATTTAGCAGCCTGATTTCCTATTACTTCTATTCTGGCTGCGCTCAGGTGAAGTTGGTCTTCGAGTAACTGCAGACTAACCGTGGAATGAGCTAATTAATTCCTTAAGGTCTGCTCGTCTAGGGATTTGATGTGCCGAACCCTTTGTTCATCTTCCTGATATTTTCTTCGCAATATCTCCAAAAACAGGCTATGCTCTGGAAATAGTATCCATTCTCTGCTTAGCTTCAACCTGGCAACGATTATACGTAATCAAAAGTCTCCTGAAGAACTCTGCACAAGCCCCCTTTGTCTTCTTGACAACCTTCTTGAATTCTTCGGCTGTGTTTATGGAAAACTCTAGTAAATCGTAGTCTTGCCTCAGGGCTTGTTGATCTTTTGATGGTAGATCTACAGAGGTTTCTTCATTCGCTTCTAATCTCGCCAACCTTCCTGTAAGGACTTCTAAGATATCCTGCGATCTATCTAAAAAATATGAAGAGGTTTCCAAAATTTCTTCCAGCCTGTTGTCCACCTGCAAAATCTTGCACCTTTCTTCCTCTATGGCTACTTGCAGCTGGTGCATCTTGCTCCTTTGTGCTAGAACGTGCTCCTTGAAAGGCTGAAGACTGATCTGTTGTTCCTTGGCCTCTTCTAGAGCTGCTGTTAATGAGGTAATCTGTTCTTTAAGTTTCGCAGTCTGCCCCTGATATTGCCTCTCAGATTCCTCCAAGGTAGCTTTCTATAGCTCCAACTCCCATATATTTCCTAGCAGCTGCTCCTTTTCTGTCCTTAAACCTTGACATTCCTGTTGCAATTTCTTCAGACTTCCTTGGGAATCCTCCAGAGATCTCTTCTCAACTTGGAGGAACTGGAGCTCAACTTTTGAAGACTTTATTTCTTGTTGTATGTCTTCAAACTTTCTTTTCAATCTATTATTTTCCTCTCTCTCTCTTCTCAGGGTATCTTTTAGCTGGGCAGTAGACTTCTTTGACTATTCAAGATCAGTCATCATTCGATCTACATTGTCCTCAGAAGCATGGATCAATGCAGCCCCAACTTTGATGGTGAATCTAGGGTCCTTGTCTGTCCCATATACTACAGTTTTATCATTTATCATTTTACCTGACTGTTCCCCAGTCTTGACCTTTCTCTCGATCCTATTCACTATTCTTTTCCTTTCCCTATCATAAAAAATAGTGTTGAAATCCGGTACCTCCTCCCCTTTCTTCTGCTCGAAAGGGATTAGCCTTGGGGTAGGGACCATAGCTTGTCCTGTTGTGCTACCAGCATCTGCCTCAAGATATTGAATATCAGGATTACCCAAGTCCTGAGCTTGACTGTCTACAGGTTCGGAAGTTGATTGCTCTGTCACTGCCTCTGTCAGTTTTAGTCTTTCCTCTTCCTGCTTCGTCATTTCCTCATCCAACTTTCTTTTCTTTTCCTCCTCTTCACTTTGGGCAGCTTCTTCTGCCTTTCTAGTTGCTTCTTGTTCAACTCTTCTCTTTTTTTCCTCCTCACCTTTGATCCAGCTTTCAGCTTCTTGTGCTAGTCTGCTAGCATCTTCATTTCTTTTCCTAGCCTCTTCCTCCTCTACCTTTTCCTGCTCATCCTGTCCTTTCCCACCTTTGGTGGTGATTTTCTTTTTAAATCTTATTCTTAAGGCCGTTATATTTTCTGCACTGTGAAAAATGGATTCTTCTTTGTCCCAGTGGCTTGTGTATTCAAAATGTACATTTGCCTCCTTGTAGTGCTCTGCCACTTTATTTTGGGAATCATTCCTGTGGAAATTCATTTCCCCAAAATGGAATTTACCCAATTATTCCACAAATTCATCAGCTTTCTTCACCCTTGTGAACTTATAGCTTCCCAACCTGAATGGTAAAGGACGGTAAGCCACTTTCTTATGTTCGAATAGAAAGCTCCCTATACCATCTAAGAAGACCTGTCTAACTACCTCCTTGTGTAATACATAGACAGTGTCATACTTTGGCAGTAGTGAGAGTGCTCTGGATCATCCATACATTCTGAAGTACAATCCATCCTCTATTAAGTAGTAGTCTGCATATTCCTCAATCACCTGCAATGCTTCCTCCGACATACAGTTACACTCCTTTAAGAAGATCAATGTAGATAATGGCATGATGAAGTGCTCACACACTTCTCTATAGTGACTGTGGTAATTGTGTGTCCATAGTGGCTTGTAAGCTGAGTAGACTAGTGTTCTCTCTCGGTCCCATATACACCTCAGGTTTGGGAAGGGTTGGTTGCATAGTATGCAATCAATCAGTGTAGAGCTCATGTAGAACTCTGATCTCTTCTGGGATACCCCTCCTAATGTTGAAGCAATGCAAGCTGAGAGGCTGTTGGACACAATGTTTTCCCAGTTAAACATTGTCCCCTATGTTGCAACATAGAAGATGATAGGCACCCACTCCAACTTGAATCTTTTACCATGGGCCCTTTCGAAAATCCTGTTTAGCATCAGGGTAATGAACCTGTAAGGGGTTCTTAGAGTGGTAGTATCATATTCCTCGGATGGCCTAGTTTTGAAGTTCTTGCCAGGCACCAACATTCTCTTCAGTGTCTCAACTAGGTCCAGCTTAATTTCCTTTAGCCAGTCTTCAGTCAAGTATACCTGTGATTCTGGTAAGTGGCATGCCAATGATACATACCCAGGCCTATAGGCAGCATAACCTTGTTTATCAACATTTTCCAAGATCATGGTCATTACATCTGCCCTAAGCAGAATCCACCCAATCACCTTTGAGCATGGAAAAATATTAAGTCTGGTAGCCACTCTCATCAAGGAATACCTCTCTATGTTTGCATATATGGTTTCCTCCTCAAAACTGGTGTCAGGTACCTCCTAGTGTGTTATTAGTCTGTAAAAATTCCCCCCATTTATATTCGGGTTCCACACCCACTATGCATTTGGTATCTTTGTAAGTATATTCAACTTTGGTGATGATTTCAACGTCGGGTTCCTCCTCTACTATGGGAGCCTTCTTCTTTTTCCATTTAGACATCTCGAATTTTGCAGAATTTCCATGTCATACAAAGAAATTGCTTTTATGATCTGTTGGGCCATTCCTCGATGACATTCAAAAATGGAGACAAAATGTATGAGCATTTTACCTTGTCTATGCTAAACATGATTGCCGCTATGAAAATGAAACAAACAATACTAAAAAACCAAATGTTCCCGCATCAAAACAATCTGTCCAAAAGGCTAAAAACAACTCATGACCATTATTTGTAGAATCAACTTAAAATATTATGGCTTTTTATAAAATGAAGAATATCCCTCTCCTCTCGCTGAGTAGAAGACAATCTCAAAACCCCCTCTTAGCGCTATGAATTAAATCGCTCCATGGAAAATATGGTGCCTAATCCCAAGCGAAGGATACTACATGTGATAGTGCATTTTGAATCTAAACTAGTTCGGGGTTCGTATTCGAGTTACCAATCTCATTCTAAGGAACCATACCTCGACATATTGGAAGAAAACCAAAGAAACGCTCTCCCTGGATGGCCACATGCAGACTGGAGGATACTGGTGCGGACAGCGTAACGACCGTCTGCACCGATTTCCCCAGAAGTCGAGTGTGGGCTGCAAACCCATAACTACCGCAAAATTTATCATCAGGAAAAACCACAAACACTCCCCACCAAGCCGACAGACCATTTACCTAGATTATATATACATGCTGAAAAAGAAACCTAGGCAATCACTAACCACCAAGACAGGAGGTAACCGAGGGTGAAAGAATCAGTTTGACCATTCGAACGGAAAGGTAAAATAGGCATAAGGGCCTACCTGGAAATGTGCTGCACAAATGGTGGAGAAGAAACCGCAAACCTCCACGGCAGAGCCACCTAGGAGCGAGGTACCTACAACAGGTGTGTTGGTCTGTGCAAGCGATAACGACATCACGAGAAAAATACAACAATAAAATAATAAACCCCAAACCCAAAATATATACGCCCCAGTCAACGAATAATCGACGGGAAAAAATAAGATCATCGGGCAGCAAAACAACTGCGGGGTCGGCGATCCGGTCGGTAGCATCTCCGCAATGGCGAATGATGAAATGGCTAGGAGAACCGCAATGGCATCAGCAAAGAAACAAATCAAAACTCGCAAGACTAAGGCTTCGAATCAATAGATGGTTGGAGAGCCGCAACGGCGAAACCATAAAAGAAATCGAGTTCTATAGACCAATCAAAATCGGAGCAAGAATAAACATGACTTCGGCGAAAACGAAAAAATCAGTCAAGTGGAAAACAAAATCAAACTACATCGAAAATATAGTGCCTTCCAGAGCCGCAACGGTGAGAGCTAAAATCGTAAGGATTTTCCAGTCAAAACGGCGGGATCGGAAAAGGTTAATACAATCCTTAGGAACCTTCGCAGTACCTCCTCCACAATGGTGGAAGACGTATAGACAAATGTTCCGATGGTATTCCAACAAGTTGTTGATTAAGAAAAATAAATAAAAGCATTAGAGGAAATATATCTTGGATCAGACCCGACTTCTTGTTACTTCTCCGCAATGGCGGGCGCGCAATTAACTATGCTTCCAACTCATAGTCTCAAATGCTTCTGAAGGCAAGGAAAAATCAATTCAAACCGTAAAACATTTCTATCATAAAAGTAATCTTTGCGCAAACATCAAACAAACTAAGGAGCTTAGCAAAAAGAAATAAAAGGAGGGTCCCAATTTTTTTTGAATTTTGGGAAAATGTTGCAGCTGCAACAAGTTCCCAAGCCCTCATCCCTGAATTTACTTAGTTCCGCCATACACTAGTCTTTTGGGATAGGATATTCAAAATATCATGTTGGGGGGTAAGTGGAATTTCTCAAACTCTCTTGCAATGGTCTGGTGTACATTCCAAAATTTCTCAAATGATGATGAAACCTCTGTCTGTAATTTTTCCCCTGCTTTTTGACAATTATCTAAGGTAGTGTAATCGATCTGCATCTCTTCTATGGTCCTCTTGGGAAAATTTGATGGTATATTAGGATGTTTATTATGCTATGCTTCCATGCCCTTTAGATTATATTTTACATCTGTAATCTTGTGGCCTCTCCTTTGGGATACTTCTAACACCTCCTTGATCTTTGATGCTATTTTTTTCACTTCAAACAATTGGTCTATAATTAATTCCTATGAATGAAACAATTGTTATTGCAACATAGTTGCATAGGTTGAGAATTGATCCAAGCTATTCCTTTCTTCCTTAGAGGCATCCACTTCTTATGTTAGAACATTCTTCTCCTGCTAAAGTGTCTTAATTTGAACTTACATCATGACCTTCTCTGCAAACAGTTCATAAACTTGGAATTTTAGAGCATCTCTTTCTATTTGCAGGGCTTGAGTTAAGACCTCTAATGTTCTCTTTTTGATCTCCAAGGCCTCATGATCATGTACTAGATTAACCCTCTCTCTCCTAGCTTCCAAGAGGATGTATTGTAAAGTGATGATCCTTTTCTTGGCTTGTTTGAGGTCCCAAGACATCTTCTGGATTTTTTCTTGGTTGTCCATGGTAGCAGTCACATTCATAGAATCCATGAATTTGGGTGCCTTGTCAGTCCCTTTGAATATTGACACCCACTTTATAGTAACAATTTGTGGTCGTGATGAAATATTAACTCTCTTCTTTGTTCTTTTGATAATGTTATTCCTCTTAGGATAAGATATTATAGTATACAATCGAGCTACAACATGCTCTTGGGATGGTGTGTATGGAGTGATGCCCATTTATCTAAAGGGAAGGTGACCCCAAGTGAGTGGTATTTATCTGGTTGTACTAGGAATTTCTATGTCTATGTTTTGAGTTATGGTATCTTGTGCCTCATCAGTTTGTTGTTTCTCTTTCTCTACAAATATATTCTAGGATTCTTCCTCTTTTTCTTTTAAAGTTCCTCTTGGAGCATTTTATCTTGTCTATTATGGGATTCTGCTTGTTCTTTGAGAAGCTCTACCTAGATGATCCTTTCTTCTTCATATTTATTTTCTTGCTCCTGATATCTCAACATTCTTTCTATTTCTACAAGTAGATATTCAAATTCAACCTTCTTTAGAGCAACTTCTATTAGCTTCTCTTAGCAGGTAGAACTTCTAATTATGCACACTTCAATAAAATTTCTTATCTGCACAAAATTGATCAGTGTAGGAATAATAAAACATAATATTTGTGCAATGGTTAACTACTTTTATGTGGCTATCATTCCTATTGAAGGTCCTTTATCCAAATTGAAAGGCCTAAAAATTCTTGGTCAACATTGAAGACTCCTTTACTTTGGAAATTGTGTATTCTCCAATAGTTATTGGTATGAATGGTCATGATTCTTCTTATTGTTGTTCAAAGAATGTCCTATCCCATCAATGAATGTATGCCTCACAATTTCCTTGAGGACCATGTAGTCCATGACATACTTAGGGAACATGTATATATCCTTAGACCTTTCATATATGAGTAGATAATTAAGTCCCCTCATCTACGAGGTACCATTCCCCCAAGTAGGATATTTTTTATGGAACCACCAAACATGCAGTTGGGTAATTTTTAGAGGATGATTTCGTATAAAGGAACAATGAACTCTTTAAAAAAATTCTTATAATAACTTACATATTTTTATTCCCATAATGCTTGAAAACACACATGTATGGGTGCTTCGAATAGGTTCCATTACCACCCCATGCCCGGGAAATTGTTGAGGATGCACACTGTATCAATCATGTATGAATCCATATGAAATTATGAATTTCACTCATAGAGGTCATTTTGTGCCCTTTGAATTGCATCTTCCATACTCGTGGAAATAATCACAACATAGTTAAACCTTGTAACTTGCACCATGCCAAGATATAGCATTGGAGTCTATTTTATATTGAAGTGTGAGGTGTTAGAAGTTCCATATACTCTACATGAAAGGGTTGTGGCTACTTGATAAGGCTAATTTAACATATTTGTTTCATATTCAACACTTTCCCTCGCAAAATTGTTTTCTGGAAAGCCATACTTTATTAATGAAGTCTATGTAGTCAAGTTTCAAACCTTTAACCCATTCAAGTGTGTTACACCAAAAAATTATCACTTTTCTTGGCTCCCTAAAGTTCATATGCCTAAATAATTTTGGAGGAATTTTTCCTTACTAGAATCCCATTTCTAGGAGCTTTGATGCACCTTGCCTCTTGACATAAGGCATTATCCAAGCCTGATGCTGGTTGCTAGTGGACAAAAAGCATCGATGATACTCCTTGCCTTTGCACAAGGATATTTGACCATTCCTAATGCATGTTGCTACTACGCAAATAGTGTCCTCACTCACAAAAAGGAAAAAAGAGAGCTTTCAAGATCCTTCTAGATCCTTCTAGAAGAAATCCCTTGTGGAGGCTTATCCTAAATGATTGCATTAGGTGGTAGTCGAACCCCTAACCTATAAGGATTATCCTTTCCTTTCCATAGGCCCAATACATTAAAATAAATTTCAGTGTAACATATCATAATTTGATTTATCATATAAATATATAGAAGTATCACAAAATTTATGCACATTTGAAGTTGGGGCGTCCAAACCCTTCCAAGAAATTCCAGTGTGGTGAGATTATATCTTCGTTTATTAAATAGATTGCAATAGCTCCAATGCCAATGGAAGTAGAGTGGTTTGGAATTTTAAAATTGGGGTCATAATAATGATGATAACTTGTATCATGGAAGCTACAACTATTTTATGTTGGGATTCAAAACCCTCCTAGGTATTTCTTACAACACACGTTTCTCTTTGTGTGTGTACTCGATTGTCATGGAAACAATTCCATTAGAAGAAGAGTGACCATTACATTTTAGAATTGATATCATAATAGATATTTGATCAAAATTGAGGGAGTTATGGTCAATTCAAATTCACCACTCCAAAACCTTGACCACACAAACCTTAAACACACAAAGGACCTCCATTAAAAAGAATATTTTTTAAAACTATAGTTTTATTTATTTTTATCTTTTTCCATGTAAGATTTACTTTGCAGGAAAATTTGATGGCCTTAGTATTGAATTATTCTTAGATATTATTAACGCAAAATGTACAAGAACATGTGAATTAATTATATATTATAATCTAAAGGACGATGTTGTCAGATGGTGGAATTCACACGACACAAAGGATATGTTGAGACTTCCAAAAGTAAAGTATGAATCATTATTCCTAGATAGGTGGTCTCATGCCAACAAAAACAATAAAGAGAGAACATGGGGTTCATTTTCTATTGAAAACTACCTGTTAATGGTTCATGGATGTCTTTAGAAGGAGAATAAGGTCACTATTTTTATAAACCATAGCAGTAAGCATAATTTTATCAATGTTAACTTGGACAATTATTGGAGGTCTGAACAAAGCATATCCAAAGCACATAGGTTGAGAATGAGGATTCAAATATTTAAATATTTGAACATTAAAATGTATAAATATGTTTCACATTCACATTTTTATGTTAGATATATGGATTATTTGGATATTATTCTTGGATATCCTTTTGTGGATTCAATGGGTATGCTTAATATTAAAGTGAAAAAAGAAGTTTCTAAAGATTAGCTATAAGAAATAGAAAATCACATTGTAGGATATCTTTATTATTAAACAGCAAGGTCCCAAGGAAGAACATGAAGAATTTCTCGTAATGAAGTTAATCAAAATACCTACAAACACATCAGATGGGGAATTTGAGGGTAAATCATAAGAAGAGTTTATCGAAACACCTAAATAAAATCCTCAAGAAGGTAATCAAAATGAAGAATAATCCAACAAGTTATTTAACTTAAAGGAACCCCATGTTTAAGTGTCAAATAAAGAATCAATACCTAAAGATGTTGTGTATTACCACCTACACTATCATGAGAGACAAAGGTCATAAACCTGAGAATTAACACAATTATTTTTACCAATATCAAACTAGAAAGGAACCCAATGTAGAGGTACATGGAGGACTAGAATAAATGAGTGGAGATATCTAAGTAGAAAAGTGATAACAAGGATCCCAACAACTACCAAATTCAATATCAAGGTTGAAAGGAAACAATTGGACCCTGTGTTGATGTTTCAGTAGGATGGATGGATTCCCATGTGTTGAAATTTCTTAATTTGCTTAGATCATATCTTAAAACAAATAGTTATTGTAAGATCACTAAAATAATAAAAAAGCATAGAACCACAAGAACAAAATATTTTCCTCGGGGAAATCACTAGGGAGAAAACCCCGCAAAACTTCCTCAGTATAGAACTCAACCAGAGTATTGTAAAACATAGACAAATGCTTCTCTCTTCTTTCTGGCACACTAATCTTTCTCTCTCTTGAAAACAAATTGAGTGAGTGAGTATAAAAGAAGGGGAGTTCCTCCCTATTTAATATCTTTAGTTTACTTGACCTCTAACCTAATAGGGTCGACTTCTCTAACTGACTGGACCGACTTGTCCAACTGGACACCACAAATAACATTTATTATATTGAAACTTGGGTACTATTGACCTGACTTACATATGGAGGTTTACATTGATTCTTCAATGATACTAACAAGACCGAAATCATCTCTCAAAGGAGGAATACAATTAATACATATGGAATATCTTCTAAAGTTATAATACTTTAATACTCCCTCTTAACTAGGAAGGCATTCGACCACAACAATAACTGCTACTACAACTGTAAAACTGACTGGTGAGTATCTATATGTCATAGGAAGTTTTGGAACATCATCATTTATCTTCATCATTGATATCAGCTAGATAATCTTCTGCAATATTGATTTTTCATACGTACTTAGGCATCTTCTTGTTATTTTTTCAACATTAAGCTATCATTATGTTAGGATCTTTACTGAGAGAATAACAAGTACAGCAATCAAACACAAGAGACAATGAAAATGGTGTTTTTGATCGGGGAAACCATAAATGGAGAAAACCCCGCAACTTCCTCAGAGATAGAATCAACACAAGATGTAAAACCCCAAAATAGTAAGATGCACTCCCGACAGCAGTAATCTTCTTCTTGTCTAGCCCCAGTGTCTTCTCCTTCCTCAACTATGCGCTACACTTGAGTGTGTGAGTGATGTGTGTTAAATAGAGATCCCAGCTCTCTATTTATACTAATCTCGACATGACTAAAACCCTACTAGGGCCGACCTCTACTAGGAAATTCTAATAACCCTAGTGCCCCGGAACTGCGGGGACTTTAACTCTTACACAATAGGAGGGTTACCCATTATGACTTGACATGACTTGTTTACATTATTGATCCTCCCGATCGGAACATCGGGTCATGACAACATGACTCAAATACATAATAGATACATCTTGGAATAAACATCGGGTTACAATACATAAAATACATAGATGAATACATTCCAAAGTTACTAATACATCAACATTCCCTCTTAACTAGGAAGGTATTCTTTCGACACAATTTTCAGCACTGTTCTTCTTCTCTGTATCAACTGGATCATCTCATCATCTGCATCTCGAGTCTTCTAAGTATTCAAGTCATCTTCATCCTTCGAATCTGGATCATCTCTCGATCTGGATCATCATGGGACATCATCATTGGATCTGGATCATCTCTTGATCTGGATCAACATCAAAGGATATGGATCATCTCTCGATCTAGATCAGCACCGCTGGATCTGGCTCTGGATCATCTCTCGGTCTGGATCAACATCACTGCTGGATCTAGAACATCACTTGATCTGGATCTCTCGAAGTCATCATAACTGGATCTGGATCATAGCTCGATCTGGATCTCACCTAGTCATCATCATGTGTGTACTATCTCATCATAGGAAGTTCTACAGAGCCAACCTTCTTTCATGATAGGTGTATTCCTACCTCCTTGTAGGTATTTGGTAGCCCTTATATCTGACCTACTCGTCAGAAAGGCGGTAGCCCTTACATCTATGTAGTAGCTCATCCTACATCAGAATGGCCAGCACTCACATCTGACCTACTCATTAGAATGGCGGTAGCCCTTACATGTGTCCTACTTGATAGAATGGCCAGCACTCACATCTGACATGGGAGGAACCAAATCCTTTAGCCATGAACAGAATGGCTCTGCCCTTACATCTGACATGCTCGTTAGAATGGCGGTAGCCCTTACATCTGTCCTACTCGACAAAATGGCCAGCACTCACATTTGACATGGGAGGAACCAAATCCTTTAGCCATGAACAGAATGGCTCTGCCCTTACATTTGACCTGCTCGTTAGAATGGCCAGCACTCACATCTAACATGGAAGGAACAAAATCCTCTCACCATGACAGAATGGCTCAACCCTTACATCTGACTTGCTCGTCAGAATGGCTTTGGGACTCATCACTTCCCCTTGGAGGAAACCTCGATCTGGAGAACACCAAGATTCTCCCTGAAGTACTTGAAATTCACTCTAGCTAATGGCTTTATCAACACATCAGCTATCTGTTCCTCCGTCGCAACATATTGGAGCTTCACTGCTCCCCTCTGCACCATATCGCTGATATAGTGATACTTGATCTCGATATGCTTTGACTTGTCATGGAATACTGGATTCTATGACAACTTCACACAACTCTGATTGTCACAATGTATACAAGTAGCATCCAACTGGAGATCAAATATATCGGACAGTAGCTTCCGCAGCCATACTTCCTCACAACTAGCTGAACAAGCTGCGACATACTCTACTTTAGCTGTACTTAGTGCCACACAGGATTGCTTCCTGCTAAACCAAGAGATCACACCTGATCCCATACTGAAGCAACACCCTGAAGTGCTCTTCCTATCGATGGCACTGCCTTGCCAATCTGAATCAACACAACCCTCCAGGTTAATCTTTTGATTTGCATCATACTTGAGCCCATAATCAATTGTACCCCTCAAGTACCTCAGAATATGATTTGCAGCAATCAAGTGAACATTTCTCGGATCTATCAAGAACTGGCTCAAGGTGTTCACAACAAAGCAAATGTCTGGTCTCGTGTTCGTCAGGTACATCAATGACCCAATCATATGACGATACATCGTAGCATCAACCGTCTCTAAAGAAGCATCATTCAATAGCTTCAGGTTCGATGCCATAGGTGTGGCCATAATCTTGCAGTCCATCATCCCAAACCTCTTCAAGATCTCTACTGCATACTTCCCTTGTCTAAGGAAGATTCCATCCACACTCTACCATACCTTCATACCTATAAAGTAATGCATCATACCCAAGTCCTTCATCTCGAAATCGGCAGCAACCTTTCTCTTTGTATCAGTAATCAACCCATCCATACCTGTCACAAACATATCATCTACATATAGTAGAAGCATCACTGGGTTTCCATCTTCAACCTTATAGTAAAGGTTGGAATCTGCTTTACTCTTGGTAAAGCCCAAACTGGATAGAAAGCTATCAATTATGTCGTACCATGTCCTGGGTTCCTGTTTCAAACCGTACAGGGCTTTATTCAATCTGCATACATGAGATTCCTTGTCATGTGTCTCAAAACTAAGTGGTTGTTCTACATACACTTCCTCTTCCACTACACCATTCAAGAAATTAGTCTTGACATCCATTTGGCGTATCTTCCACTGCAGCCAGAGCAAGTATTGATTTGATGGAAATGTATCTGGGCACAAGTGCAAAGGTCTCTTCATAGTCTATTCCTTTTTTTTTGAGAGAAACCTCGAGCTACAAATATTGCCTTATACTTTTCAATGCTACCATTTGCAGCATGTTTTATCTTGTAGATCCATTTGGAAGTTACAACTGACTTCCTATCTGGTCTTGAGACAACATCCCAAACATCATTCTTCATGATTGATTGGTACTCTTCGATCATAGCATCCTTCCATTCTTTCTTTTCTGCTGCTTCTTCATAACTAGAAGGTTCTTTATCAATGAAATCACATAGTAAAGCTACATACCTGGAACAGGATCTGGTCCTTTTTCTTTCTCTATGATTCTCTTCTAGAGCCCCATATCTTTCCGCACCTTGGATAAGTTCTCATACCCAAGCAAGTTTCCTCTTATGAGGATTCTTCTCTAGAGGTGGATCTACAGGTCTTTGTGGTTATTCAAATTCTCGATCTTCTTCTCGAGTTTCTTCATTCATGGTTGTATAATGAATTCTGGGTGCTTCTGCTTCTTCAGGTTCTTCAGTAGGTCTCTTTTTGAATTTGTTGTAAGCTGTGTCTTCATCAAATGTCACATCCATGCTGATGTCAATCTTCTTATATCCTGGGAAATATATTCTGTAAGCCTTCGAGCTTTCAGAGTATCCCACAAATATACCCTTCTTTCCTGAAGGATCTATTTTAGTCCTCTTCTCTTTTGGAATGTGGATGTACATAGGACAACTGAATATTCTGAGATGGCTGACTTCTATTTTCTTTCCAGTGAATACTTCTTCAGGAGTCTTGTTCTCGAGTACTCTATGTGGAGTACGGTTCTGTACATACACCGCTGTTCTGGCAGCTTCCGCCCAAAGATGCATAGGAAGGTCTTGATCATGAAGCATTGCTTTTGCAGCTTCCATGATAGTTATGTTCTTCCATTCTACAACCCCATTCTGTTGTGGATTATAAGGAGTGGACATCTCCCTCTTAATCCCTGATTCTTTGCATAGCTATTTGAATTCATTTGAAGTGAATTCTCTGCCATTATCTGATCGAATGGTCTTGATCTTATTTTCAGTATGGTTTTCGATCAAGGCTTTGAATTCTTTGAACTTATTGAATACTTCATCTTTGTTCTTCATGAAGTAAACCCATGTCTTCCTAGAAAATTCATCAATAAAAGAAACATAATATGCATACCCGTTTAGAGAGTTTGATGACATAGGACCTCATACATTGGAGTGGATGATTTCCAAGATTCCTTTTGCTTTGCTTTCACTGCTTGGAAATGTCTTCTTTGTATTCTTTCCTTTTGCACATCCTTTGCAGACCCCATCTTGTTTTGCTTGAATTTCTGGAAGACCTTCAACAAATTTGCTTGCAATAGGTAGTGCTCTGTAATGCACATGTGCAAGCCTTCTATGCCAAAGTTCACTTGGCTCTACTGTGTCATGGACCAAGGCTTGTTCTGGATGGACTTTAATTTGTACAATCCTCCTTCTTATTCTCCAATCACTACTGCATCATCGATAGCTTTTCCTTTTGGCCACATGATGACTTGACCATCTATGAATGCAACCCGCATTCCTTTTGCATCTAATGCTGATATGGAGAGAAGGTTCTTCTTGAGTCCTGGCACAAACAATACTTCTTTCATTGTTAGAGATTTTCGAGAGTCTAACTTATATGAATATTCCCCACTACCTTTTATTGGATATTGGTAGTCATCTCCTAGCTTGACCTTGTGAGGTGATTCATGTTCTGACAGTCTAACAAAGGATTCCTTGAATCCAGTCATATGTTTGGAAGCCACACTGTCTATAAGCCAATAATCACTACCGTGAGTAATGTTACCTATGAGAGCTGATATCAGAACATATTCATCCTCGCTTGAAGAATCTTCACTTTCATATTTGGATCTCTTCCTGTATGGTTCATCATCCTCTGCAGCATGAGCATGATGTCTTCTTTTGTTGCTCTTCTTTACTATCTTCTGTTTATTAGGACAATTCCTTGCATAGTTTCCTACTTCATCACATGTATAGAATATGATCCTAGATACATCTATTCTAGTATTATCTTTGTGAAAGTGCTTACCTCTAGAACCATGAGATTTTCTCTTGCTTGACTTGGAGTGTACCGTAAGAGTTGGTATTCACTTCCCATATTCTCTTCTCGAGCTTCTTCTTGAGAGCACTCTTCCCATAATCTGCTGAACTTGACTAACTTCTTCCTAGCACAGATTCCTTGGATGAAAGAATCCCATGACCTAGGAAGGCCATTCAATGTAGTCATTAGAATCTCTGCATTTTCCACTTCTTCATCAACTGCTTCTAGTTGTTCTTTGATCTGAGAAACTCTTGTGAAGTAAGACTGGATTGTTTCTGCATTCTGAATCTTCACATTCTTCAGTTGGTTTCTCAGGGTCATCTTTCGATTGATGTTCTTCCCTTCAAACAATTTGGTTAGGGCATCAAACATAGCTTTAGGTGTCTTGAGAGAGGAAACCTGTGGGATAAGGTGATCCTTGATAGAATCAGCAATGATCCTCTTTGCCATAACCATCTTCTTTTTATGTAAGGCCTTTGCCTCATCTCCCTCTAGAACTGGAACCTCCTCATGAATGTAGGAGTCTAATTCATTTTCTTCCAGGACCAAGGAGATCCTATACTTCCAGGCTCGAAAGTTTTCAGCTCCCTCAAGATTTTCATCAAGCTTGGTATGATGAGACATCTTAAATGAGAACCTCAAATGGAAATACAAATATTTTAGATCTTACCAGGTTCAAGGTGTCGGATCTGAAACTTGAGCTGAAATCCTGCAGAGCTGGTTCAAGAGCAAATTAGGGTTTTGCTTTTCCAGAGTTCTGTCTACCCAAATACCTTGAAATTTGTCCCTAAATTCAATTTTGGGGAGGAGATCAATCCAGGCCTAGGTTCACTGAAAAATTCTTCTTTTGTGAAAAGTCCTAATTTTCGATAACAGTGACAGGTCCAAAACAGAAAAACCTCAGAATTGAATTCTGCTTCGACAGAAAGATGTGCCCTAAGGAGGAGATTTGTTCCACCTTACTTTTGCTGAAAATATGTGTAGGAAGATCCACAAACTAGGAATCCCTAGTGCCCATAGCTGCATAGTGTCTTCTTCTCAGGTTAGCTCTAATACCATGTTAGTTTTTCAACATTAAGCTAGCATTATGTTAGGATCTTTACTGAGAGAATAACAAGTACAACAATCAAACATAAGAGACAATGAACACAGTGTTTTTGATTAGGGAAACCATAAATGGAGAAAACCCCGCAACTTCCTCAGAGATAGAATCGGCACAAGATGTAAAACCCCAAAATAGTAAGATGCACTCCTGACAGCAGTAATCTTCTTCTTGTCTAACCCCAGTGTCTTCTCCTTCCTCAACTATGCGCTACACTTGAGTGTGTGAGTGATGTCTGTTAAATAGAGATCCCATATCTCTATTTATAATAATCCCGACATGACTAAAACCCTACTAGGGCTGACCTCTACTAGGAGAGTCTAATAACCCTAGTGCCCCGGAACTGCGGGGACTTTAACTCTTACACAATCGGAGGGTTACCCATTATGACTTGACATGACTTGTTTGCATTATTGATCCTCCTGATCGAAACATCGGGGCATGACAAAATGACTCAAATACATAATAGATACATCCTGGAATAAACATCGGGTTACAATACATAAAATACATAGATGAATACATTCCCAAGTTACAAATACATCAACACTTCTATCATCTTTTGAATTATATTTTGTAGCATCAGTATGTGAATAATGAATCATCTTCTGGGTCTTCTTCTTAAAGCATCAGTATGTGAGTACCGATTCATCGTCTATCTTTTCAGTGTATGAATACTGGATCATCTTCTGGATCATCTTCTATGAGAATAATGGATCGTCGTCTATCTCGTTAGTATATAGATACTGAATCATCTTCAGGATCATCTTCTTATAGTATTACTATGTCGATACTGATACATCATCTGTAAAATCATTAGCATCAACAACAATCTCATTATCATGTTAGTGATAAACTCAAACAACAACTAATGCTAGATCATCATCTGCATTACCGACATAGAGATGATGGAACATAGACACCATCATTAGTATAGGAATACTGAAGAAACATTCAACAACAATTATCAGTGTAACACCACTACTAATAACTCAATTGATCAACTTAACAATCATCAATACTGAAGAAAACATACATCACAACAATACTGAAACAAACATCTCATAAAATATCTCAGCAATCCTCACAACAATACTGAAACAATCATCTCAACAAACATCACAACAATCATCAGTATAACAATACTGCAACAATCATCTCAACAATCATCAAAACATCTCAGCAACCATCATCATCAATCATCAACAATCAACAATATAACAATACCAGGGATACATCTTTTCCTTCAACGTCTCGGAGCAACATCACAGTGAATTCTCTGGTAGATCCATCCAGGCACTTTTTCTAACTTATTAACTCTTTCAAGCCAAACAAGCCTAGTTATATAGATGTATCTCCCTGGGAAACAAACAAGCCTTGTCTGGCTTACTAACCCTTTCAGGCCAAACAAGCCAAGCTAGACATACTAATACCCCTAGGATCAACAGGCCTCGTCTAACTTACTAACCCTTTCGGGCCAAACAAGCCTAGCTAGACTTACCCTCCTATAGACTGATCTACTCACCACTACATCTATCATCCATATACTATAACTCCCTCTTTTGAGAGAGGTCCTTTTGGACTACACCAAGCTTGTATTGAAAGTATTCAAACTTTACATGAGCCATAGGATTAGTCAATACATATGTTGTTCTTGTTTCTTGTACCCACTGTTACATCAAAATATCTTGATCATGTATCATAGCTTTCACAGCTTCCATGATAGATCTATTCTTTCTTTCTGCCACACCATTTTGTTTTGGATTATAGGTAATGATGAGATCCCTCTTAATCCCAGCTTCCTTTCAGTGATCATTGGATTCATTTGATGTGAACTCTCCTCCATTATCTAACCTCAAAATATTTATCTTCTTCTCAGAGAGATTTTCCACTAGGGACTTAAATTCCTTGAACCTTTTAGACACTTCATCCTTTCTTTTCAAAAAGTATATGCAAGTCTTGTGGGAGTAGTCATCAATAAAAGAAGCATAGTAGACATACCTGCTTAATGAAGTAGTTTGCATTGGCCCACATATGTCTGAATGAATAATATATAAGATCCCTTTTGCTTTACTATCACTTTTTGGATAAGGATTCTTAGTATTCTTCCCTTGTGCACATCCTTTGCACACTCCTTCATGTTCTATCTAAATTTTTGGTAAACTAGTCGCAACCTTTCTTACAATTGGTAGAACTTTGTAGTGAAAATGAGAAAGCCTTCTATTCCATAGCTCACATGGGTTTATGGTACTGGTTCCTAATGCTGAATCTATATGTCCCTTCAATTTGTAGAGTCCTCCTTCTTCAACTCCAATCTCTACTGCATCATCTATGGTTTTACCTTTTGTCCACATGAGAACTTTTCCATCCACAAAATCAACTCTAAAGCCTTTATTGTCTAAGGATAAAATGGAAAGAAGATTCTTCTTTAGTCTTAGGACATACAGGACATATTTAAGTTTCATAGGCTTTTCGGAATCCAATTTATAGGATGCTTCTCCTATTCCTTTAATGGGGTATTGGGAATCATATCCAAGCATTACTTTGTGTGGATATTCCTTTTGTTCAAGGCATGAGAGTGAGTCCTTGTAACCAAAAATGTGCTTGGAGGCACCACTATCAACTATCCAGGTTTCATTTCCTGGTGAGATTGATCCTATTAGAGAAGAAAACATATTCTTCAATGGAGTCTTCATCCTTCTTTGCTTCTTCTTCAACTTCTTGATCACTATCTTCAACAGCATGGGCTTGAAATATTCTCATCTTTTTAATTCTTTATGATTTCATGGGACATTTGATGGAAATGTGTCCCAACTTGTGACAAGTGAAGCATTCAAAGTTTGAGAAGTCTCTCTTGGGTCTTTTAAACCCTTGAGTCTTAGGAGGATGGTAATGACTCTTCCTTTTGCCTTTGGTGTGGGCTGTCAAGGATTGATCCTCATTGTCATTTAGTTTTTCTTCTCTAGATGTTATCCTTTATTCTTCTTGAACACATGCTTCCCATAACATTCAAAATTTGGTTAGTTTCCTTCTTGAACAGATTGCTCGGATAAAGGCTTGTTATAGCTGAAAATGACACATCTCTGTCTGTGACCACTTTCCCATGATTTTGTCGCATGTTGACACTTCCATGATGACACTTTATGAAAGTCACTGAAAAAAAACCTAACTTGGAGGACCCATATCTTGAGTTTTTTTAACTCCATTTGACCTCATCTCTACACTGTTGGAAAGGTATCTATGTTAGCTAAAACTTTCTAGAAGACACCAAAGTCTGAAAATGCCCAGAAGTACCCTAAAAATGTGTTTTTTTATGTGTACACGGGTTTCTTTAAGGAAACCTGCGTATGTATGTGAATTGCTATATATAATAATTGCGTATGCCTTAAATATGCAAATTTTTGCATTGCAACCCAAGTATACCTCCTCGTGTACGTGACTATTGTTTCTGCAACCCGCGTATGCCTCTTGAAAATGTCAAAATAATACGCATTTTGAAATTCGGGTAGTTTGGGTAGTTATGCAACTGACTCCTTCAGTTGTAACTACTTTGTCTTCGACCCTAACTCTTCATAAAACATATAAATAGAGGTAGGGAGGTCCATGAGAGGAGACTTGAATCTTTGCATCATGATGCTGGAGGAATTGGGACTCTCTTTGCCCACACCTTTGCCCTAAAAGCATTCTCCTTGTGTTGCAGAGCTTGGAGGCTGATTTCCTTGGAGAAGAGAAGCAACAAATCTAGATCAAGGTTTCGTGAGGTGCCCAACTTGAAGAGAAGGTATATTTATACTCCATTTCATGATTAATAAAGATGTGATTTTCTTCTTCTTCCCAAATCATTGTTCAATGTGTGATTGAATGTTTGTTTATGATCATATTATGATGTTAATCAGATTATTATTTCATGTTTATTTGATTATCATTGCTTTATGTGGTCATAATGGTTTGAGGAAGGTATAATTCGTTTTGCAGGTCTCTTGGAGCAAGAGGAGCAAGAGGAGCAAGAAGAGGATTGAAGGGATGCTTGGATCAACCTTCATTTTTCAAGGCATGAACAATTCTAATCTTTGAAACTTGCTTATATATACTTGCAGAACCATTTGCATATTTCTTTCAACCCCAGTATGTTGATGGACTCTTAAAACCTAGCCATAGGAAACTTTCCTTTACAACAGAATTGGCAATTCTGCTAGGGAGAGCCTTATTTGTTTGGGGTTTCTCTATATTTATTTCAGCCTTTTGTAAAGTTTCAAGTCCTTCTTGCCACTTAGGAACACTTTATAATTCTGATAGCATACTGCCCTTGCCTTCCTAAGGCAGTTTTTGACCTTTTTTGGAATTTTTTCCACCCATACGCGAGGCAGACTAAACAATCGCATGTCTGGTTTGGTACACACGACTTTCTATACTGTCAACCCGCATATGATATGTGACTTGTTAGTGGTACAACCCATGTGTGCTTGTACATGCGACTTGTTGTACTGTCAACCCACGTATGACACGTGACCTGTCACTAGTACAACCCGTGTGTGCCCCTAAAATAGTGTTTTTTCCTCATTTTTGTGGTTTTTTCTACTGTTGTGGGCTGTTTGGTAGGTCTTTTGGTTTCCTCTACAGGTGCATGACTCCAGGGAGTTAGTGTCATCCCTTTTTATTTGTTCTTTATCTATGTGGTAAGCCTTTTTATAGCATTAGGTTTTTCTCTTTGCTCTTTCCCCCCACACCCTTTGCTTGGCATGACAATTAGCTTATGTTTCTAGTCAGCCTCTGTTAGTGATCTTTGATTGAGTTTAGAAGCTTGTTGGTGTTTGTTTCCTTCTTCTTTTGGTGGTTAACTTCACCATGCCAAAGTAGTTGACTTGTCTCTTATGCAAGCCTTCCTTCCAAGTATGGTTTATACTGAATTTAGTTCATTCTAGAGTTTGTTTGGTGGTTGTATAGCAGAGTTCCTTTTGGTTTGTTCTTGTTATCTGCATACTTTCGTTTGTAGGTAGTGTTTCTTTTGCATTTATAAAAGAAAAAGAAAAAAAAAACACATGCTTGATTTATATGCATGTAGATTAGTTTTTTATTCTAGACTGCATGGCATATCATTGTTTTTAAAATAAAAAATAAAAGGAATTTGTTCTTTTGTGGCTTTCAAGTTTCTATTTGAAAAAGAAAGATAATAGTTTTTTATTTTTGCATTTCATTTCTCTTTGCTTAGTCATTTTTCTTCAACTTTGAGTCAAAACGCCACATAAGTTTCATGCCATTTACCCTCTGACTAAAAATAGCCAATTAAAATGAACGATATAATTTAAAAACTATTAGTAAGTTTTATTTTATAGGCTCATACATAAACCAGCTCAGGCTAGACTTGTGGGATAGGGAGTTTTAACTCTCCACAAGTATTAAATTTTAGACGTAGTTGGCCAATCACTAGGTAAATCCTCTTTTATGTTGATTGTATCTGGGAAGCTCCTATGAAACAGGAGTTAAGCATGAGGCCGCGTGGAGGCTTGGACTGAGGAGATAACCCTCTGATTCCTTGTCAAAGTGTAGACCAAGGTTTTTGTGCATCTGGGGATTCTGTCTTAGACAGGGTTTTGGGATTTTCTACCCTGCCCATGCATACAAACCAGGCTTGCGACTGTCCCCCCAGACTGTCAATATAGTTAACATAGCCTTTAGTCTCTTTGACATCTAGGGTTCATATACAGATACATCGGAAGGATATTTCTAGTTGACCTTGGATGGGCTTGCAACGTAACCCTGGTAGAAGGTGTGGGAGGGCGGTTGGGTGATTCCTCTGCTTGTGCCTAAGAACATCTACAGGGACACCAAGTAACTGTCTATCAGCTTTCTTCAGGAAAGCATATCTTATACCTATTTGTTTGTTTGGCTGTAGAAATTTTAGTGAGTGTTGTGTGGTTTGTCTATACTTAGGGTGCCTTTAGGTGTGTGCTTTGTAATTCTGGTTGCCTACCAACCTCAGAATTTGTCTCCTTGTTTGAAAATATGGCTAACACCCCTTTAAACACCAACCAAGAGATCCCTATGTTGGGAACTCCTTGTACTATTCCTCTCATAGGGAATGTTGGTGTTCCTTTGATGGCCACTTTGAATCTACCTGGATTCACCCTAGGGATACCGGTGTGGTTGTTTTCCACTACAACTGTCTTGAATGCTCCTGATGCTTCTCAAGTAATAGCCTTATATCAAGGGCATAAAAACACTACTTCCCCTTCACCTGTAGTTGATTCTCCTTCTCCTTCTACCTCATGCGGTGAAAGTACTGATACTAGTAACCGACAGTATAAAAGGAGTAAAAGAAGGAGGAATAGGAAGAAGGCACATAAGAAAGGGGGAAACCATTCAACCTCTGCAGGTCAAGTTGAACCTCACCACCCAGTCTCTGCAGTTCATGCTGGGGGCAGCTATCCAACCTCTGCAGTTCATACTGGGGGCACCTATCCAACCTCTGTAGGTCATGTTGGATATAAGCACTCAACCTCTACAAGTCAAGTTGATCTTCACCATCCAGCCTCTGTTCATCATGCTGGTGGGATCCTTCCAACCTTTCCAGGTCATGTTGGATCTAGTTACTTAGCCTCTATAGTTCATGCTAAGGGAACCCATTCAACCTCTAATGTTCAAGTTGAACCTCCCCATCCAACCTATGCAAGTCATGTTGGATCCATCCACCCAGCCTCTGAAGTTCATGCTAGGGGCACACACTCAACTGCTACAAAGCATGTTGATCCTAACCATTTAGCCTCTGTAGTTCATGCTGGTGGTGCCCATCCAACATCTGTAGGTCATGTTGGACCCAGTCTCTCAGCCTCTGCAAGTCATGCCGAGGGCAGTCTTTCAGCCTCTATGGTTCATGCTGGAAACAATCTGTCAACCACTGCGAGTCATGTTGACACTATTGAAAAGACTTCCCATTCAAAACACAAGCCCAAGTTTCCTTGTAATATTTGTGAGGGAGACCACCTTACTTATAAATTCCCTTCTATCATGGAGGTGTGAAGAGTTTGGTTTCATGGTCATCCCATTTCTTAACTTTCTGAAATATTTCAACAACCAGCCTCTCTTAGTCAGGTTGGACCCAGTCACCCAGCCTCTGGTGGTCATGCTGGGGGAAAAATCTCAGCCTCTATAGATCATGTTGAGAGAAAATAGTCATCCACTACTAGTCATGTTGACACCGTTGAGAAAACTAGTCATTTGAAGTGCAAACTTAAGTTCCCTTGTAATTTATGTGAGGGATATCATCTTACTCACCAATTCCCTGCTATCGTAGAGGTGTGAAGAGTGTGGTCCGAGACTCAAGAATTTCCGTCTCCTAAACAACCTATAATTTCTCAACAACCTACTTAACCTTTGGTTGATCAAGTGGTCGAACCAATCTCATCTTTGGTCGATCCCACTCTTCTTTCAGAGAGTGATCATGATGTGGTTGAACCAACCTCAGTTTTGGTCAATCCCACTCTCCCTTCAAAGAGTAACTTTCATGAAGTGGTTGAATCGGTTCCATTTTCGATCAATCCCACTCTTCCTTTGGAGAGTGAAGTGTCTGCTAGTCACATTTTCTTCACTTCCAGTTCAGAACTTACTGAACAAGGGGGCACTGAACTCACTTCAGATCAACCCCCACCAAGCTCTCGAATTGCTTCCTTTGATTGGGATAGCCTAGTTGAGTCATGCCTTCCTTCTGATGCACCTTTCTAGATAAAGGTCAAATTTGAACAATACATGATTTCTCATTGTATTATTGATGAAGGAGCCTCAGTTAGTATCATGTCTACTCGTGCTTGGCAAGGCATGGGATCTCCCAGCCTTGTGTCGACTGCTAGTCAGTTACTGAGTTTGATAGAAGAACTTGTATAGCCTTGGGAATTCTTGCTCAAACACCTATTACTTTGGGTGGGAAGACCGTATTAGTTGACTTCATGGTGATAGAATACCCCATGGACTTCAATATGTTCCTTGGACGTGATTATGTCTATGCCATGCAAGCTGTGGTGTCAACATTCTTTCGTGTGATGTACTTTAATCATGGTGAAGAAATTGTCACTATCGATCAGTTGGATTTTTTTTATCCGTCTCCTGACCCAACTAGAGACTAGGTTTTTCCTTTATCGATTCCTAGTGTTTCTATAGACATTACCCCGCCATAGGTGAGCTATGTGGCCTCATGTCCTTTGCATTCAATTGCTACTGAGAAGCAGCCTATATTTTCATGCTTACCTTCTCGGGACTTGGTCCCAGTAGTTGACCAGGTGAGCCATCCTATACATACTGTGGAGTCTTCTCTCCACTCTGTCAATTCATTTGAAAGTTTAGACATCTGTCCTATCTCAAATGATCTCCTTCCTTCGGATGAAGTCTTCCTAGAGTCTTTGATACAGTCTGATCTTCTTTTGGATGTCGGTTCAGTTGTGACTAATTCTAGCCTTGATTTTCCTAGTAAGCCTGACCTTTCTTCTTATGTTGGTCTTGTTGAGTCTCTTGACTCTTCCTTTGAACAGCAAGTCAGTGATCCTGAGGAGTTTGATTTTTCTTATGAATATTTCAACTCCCGTGATACTGAGTTTGTTCCTACAGACTCTATCTCTCTTGTTGATTTTTGCTCTCCTTCTGAGGTTCATCTTACTGATTATAAACCCTCGAGCCTTGGTTCTATAGAATCTTCTTCAGTTGATTCTACCTTGACTTTACCTTTTATAGAAGATAGCAAAGTCACATGTGTTTTTGCCAAAGTGACCCGCATCGGATCTTTTCTTCTGAACATGATCCTGATGTTGTTGTTTCTTGGAGATAGGATTCTTAGTTGGATTCACAACTATTTACTGGGCTTGTCTTATTGTTCAAGCTATAACTGCATTTGCATGTGCCCTTCTAGCACTTATGAGCCCGATTCTGGATTCCACGCTTTTACCTCATTGTATAAGCCCTCATCTTTGTTCTCATCGTCGCTAAGCCTTGTATCATTTTTCCTTTGAAGCTTGACACCTTTGACCTTGAGGAGATGTTCCCCGAGTGTCTTTACCTTGCTCATGTTCCTTGCATTATGCATAGGTTTGTTCCTCGCACTTGGAACTAGTTTCGCTTGCCACCAACACTCGTCTCCTCGCATTTAGAGCATTCTTTCTGCTCTCCTTCGAGCTTGTTAGAAATAGTAAGGAGGCCACGAGTTGACTTTTTTGGACTCGTTAAAACGTCACGGGAAAGATATTGCGTTTCTTTAGGCCCAGGTCTGACCCCTCAAAATAGACTTGACTACTGAGTAAACTTGTCCATTCAGGCTCGAATTTGTGAATGGGCATCCACATTGGTGGTAGGTTATCAGTTTCTCAGACCATGTGGAATAATACTAGAAAGGAACACTCTCTTTTCTACGGAATTGAGAAGAGTATTCTCAGGCATAGGTTTATCGCTTTTCCGGACCTGAGGGACTAAACTTATGGAAAAGGAACCCCCAGTATGAGCTTAGTTTTCTCTTTTTTGTGCTCTGGACCAATACATGAAAAATATTCTGAGTGTACTTTATGTTTTTGTCATGCTCGTTAAACCCTAAAGAACAAAGCATCGAGTTTATTGTTGTAAGCCCCATTTCTCGTAATCAAATGGATCTTTTTGAGTGATCTTGCCTTCCTTCACACTCGTAAAAATCAAGCTATATGCTTCTTTTGAAGGAGCGTTGGGTAGGTGGTAATTTAACCTTTTTCGGACTTTCCTGACTAAATACGAAAAATGTGTGCCTTACTTCTTCGGAAACTAAGAGACATTAGAGGAAATTTCAACTCAAAATGGGCCTTTTAACTTTTATTCAAATTCCATGTCATCATGTGTTAGCCAATGAAATTGATTTAAATTTGAAATGCCGTATAGGTCTTAAACACTTTTTTAATATAAATTTGGGGATAGGTATCATAAAAAAAACTACTTTTTTTGTTTGTATTTTTGACATATCTCCCCGTGTTTTTACTCAAATTTCGAACGGGAGAGCTCGTTGGATGCGGAATTAAATTCTGCATCCAACGAGTACCCACTCAACATACTTTTGATGGACCCCTATACCCCAAAAATAAGAAATACTTGAAAAAATGAAATGATGACATCATCATTCTATTTTTTCAGGTATTTCTTGTTTTTGGGGTAGAGGGCTCCGTCAAAAGTATGCCAAGTGGGTACTCATTGGATGCAGAATTTAATTCCGCATCCAACGAGCTCTCCCGATCAAAATTTGAGTAAAAACACGGGGATATATGTCAAAAATACAAACAAAAAAGTAGTTTTTTTCTTTTCTTCGTCCAAAATTAATAAATATTATTTTATTATTTTAACTATTATTTTATTAGTTCATTTTTGGAGGCCCATTTTGAGTTGAAATTTCCTCTAATGGTTCTTCTGTGGTTTTTTTTATACTTTTCCGGCCTCAGGAGACTAAATTGGATGAAAAAGCACCCCCCTGGAGTCTTCTTTGGAGTTTTTAGACTCTCTAAACTTAGAAAACACCATTGAGCATGTACTAGTTCGGGCTCATAAAATCCACGAATCAGTGCTTTACTAAGCATTCTTATGTCTCTTCTTCAAGCTTTCCAAAAATGAAGAAGGTCCCGATTTTGCTTTCTTGGACTCGTTAAACCTTTACAAGAAACAGGGGAAGGGAAATTCATTCACATTTTTTTTACATCATGGAAGCAAGTCTTGTTTCCTTGAACAAAGCACTATTTTTGAGTCTATCAATAGTTGGTTCCTAGTATTTTGACCATATCCTGATTCAGAGTTTTAGTCCTTAAGTTGGTTTCTTTTCCAATTATATGGGGAATCTGTCAATGTCTCCTACATTGCAGATTTGTGTCGTTGGTCCTTTCGTGTCAAAAGCTTCCTAAGTCACTTGTGTGTCATGCTCACTATTCAAGGATTAAACCTTTATCATCCATTCTGTAGTTTCCTTGACCTTTTGTGTCGACCATTCCCTGGTATCAGTTCATTACATCATGTCTTCAGTGTTTCTTGTCGTGAAATTCAGTACCAATTCTAGATCCAATTAGTTTTTGACTTACCTCGTGTTTGATGATGAAGGATGCCTTAATGCTTTCCTTCCAATGGATCTCTTCCTATCGAATGCAACACATCTTGCTCTGGGAATGATATTTAGAGTTTTATGACAGTACCTTGGGGATTGTAGTCATCAGTGGCAATTTCCCTCGCTATTGGGTAGTGGGAATACCTTAATGTATCCTACTTGATGGATTCTTCAAGTGTTCGACTTCAAGTCCTTGTATTCACACTTGTTATAATGTACTAGGTACCTTGGGGACCATTTTCATTAATGGTGGTTTCCCTCGCGTTTGTTAATGGTTCTCATCATTAACAGGTTATCAAACGGTTTCCTTCATGTTCGACTTCAGCTCCTTTTATTCGCATGGTTAGGATTCATACTTTTGGGAGGTTTGGATTGAAGACCTTGGGTCGACAGTAGCATCATATTTTTCTATTGCCCAAGTTGCACAAGACCTTGTCATACTTCATATATGACATTTTGCTAAGACATAGATCCACCTTGTATTTTTGTGGATATGATCGATTCTTGAGCATGGATCCACCTTGTTCATTTGTGGCCATGACTCCTTTAGATTTGATATGGTGCCTTTTTGCATATTGAGGGACCATGATAGTTTCATCATTTATACATGTGTTGGATCCGCCTGTATCTTTATGGTGATGATTTGTATATGGACTTGTATGTCTGACATTTATCTCTCTTTCAGGTACCTTTGTTCGAGCCTTTCGATCTTGGATTCTCTTCTCTCTCCATACTCAGTTGTTTCCTTTATAATGTATTTAAGCTATTGTACTCCCCTCTAACCTCATACATTAGGGGGACATCTATTATAGATGAAAATGACACATCTTTGCTTGTGACCACTTTCCCATGATTTCATCGCATGTCGACACTTCCATGATGACACTTCATGAAAGTCACTGGAAAAACACCTAACTAGGAGGACCCATCTCTTGAGTTTTGTAACTCCGCTTGACCTCATCTCTACACCACTGGAAAGGTATCTATGTTAGCTAAAAATTTCTAGCAGACACCAAAGTCTGAAAATGCCCAGAAGTACCCTAAAAATGAGGTTTTTTTGATGTGTATGTGGGTTTCCTTAAGGAAACCCACGTATGTACACGACTTGCTCTATATAATACTCATGTACACCTTAAATACGTGACTTTTTTCATTGAAAACCATGTATACCTCCTCGTGTATGTGACTGTTGTTTCTGCAACCCGCGTACACCTCCTGAAAATGTAAAAAAAATACGTATTTTGAAATTCGGGTAGTTTGGGTAGTTATGCAACTGAATCCTTCAGTTGTAACTACTTTGTCTTTGACCCTAACTCTTCATAAAGCATATAAATAGAGGTAGGGAGGTCCATGAGAGGAGACTTGAATCTTTGCATCATTATGCTGGTGGAATCGGGACTCTCTTTGCCCACACCTTTTCCCTTGAAGCATTCTCCTTGTGTTGCAGAGCTTGGAGGTTGAGTTCCTTGGACAAGAGAACAAACAGAACCAAATCAAGGTTTTGTGAGGTTCCCAACTTGAAGAGAAGGTATATTTGTACTTCATTTCATGATTAATAAAGATGTGATGTCCTTCTTCTTCCCAAATCATTGTACAATGTGTGATTGAATATTTGCTTATGATCATATTATGATGTTAATCAGATTATTATTTCATGTTTGTTTGATTATCAATGCTTTATATGTGGTCATAATGGTTTGAGGAAGGTATAATTTGTTTTGCAGGTCTCTTGGAGAAAGAGGAGCAAGAGGAGCAAGAAGAGGATTGAAGGGCTGCTTGGATCAACCTTCGTTTGTCAAGGTATGAACCATTCTAATCTCTGAAACTTGCTTATATATACTTGCAGAACCATTTGCATCTTTCTTTCAACCCCAGTACATTGATGGCCTATTAAGCCCTAGCCATAGTAAACTTTCCTTTACAACAAGGCTTACCAATCTCTTGGAATACCATTTAAGTTTGTCAAAAAAATATCTGTCTCTTCAACCATATCATCAATGGATTCAAGTTGATCCTTGATTTGAGATACTTCTTTAAAGTAGGACCGCATGGTCTTTGACTTTTGAGCGCTTACACTTTTGAGTTGACTTCTCAGGGTCATTTTCCTATTAATGTTTGTTCCTTCAAATAGACCCGATAGAGCAACAAACATTTATTTTGGAGTCTCCCTTGAGGATACTTGAAGAATCAAGGTGTATTTTATGGAGTCATATATGATCCTTTTAGCTATGATCATATCCTTCTTATGCTTGGAATTAGCTTCAACTTCTTCTGGTTCTTTCACATCCTCTTTCACAATTTTATCTAGATCACTCTCTTGTAGGATGAGCATGATCCTATACTTCCATGCTCTAAAGTTTTCAGCACCTTCAAGCTTTTCATATAGCTTGGTATTCTTTGTCATCTTTATACCACCAATAACTTCAAATGGAATAGAGAGGAATAGTACTTACTTGAAGAAAACAACCCCTAATTGATCTCCTTTTGGATGACCTAGGGTTTGGTGCAGAAACCCTAATTTTTTAGTTGATATCACAGGTAGAGCTGAATGGTGGAGAAGATGTGCATTACTAGGGTGAGGTAGACTGTATATTCCCTTTTTTGATATTGATGATGTAACATCAGGAAAAATGGAGCCCTAGTTTGTCCCGGTAGTAGTAATTTGTCAAAAAATGAAAATTCTTGGAATTCAGTTCTCTCTCCACAGAAAGATGTGCTCTTCAGGGGCGAGTTGAGGGAGCCCTCTTTTCTTGTTGATACGTCGAGGGATTTGTTTGGAGTTAAAAAACACTAACTGTGCAGCACTTCCTTCAGGGTGGATCTGATACCATGTTGAAATTTCTTAATTTGCTTAGATGATATCTTAAAACAAATAGTTACTGGCAGATAACTGAAAGAAAAAACAAGCACAAGAACACAAGAACAGAAGACTTTCCTCAGGGAAACCACAAGGGAGAAAAAATCGTAAAAATTCCTCACTATAGAACTCAACCAGAGCAATGTAAAACCCAAACAACTGCTTCTCTCTTCTTTCTAGTGCACTAGTATTTCTCTCTCTTGCAAAACAACTTGAGTGAGTGAATACAAATGAAGGGGAGTGCCTCCCTATTTATATTCTTCAATTGAATTGACCTCTAACCTAACAGGGCCAACTTCTCTAACTAATTGGGCCAACTTGTCCAACTAGACACCACAAATAACATTTATTATATTGACACTTGGGTACTATTGAACTGACTTACATCTAGAGGTATACATTGGGTCTTTTAATGATACTAACAAGACCAAACTCATCTCCGGAAGGAGGAATACAATCAATACATCTGGAATATCTTCTGAAATTATAATACTTTAACAACATGCTTAATTTCAAATGACTACATTGCTTGAAAAATGATATTATATGTCTTCTAATCATGTTTTCTCAATGAAACATATGAATGAGGATGTAATGTTGTGTACCTATAGAGGATAATTAAATATGATGTACTTAGATTTCTACCTATTGTTAGGATTAATTAATAATCCTCTCTTTAACCACCATACTCTAATTGTTATTTCCCAGCTTAGGATTCTATTGCCACCTCACTAGTGCCATGGGTAATTCATCTAGGGTTCACCTAACAATTGATGTGATAGTTTGCATGAGTTTAGGATCTCACAAGTCCAAACCCTATAATTTAGGAACCCACACTAAGTCATGGGAGTCTGACCATCAATTCACCCTAGTGGGTGTTGAGTTATCCTCAGAAGGGAATCAATTAGTTTATCTCCAATTAGTCTAACACCACTTTTCCCTGATTCAATGAGGTTAGGAACAGTTTCCTACCTACCTTGTTCAATTAACTAACTGTTTACTGATTTAGTTGTCTTGAGTTATATTAGTGAGCTATTAGTTGTGATTTTTTCATATTGAGTTAGCACTAGAGTAGGTCCAAGCTGGTGAATTCAAATCCTACCTAGTGTAATTGAAGTATTCCTATTTTATTATCATGGTCTTATAGACAAGTTAATTATATTGGATGTAATGTTATGCTGACCAATTTTTTCTCTTCGTTATTCAATTTTTCCCTGGACGTTTAATTAGTGTATATTGAATTATTTCTTTCTCCTTCAACCTTCTTTCACAAGTTAATTCATTCATGCATGAAGATCCAAATATTTTCTAAATTAAACATGGTATCATAGAAGGTAATCAGCTCAACTTCAATTCTCAGAAAATTCCATTGATGCACTAGAATTAGCTGGGTTCCACATAATCCCTGGTATCTTTTCCTTGATCCCTCTAGATTTTTTTCCAGAGAAGTCTAGCCATGTGTGATGCATTGAGAGAATGTGCACATGTATAAGTAGAGACTAATTGAATTGGTTTTACTTTGAATTGAAGTCTTTTTGTAGGTAACTTGAAGAATAATGAAGAATTGTGCTACTCCTTGAAGCTACAAGATGGATAATTCAGCAGCCTTGACACCCAATATCCTCGCACCCTTTAACTATATTGGTTAGGGATGATATGCAAATAGTGTTGCACAACAAAGGTTTGTACAAGGTTACCATGGGTAAGTAGGTCAAACCCCAAAAACCTCTTGAGAAGCCGAAGTATCTGAAAAAGCTGGATGAATCCCGTGGCTTCATGTGCATTCAATAATATCGAGAGGGTGGGGGTGAATCAATATTATCTTTTTTTTACTTTATTAAAAATTAGTATTTAAGCACAACGTAAACAATGATTCATACAAATAGGGACACATAATTTATCGTGGAAACCTCTAAGAGAAAACCACAAAATCAAACTCATTAATAAGATGAATTTTGCAAAATTGTTATTTTTCTACTACAAAAAGGATGCACCAACACCCTAGTTTTTCTATCTATGCAAATAGATAAATATGCCACAACACTTCAGTTTTTCAGTGACTATTGAAAGGAGGATACAACCCCCTACAAGCTTGAATCCTGCCCTAGCACCACAATACCACCCAAATTTGATTTTATTAGAATTCCATATCTACTTATTTCTTCAATTCTGTCACAGATTGTTCTTCATTTCCTTGGTCTCTATATTTTATTAATTCTTCATCGATATTGACTGCAGAAAAACTTTTCTTCCATAATTAAATTATGTATATATATCATCATATATTTACTTGAGCTATCGTGTCTTTTCATTGAAGCATTGCAAGAATTCATCCTGTTTTTTCACAAAATCTTGATATTCATCATTTTAATTATGTGTTAGTTAATAGAACTTTGTTTTGCATGTTGATGTAATTGTAACTTCGAAATGTATTCACTTGTATATCTTATGTATTGTACCCCGATGTTTATTCCGAGAAGTGTCTGTAATGTATTTGAGTCATGTCATGCCCCGATGTGCCTATTGGGAGATTCAATAATGTAAACAAGTCATGTCAAGTCATTATGGGTAACCCTCCTATTGTTCAAGGGTTAAAGTCCCCATAGTTGTGGGGCCCTAGGGTTATTATACTATCATAGAGAATTCGAATCTAGGTGAGTTATTGTAAGTTAGGGCAATAGTCCCCACCATCTAAGTCAAGGTTAACCCTCCTTGTTGATTAGAGGGCAAAGTCCCCACAAGTTGTGGGGCACTAGGGTTATTAGACTCTCCTAGAGATGTCGGCTCTAGTAAGTAATTGTTAAGTGAGGCTTACATGTTGGAGTGGACATTAAGTGAACGAAAGAATATAAACATAGAGAAAGCCTTTCTATTTATTGCACACTCACTCACTCATTGGGGTGCATGAGTGAGAGAGAGAATTTTTTGGGACAAGAGAGAGACTACTGCTGTCGGGAGATCATGTTTATGTTTTCGGGTTTTATATTGGTGTTGATTCTATCTCTAAGGAAGTTTTGGGGTTTTATCCTTTATGGTTTCCCCAAGGAAAATTCTTTATGTCTCTTGTCTCTTGTGTTTATTGCTGTGCATGTTATTCTCTTAGTTAAATATCTTAAGATCATAATGCTAGCTTGAATGATAAAAATCTAACATGGTATTAGAGCTAACCTGAGAAGAAGACATTGTGCAGCTGCAGAAGCTAGGGATTCCTAATTTTTGGGTCTTTCTCCACAATCCATCAGTAAAAGTATCCTAGGATGACTCTCCATTGAAGGGCGCATCTTTTTGTCGAAGCGAGATTCGATTCCAGAGATTTTCAGTTTTTGGTGCGGGAAATTAGGGCTTCTTACATAAGAGGAATTTTTGAGTGAGCCCAGCATAGGATTTCTCTCCTCATCAAAATAAAAGTTTAGAGACCTGGGTCAAGATTTTTGGTTGGGTATAACTCTGGGAAAGTCAAACCCTAGTTTGACCTCGAGCTGAAAAAACCCTAAAATACTAAAAATGATACGTTTTGGTATATTCACTATAGCACGGGATTAGAGAAGGATAAGGAGCTGAAACTTTCATATGCCGACGATAAAATCCTGATTTACATTGTGTCCAAACTTCATCCTCATATTCACTATATTCTAGGAGATATGATCCCTCCAAGTTAGGGTTCCAGCCTCTTCTAGGATTCATCCCTAAACAGGACACCTTGGGAGAATTGCTACATCTCGGGCTACAAAGGTCCAAATTCAATTTATGAAGATGTTCCAAAAAGGGAATGGAATTTAATTGGTGTGGTATAAGTTTCATACCCTGAAGATGAAATAGTGACACGTGGAAGTCTGTACAAATTCTATGTGATGAACATTCCTGAAACATGTTACCTTGGGAAAACGATCATCAGTCCCAATTGGTGAAACCAATTCTAATTAAAACTATGGTGTTGAAACCGGGACAGGTGAGGCTACTATAGTGTGACGTTTTAGACATATAGGAGTAGTAATTTCGGATATATTGCAGAAACAATATCAGGCATTTCTGCAGAAGAAATTGGAAAACTAGGGCTTCCTGTTCCGGGAGATTCCCTCCACTATTTTAAGAAAAGGAGTACATTGGACAGCTCACCTTGAAAATATATATCTTTCTATCCAATCAGATCTGAAATATCCCAAGTTTTGAAAATCAGGGTTTCTCCGACAAACCCTAGATCAGCTAGCTCCAGAACCAGGACGGACACCTCAAATCGGTAAGATCTAATCTTTTGATATTTTCATTTGAGGTTCTCATTTCAAAGTGATCTATCACATCAGCTTGATGATAATCTTGTTGAAGTTGAAAACTTCCAAGCATGGAAGTATATGATCTCTCTGAAGAAAATGAATTGGACACCTACATAAGAAGAGAGGTCCCAGTTTTAGAGCGAGATGAGGCTAGAAGCCTTACACAAGAAGAAATTGGTCAAGGCCAAGAAGATAATTGTTGATTCAATCATGGATCACCTTGTACCACAAGTGAATTCCCTAAAGACACTGAAGATGTTTGATTCCTTGACCAAGCTATTTAAAGGGAAGAACATAAATCCGAATACGACCTTAAGAAACCAGTTGAAGAATGTGAAGATCCAGAATGCAGAGACCATATAGTCATACTTTACAAGGGTCTCTCAAATCAAAGAACAACTTGAAGCGGTAGAAGAAGAAGTGGAGAATGATGAAGTTGTGATAACCACCTTGAATGGCCTCCCAGGATCATGGGATCCATTCATGCGAGGAATGTGTTTCAGAAGGAAGTGATTACTTTCAGCAGACTCTCGGAAGAAGAAGAAGCTTGACTCATAATAAGAGAAGAGAACATGGGAGCAACTGAAGATCAAGCTATGAACATCTAAAGAATATCCCTCAAGCGATGAGCAATATGAAGAACTCAACCTCTTATCCATATTAGCATTTGTATAAGAAACGATGCTATTACGAATGAAGAAGATGATGAAGCTGAAGGCTCAAGAAGGAGTCTACCCACGAAACAAATAAAGATAAGTATTCAATTGTCATTTCATGATATTGTTTTGTTATGCATTTGTTTATATTTAGTTAATGTATTATGCATGATAGAATGTTTGCATTAATGACAGTATACTACTAATATGCATGTAATGGGTAAGTATCTCATGGTGCTATACAACTCTCCATTGCTACTTATCTAGAAAGAAACCTCTTTGCTGACATATTGGATTAGTGCACAATCTCAATGTTGTCCTGGTAGAGGTGGATGGCATCTAGAAAGTTTCCGTGGGATATGGATGAATGTTGTATTGGCTAAAATAGTTGCATAATCATATATCTTGATGCAAAAGAAGTTTTCATTATGAATATACCTTATGAAATGTTTCTAACCATACAACTAATGCATTTGACTTGTAGGAAAGATCGCGTAAAATCACCTACAAGCAAAGAAGGATGAGACTTGTTTCGAAGAACAAGTGACGACAGTTGAAGATGAAGAATAATATGATGAATGCAGTTACATCATTGATGAAAAACCTTCCAGTCATGAAGAATTAACCAAGAAGAAAGGGAAGATCAGTTCAAGAAGAATGATGTCTAGGATGCAATATCAATACATGAAGGAAAGTTCATAGTTTCATCATGCAGTAGATGGAAACATCATGGGATACAAGGCAAGATTCATAGCATGAGGCTTCTCATGAAAAGAAGGCATTGACTACGAAGAGACATTTGCATCCAGTGGGAGTTGAGACAAATGACAGGAAGAATCATGTGTGCAAATGAGGGAAGGATTTGTACAAGCTCAGAAGACACCCATGGGATAATACATACATGAGGATCTTGAAGAAGATGACAAGCTCACAGATGGGTGCGAGAAGAACTTTTGAAAAAGTTCAAAATAGAGGATCTTGGTATCCAGTGATCCTAGATGGATGCATAGAATATTAGTAGTAGAGGAAGCTACTTTCCACTCCAGTACATAATGTTTCAATGCATAGAGTATGAAAGACAGAGGGAGAATGATGCTCCGCTTCAGAGGGAGTGACTGCAGAAGATCCTAAGGTTTGACATGATATGACAGGTTGGACAGATTACTGATGACTCTAGGCTTTACTTAGAGTAAAGTGGATTCTAATATTTGTTTCAAGGTTGAAGGTAGAAGACTAGTGATGCTCCTGTTATATGTCGATGACTTGTTCCTAACAGAAAAGAGGAACTCATTAAAGTTACAAGAAGGAGACTTCCTGCCAAGTTCGAGATGAAGGAATTGGATATGATGGCATGGAGGTGTGGTGAAATACCTCTGGGAAAAGGGAAGTATGTAGTAGAGATCCTGAAGAGGTTCAAGATGATGGATTGCAAGGCCATGAACACACCTATGGCATCGAACATGAAGCTATTGAGTGATGCTTCATCAGAATTAGTTGATGCTACGATGTATCGTCAGATGATTGGGTCCTTGTTGTACCTGATGAACACGAGACCAGATATTTACTTTGCTGTGAACACTTTGAGCCAGTTCCTAATAGATCCGAGACATGTTCACTTTATTGTTGCAAAGCATATTCTGAGGTACCTAAGGGGTACAGTTGATTATGGGATTAAGTATGAGGCGAATAAGAAAATTAAATTGGAGGGTTATGTGGATTTGTATTGGGTAGGTAGTGCCATTGATAGGAAGAGAACTTCGAGGTGCTAATTCGGTATGGGATCAAGTGTGATCTCTTGGTTTATCAGGAAGCAATCCTATGTGGCACTGAGTACAGCTGAAGTAGAGTATGTCGTAGCTGGTTCAGCTAGTCGTGAGGTAGTATGGCTGAGGAAGCTATTGTCTGATTTATTTGATCTCTAGTTGGATGCTACTTCTATACATTGCGACAACCAGAGTTGTGTGAAGTTGTTGGAGAACCCGGTGTTGCATGACAAGTCGAAGCATATGTATATCTTATGTATTGTACCCCGATGTTTATTCTGGGAAGTGTCTGTAACATATTTGAGTCATGTCATGCCCTGATGTGCCTATAGGGAGATTCAATAATGTAAACAAGTCATGTCAAGTCATTATGGGTAACCCTCCTATTGTTCAAGGGTTAAAGTCCCCACAATTGTGGGTCCCTAGGGTTATTAGACTATCCTAGAGAAGTCGACCCTAGGTGAGTTATTGTAAGTTGGGGCAATAGTTCCCACCATCTAAGTCAAGGTTAACCCTCCTTGTTGATCAGAGGGAAAAGTCCCCACAAGTTGTGGGGCACTAGGGTTATTAGACTCTCCTAGAGATGTCGGCTCTAGTAAGTAATTGTTAAGTGAGGCCGGCATGTTGGAGTGGAATTTAAGTGAACGAAAGAATATAAAGAGAGAGTGAGCCTCTCTATTTATCACACACACACTCACTCATTGGGGCGCGTGAGTGAGAGAGAGAAGTTTCTAGGACAAGAGAGAGACTACTGCTATCGGGAGATCATGTTTATGTTTTCGGGTTTTATTTTGGTGTTGATTCTATCTCTGAGGAAGTTGCGGGGTTTTCTCCTTTATGATTTCCCTGAGGAAAATTCTTTGTGCCTCTTGTCTCTTGTGTTTATTGCTGTGCATGTTACTCTCTCAGTTAAATATCCTAAGATCATATTGCTAGCTTGAATGATAAAAATCTAACATTGCAAAGTTAACTAAATTTAACTTTTCTCCAAGTTTGGCAGTTCCACCAAATTATTCTCCAAATGTGCTTATCGCCAAATCTCCATTCAATAGGACGGATGTGAAATGAACACTTAACCTGATCTAAAGGATATTTTCTATCCAAAACTTTCATTTACCCCTTGACCCTTTTCTCACCAGTGGAATGACTCAGAACAATTGTATTGGCATCTCTGTAATCCACAGTGGACTTGAACAAGCATTAAATTTGATTCCATAAATATTTTGCGTCCAGCCTTGGATTTATCCATCTTGCATGTTTACCCAGCAATATAAATGAGGGCCATTCGATCAAACTCCATACATATTCTACATCACATTATATGCATGAAAACTTCAAATGCATGTAACCTTCATCTTCAATATCCACACAACCTTAATCTTCAAAAAAATATTCTCTGTTGACATCAATGCAACACATTATTCAACATTCTCCCCCTTTAGAATTGATGGCAACACTAAAAACGGTCTCCCCATTTGACAATAATGACAAAGGCATCTCTTTTGATAGCCCCCCCTATTAACATTTCTCCCTCTGTCAACATGCATTTCCTCCTTTTATCTATTTTAGGGAGATTACTCCCAACTTTTGTCTAAGAAGCTCAAATGTATTTTTGGGTAGAGGCTTAGTGAAGATATCAAATATTTGTTATTTTGTATCAACATATTCCACATTCACTACCTTGTGTGATACTTGATCCCTTTAAAAGTGATATTTTATAGGTATGTGCTTTGTCTTGAAATGCATAACAGGATTTTTGTAAATGTTTATTGCACTAGTATTGTCACAGCTTATCGTTATTGGATGCTCATACTTCAAAAGTAAATATTCCAAAGTCTATTTCATCCGTATAACTTGAGTACAACATGATGCAATAACAATGTACTCAATTTCTGTCATAGATAATGAAAAGGAATATTGGTTTTTTCTTTGCCATGATACCAAGCAATTTCTCGAAAAGAATGTTGCTCCACTGGTTCTCTTTTGGTCATCAAAAATCCCTACCCAATCTACATATGTGAATTCCTTTAAAGTGAAGTCTTGACCTTTTGGATACCATAAACCATACTCCATCGTACCTTCCAAATATCTAAAAATTCTTTTTATTGATGTCACATGTGTTTCTTTGGGAGTCGATTTGAATTTGGAAATCAATACTATGCCTTGCGTCACATATGCTCTTGTAGTTGTCACATATATCATGATACCTATAACAGATCTATACATAGTATGATCCACTTCCACAAACTGATCATACTTGCTTAACCTACAACGAATGATCATAGGGGTACTAACAGTCTTCGAGTATTCCATCTTAAACTTATTAAGCATATCTTTAATGTACTTGGTTTGAGAAATGAATATCCCTTTGTCTAATTGAGAAACTTGTAATCATAAGAAGAATGTTAATTTACCCAACTTGACATTTCAAGATCCTTCTTCATTTTAGATTCAAAATTTACACTTAGCATTTGTATATCGCTTCCACATATGATATCATCCACATAAACAACAACAATGATCATATACTTATCTTCATATTTTAAGTAGATATTACTTTCAGTGACCCCTCTTTTATATCCTTGTTGTTTCAAGTAGCTATATAGCGTTGAAAACCATGCCCTTGGAGCTTGTTTGAGCCCATAGAGTGCCTTTTTCAGTTTGCAAACATAGTATCTATTTTATGATAAGAGGAAACCTTCAGGTTGTTCAATATAGACTTCCTCTTCTAACTTTCCATTCAAAAATACTGACTTGACATCCATTTGATATACTTTGAAGTTTTTATAGCATGAAAATGACAAAAACATTTTGATTGCTTCAAGTCTTGCTATAGGGAAAACCATTTCTCCAAAGTCAATAGCTTCCACTTGAGGATATCCCTTACACACTAGTCTTGCTTTGTTTCTTATCACTTGATCGTATTCATTGAACTTGTTTTTGAGGACCCATTTGGTCCCTACAACATTCTTGCATTTAGGTCTTGGGACAAGTTTCCAAGTTTGGTACTTCTCAATTTGATCCACCTCTTCATTCATGGTTTTGATCCAAACATCATCTTTGTTGGATTCTGCAAAGTTCTTAGGTTCTACCACTGAAATTAAAGCTTGTTCATTAGCTATTAGTTTCCTTCTTGTACTAACTCGAACGTTTTTTTCACCTATGATTTGTGTTTCAGGATTATTCTTTTGTATCCTTTGAGATGGACCTATCGTATCATGTCTTAGAGAGTCATCATCTTTACTTTCTTGTGGTTCTTCTCTTTTCTATTCCTCTTCTTCTTCTTCCTCATCATGAACAACTTCATTCTTTTTTGAGAATTACTTTTCTTCTACATCATTTGTTCTTACATCATCATCTTGGCTTCTTACTCTTCTTGGTTTCATTCATCTACTCTTACATCTGTACTTTCTATGATTTTGTGTAGCCTTTGATTGTAGCATATATATGCTTTCTTAGTGGATGAATATCCTAGAAATACTCCCTCATCAGTTCTAGAATCAATATTACCAAGATCATCCTCATTCCTATTTATGTAGCACTTTCTACCAAACACTCTGAGATATTTGACTGAGACAGGTCTTACATACCATATTTCATTAGGAGTCTTGTCATTATTGACTCTGATTTCTCCTCTATTAAGTATATAAACATTTGTGTATATTTCTTCTCTCCAATACATATTTGAAAGTTTTGCTTCATTAAGCATAGTCCTTACTGCTTCTTGGACTGTCTTATTCTTTCTTTCCACAACATCATTTTGTTGAGGATCCTTTGGAGCTGAAAATTGTCTTTTAACTCCATGAGTTTCACAAAACTCATTGAGCTCATTTGAGGTGAACTAGCCCCCCTTATCTGACCTTAGAAATTTGTTTTTCATATTTGTCTCATTCTCATCCATTGCTTTAAAAATTTTAAACTTATCAAAAGATTCTTATCTCTCTTTGAGGAATGTCACCCAAGTCATCCTTGTATCATTATCAATGAACAACATGAAATAATACCCTCTTTGCAAACTTTTAGTTCTCGTTGGTCCACAAAGATCAGCGTGAACTATTTCCAATAGATGTGAGGTTGTATGTTCTTTGACTTTGAAGTTGGCTTTAGTATGATTCCCATATTGACATTGTTTACAAACTGAATTTAAAGCCTTCATGATCTTTGGAAAGTCTCTTACAACTTCCTTCTTAATTACTTTCATAAGATTGTAAAAGTTCAAGTTCCCCATCCTTCTATGACATAGTCAACTTTCATCAGCCTGACTCATGTAGCATTGTTCTTTAGTTTCTAGGATTTCATTTTTTTAAAAATATTTTTGTATCTTAATCTACCATTCATATGGTAATGGTTTGTAAATACGAGTCATGCCATAAGAATATAATCTATTCTCCAAGTAAGGGGTTTGTTGAACCAAATATGAGGTATCGGAATAAAGTGAAGCCGGAACTAAAGTTTTCCACATTATTCAAAGACTTTTACATTACATCCTTATACATATGATAGTGATTGCATATTCTAACCCAATGCAACATATCTTGACTTGAAAAACAATCTAGGGAAAGTATTCACAATAACTTGTCGTAGTCCAGGTGTTTGACATAAAATTTATGGATTCAAAATCTAAGGATTCCTTGGGTTTTGTTGAGTTGATGTCATAGTTACCAATGGAGATTGAGGAACTCATGGTGAATGGGTAATTTCTAGATGAACATTTGTTCGTCATTGCCACAATTGAATCCTAGTTTGGAGACATCGTTGTGTATCTATAGAGCCAGAAGTTTTATTTTCATCTATATCATGATGAATGTCACGTGTTTGCAATCAAGCCTAGAAACACCTCATTATCAATGATACTTTGTATCATCAAGGGGTTGACGTGATCTTGTAGCAGTTCTAATTAATGAGGAGGCAAAGAGAGCTTTAAATTTTTTCCATAATGGAGAATGTGGTAGTCATTTATCTAGGGTGGAAACAACCTAGAAGAAATTCTATGCATGGTATTTTTGGCATTTTATATTCAAATATTGTATTCAAGTGATCAATAAGTGTCATTTTTGACAATTTTTACTAACAAAATGCACACTCCTTTTGTTCCATTGCATATTTTTGTGACTATCGGGTTTTCGCTAAATGAGTGTTTATTTAATAGAATATATCTAGCTTTTGCAAGTGGTTAATGTACAATATTGTGGTCATCAACTACTTCAGCAAGTGGGAAGAAGCAAGGTCAAGGAAGAGATCCTTATTTAACTAAATCACCTGTATGAACATCATCAAAATGTTTCCATGTTCAATATGATAAAAGTGTTTGTAAATTTGAAGTGTTATGGCATGGTAATTCCATTGTGAGGTGTGATTTTGATAACAGAGATGATGAGTTAGTAGATTATTGAGGGAATATTCTCAAGGATCCCCACAATGAGCCATACTTGAAGAGGTATTATGTGTAGATAGTGATATCTATGATAACCTTGTATATGTTGAATTAAATTTTTGTTCTTATTTTGTTTTGTTTTGTTTTTTTATTATACGTTCTTATCATGGTTAAATGTGATTGGTTAGTAAATGCTATTGGATCTCCTTGTTTATGTACGATTCACAAACGATTTCAATAGATGAACCTGAATTCGTGCTTCCATAGCATGGGTTATTTACTTATCTATTGGTTAGTTGTTGAAATAATGAAATATATGCATCGGCATTAAGAACCAATAATGTTGTTGAGTACAATGTAGTCATTGAGTTTTTAGTTTAATAAATAGAACTCAATATGTAACACTTGGTTGTCAACTTGAACTCACAATTGAATACAGTATTTTGTATCATGACCCTACTCTTCTATGGAAGTTCTTTACAATGAAACTCCTTGGGAGACATTTTGAATTTATTACATATGTTCATATGCCTATCAGATTTAATAATCTTACTAATTGATTAGTGTTATGCTTAGATTTGGTCACCTTGATCAATCTTGTTTTGTTAATACAAATACATGTATTTGCCAAAAAATTGCACACCTCTCTAGAGCTTAAAATTCACCTTTTATAGCTTGCTTGAAGATATTCCCATGGACAGTTGCGAGCATGTGACTCTTCCTCATAAAATTCACAAGAAACTCATGACTCTTTGATATAAAACCTATGATCACATCATATTATAGATTGCTTGAAGATGTTCCCATGGACAGTCATGAGCATGTGATTATTCCTAATAAAAAAATGTTACCTGACCTGCTATAGATTGATTCTCTGTGGGCCTACCTTACGACATTAACGGTAGGGGATTGTACTTCCTTATATTTGGCCTACCTTCCAAAATGGGTTCTGTATGAATTTCCATCATAATAGAACCTTCAGGCCTTTGGGAGATTGATGGGGTTATTTCTATACTATTTTTTATTACCAACATTCCTTTCTTATAAGCCTACCTCTTGGTTATATGTACCAATATGTATCAATATTTGTGGTGTTTTTAGGGATTAAGATAAAAAGGATATTTATTATGGGCATTATCTGTCCAACGAATGCTTTCCTCACTGAGTTCAAGTGCAAGCTGGTTAAGGAAAGGTTCGAGTAAAAGCCATCTAACTTAATGGTCTTACCAAATTCACAAGCAACTCATGACTCTTCCATATAAAATCTATGAGCACATCATAAATCTTTGAAAAGGGAAAAAAGTGTGCATGATGCACACAAGTATCAAGCAAATCTTGCATGCAATGCATGAGATTTTCTCTCAATATTGCCACCTCCATTTCGTATAAATAAAAATCCCAAGGTTGAGATAAAGGACCCCATAAATAAAACAAGAGTACCCTTGTGATATTTTAAAGCTTCAAGTAAATATCATTGGCCCATGTTTGCTTCCCCATTTGTATAACTAGGCATTGGTTTTGTTGTTGGAAAGATATATTAGTGTAGAATCTAGGTAACAAATCCTTGACTCCATCATTAAATTGTGGTATGATTGTGATGGATGAAGGACAACCTAAGGAGAAGGAGGTATTATGATGGGACTTAGGTATTTTGGTCGATGGATTTAGGTATCTTCATCTATAAATATAAATATACATTATTGCCACCAAAAAACATTGCATCTTTATTGAAACATGATCATGATGGATGTTAACATTAGTGGGGAATATTTTGTTATGAATATCCTAATTAAGTATTCTTATAAACATTGAAAATTTATTATTTCTTAAATGTTATTAGGAAAGTTATTGTTCTTGTTTTAGTATGTAGTTTTATTGAGTTGAATTTTGAGTTTAAAACAAATCAAACGAGTTGCCTATGAAAGATGGAGACAAAATCAGTAAAACTAGGTTTTTCTTCTTCACTTACCATTTCATTGTTTCTATGGTTGTGTATATTAGGAAAGTTTAAGTAGATGTCTATATTTTTCCATTGTTGAGATCAAATATTTTGAGAATTATATTGTAACAAGCATGGCTTGCGGAAAAATTCATATTGTAAGGAGTAATTGATGGTGTTACCCTACCTTGATGGTTTTCTCTATATTCTTAGTGTTAATTCGTGTGTGAATGAATTTCTTATTTCAAAGTTAAGGGTTTTTATCTTTCATCTACTAAGATTTTTTGCAAGTGGTATCATAACTCTTTCTTGGGAAAAAAGTAAAAGAACTTATTTATTTATTTATTGTGGTATTTGTTTCTTTGGGACCATTCCCTAGATCATATCCAACTCAATTCCTTTATAAGTAGAGTGTTTATGCAATTTTTGAATTGGGTTCATAATATAAATTCAAATACATGTTTCAAGTCGGGGCCTCAAAACCCTCATAGGGGAATTTGTGTGGCCTGATTATTCATATGTTATTCACTAGAATGTAGTAATATGTATGCCATTAAAATAAAATTCATTGTGACATATCACAACTGGAGTTATCTTATAAATATAGAATAGTATCACAAAAGTTATGCACATTTTAAGTTGGGGCATCCAAACCCTTCCAAGAAATTCTAGTGTGGTGAGATTATGTCTTCGTTTATTAAATAGACTGTAATAGATCCAATGCCAATGGAAGTAGAGTGGTTGTGGAATTTTAAAATTGGGGTCATAATAATGATGATAAGTTGTATCATGGAAGCTACAACTATTTTATGTTGGGACTCAAAACCATCTTAGGTATTTCTTACAACACACTTTTCTCTTTGTGTGTGTACTCGATTGTCATGGAATCAATGCCATTAGAAGAAGAGTGACCATTACATTTTAGAATTGATATCATAATGGAGATTTTGATCAATATTGAGTGATTTATGGTCAATTAAAATTCACAACTCCAAAACCTTAACCATCCCAAAGGACCTCCATTAAAAAGTGTATTTTTCAAAACTCTAGTTTTATTTTTTTTCTTTTTCCACGTAAGATTTATTTTGCAGGACAATTTGATGGTCTTGTATTGAATTATTCATAGAGAGTGTTAATGCACAATACACAAGAACATGGAAATTAATTATATCTTATAATCTAAAGGATGATGTTGTCATATGGTGGAATTCACTTGACACTAAGGAGATGTTGAGACTTCCAAAAGTAAAGTATGAATCATTATTCCTAGATAGGTGGTCTCTTGCCAACAAGAATAATAAAAAGAGAAAATGGGGTTCATTTTCTATTGAAAACTACTTGTTAAAGGTTCATGGATTTATTTAGAAGGAGAAGAAGGCCACTATTTATATAAACCATAGCAGTAAGCATAATTTTATTAATGTTAACTTGGCCAAATTATTGGAGGTCCCAAAAAAGCATATCCAAATGTTACACAAATTTCTCGTCAACATCATGTAATGAGATAAAAGTATCAGTGTTTTCCTTAAATCCTCAAGTTTTGAAGTTAAAAATGGACAAGGATCAATGATTTCACACTTTTGTCCACCACCACACTTTTAATGTAATCAAGGTGTGGTACCTATATCAATAACATTGTTTTGCCTTAAGCAGTAACTGGTGCCGCTGCTATCTCTCTTTATGAAATGTGTGGTTCTCACCTAATAACACTTTGTCTCCTTGGACAAAGAGTGGTTCTCAAGTTATAAAGGAAAAAATAGAAGCTTTGAGAGGCTTCTCAAAGCTTGACTTCATGGATCCTCATCCATAAGGTTCAGGACCACCTGGAGTTTGAGATCCATCATTGTAGGATCCTCCCTCCAACTCACCCATCAGATCCTCAACCTATTTTATCCTCCCATGGATTTAAATATTAGCTCACCCCAAATGGGTAAGGGGAGGAATATTATGCTATTGCATATAAAATATGGCCAAATTCAGCCAAGACTAGTGAGCAATTGGTAGGAAAGCTTGAGGATTTGAGGCAAGGTTAAATTGAGAAGGGTTTCTCAACACCAAGGCTTAGGTTGTATGCTCTCTCTCTCCATTTTATTAAAGCAAATAAATGTTTCTTTCCCATGAACATTATTGTGTTTGAATCACTATGTTTATTGTTGAATTCATTGTTCATTAACATAAGATCATAGATTATCTTGTTACTATGATCTAGTGTGTATTTTGTTGTGTATATTGCAGGACATCTGTAGAGATCAAACATTCCAAAGACTAGCCTTTTATATATTGTGAGAGGTAAAATAGTTTTTTATTCCAGATATCTATTTGATCTTAGGGAAAGTTCTTTTATGTTTTGACTGCTTTGTTCTAGTACTGAGTGTTTCAGGCTAGGGAAACAACTTCTGTCCGCATTAGCTGAGTATTTCCGATAACACCAAACCACATAGGTTGAGGATGAGTATTCAAATATTCAAATATTTGAACATTAAAATGTATAAATATGTTTCACATTCACATTTTTAGGTTATATATATGGATGATGTGGATATTATTCTTGGATATATTCTTGCAAGGAAACTATTCGAAATACCTACAAACACATTAGATGGAGAATTCGAGGATAAATCATAAGAAGTGTTTATCAAAACACCTGAAGAAAATTCTCAAGAAGGGAATCAAAAGGAAGAATAACCTAATTTATTTAAATTAAAGTAACCCCATGTTGAAGTGTCAAATAAAGAACCAATACCTAAAGATGTTGTGTATAACCACCTACACTATCATGACAGACAAAGTTCATCAACGTGAGGTACACGGAGGACTAAAAGAAATGAGTGGAGATATCAAAGTAGAAAAGTGATAAAAAGGAACCCAAAAAATACCAATGTCAAGATCAATGCGGAATGGAAACAATTCGACCCCGTGGTGATGTTTCTCTCAATTGTTTAATTTTTCCATGAATGGTTGATTAGTGTATACTGGATTCTTCCTTTCTCCTTAAACCTTCTTTCACAAGTTAATTCATTCATGCATGAAGATCCTAAGCTTCATTGAATTAAACATGGTATTAGAGCAGGTAATTAGGCAAACTTCAATCCTCAGAAACTTCCATTGATGCACCGAAACGCAGTTGGGTTCCACATAATTATTAGTATATTTTCCTTTCTCCCTATGGATTTTGTCCAGATAATTCTATCCAGGTGTGATGCAACCAGAGAATGTGCACATGTCGAAGTAGAGAGTGATTGAATTGGTTTCAATTTTAATTGAATTGTTTTTGTAACTAAATTGAATAATTCCGAAGATTTGTGTTGCTCCTTGAAGCTACAAGATGGATAGTTTAGCAGCCTTGAAACCCAATATCCTCACACTCTTCAACTATCTTGATTGGAGGGTTGATATGTAGATAGTGTTGCCCACCAAAGGTATGTAAAGGGTTACCATGGGAAAGGAGGTCGAAACACAACAACCTCTTGAGAAGTCAAAGTATCTGAACAAGATGGATGAATACTTTGGCTTCATGTGCATTCATATCTCCAGGGAGTTACTCTTCCATCTTGATGAATTAAAAAATCTAAGAGAAGGATGGAAAAATATCAAATAAATGTTTGGAAAGTAGGATGAGGTGAGAGGCCATATTCTGGAGAATGAGTTGATTTCTCTTCACCCCAACAAATTATAAACCATCCAAAAATTCTTCTCAAAATTGAAATCCCTTGTCATGTAGTGCAAGCAGTGTGAGATTGACAATAAGGATGAGCAATTAGTGCTCTCAATTCTAAGAAAACTTGGCCCAGAATTCTCATTGTTCATATTCGCCATTCACTCCGGGAGACTGAAAAATCCTAATTGGTGAATTCCATCACTTGATTCCTTCAAATCAAAACAAGATAATACATATGAAAGCCCTAAGAGCCTCCACAAATCAAACTCTCTTGGTTGGGGAGACAAAGAATATGCAAGAAAGGAGGAAGCAAAAAGGAAAGGATAAGAGGAACACTGAATACAAACCTAATGAAGAGTTTGATCCATCAGATGAAGCCTCAGGATCTAAAAAGTACAAACATCAAAGGTTTGACAAGGGCAAGTGATCGTACTGTAAGAAAGGAAACCATACAAAAAAAGGTTGTATGAATAAGACCATAGATCAGATCTCAAAACTCCTTGAAAAACACAATATTTCCCTCCCTGAAGGTGCAAGGGAGGCTAATTATGGAGACAAGATTGAAGATCATGAGAGATTCCATGCACTGAAGGCTTACTTTTCAAAATCTCATACCATCCTCATTGATTCAGTAGCCTCCAATCACATGGTTGCATCCAAAGAACCATTCTTTTCATTAAAACTTATTGATGGTTCAAGTATTCACATGGGATATGAAACTCAAATCCAAGATAAAGGGAATGGTTCAATCAAATTAGAGCATGTATTGTTCAAGAATGTCCTCTATGTTCCCTCTTTAGCAGAAAATTTGTTGTCTCTATATCATATTACTCATGCAAGCTCATCAAAGTGAGTTGTATTTGATCCTGGCTCAATGGAGATCTCAGATATCTCAACTGGGAAGCTGATAGCAAAAGGTGTTTCAAACCATGCCTTCAAGGCATATGAATTCTCACACTTTCTGCCATACTCAAATCCAGTGCAATCTCAGCTGCCATTTGAAAGGAAAGGTAAATTCATTCTACCTAAACCTTTTGCATATGATAATGTTTGGATTGATATTCTAAATAAAAGGAAGAAGTTGAATAAGTTTTTGGAATTGAAGATGAAGTTCAATCCCATCCATATCTAGATTGACTCCCTACTCCCAATCATAGGCCTCACTAAGCTCAAAATTTCATTGAGACTATTGGGAACATGGTTGGAGATTCATCTGACATGAGAAGAACAAGATCTCAATTTCAAAATGAGAGCCTTGTGTTATGTCAAGAAAATCCACTTCTCTTAGAGATGGGCTACAAACTCCCAGAGAAATGCTACATGATAGTGAGGTATGATCAACATTTATGCTCACTGAATAACAATGATACATTGGATCATGTCACTCTTCCTCTAGAAAGAAGAGACAAAAGTAACTTTCTACATGACAAATTGGAAGAAAAAATCTACATGGAAAATCCTAAGAAGTACACTGATTTTCTCTTGACATGTAAGCTGAGGAATCCATTGAATGGATCAAAGGCACCAGGGAATGGAATCCCAAGCTCAACTCTTTCCTACTTTCAAATAGGTTCGAAAGATGCAAGTTTGGATGCAAAAGAAACAACATTTATTCTCCTATATGTCATCAGATTGTAAGAATATGGTATGATTCATATGCACTGTACCAGGGAACTAGTGCACACAAGGACCATCCCACCGCATTACTACTCTATAGAGGTGCAGACTTCAGAAACTTTCAACAAAGTTTTTAACTAAGGAGAAATTTTTCTTTTGTTGTAAAAGCTTGAATCAGTTCCTGTTCTTGGTTTCCACCTTTCATTGGGGGGGGTCCCATGAGGTTTTACCCATTCCCTCAATTTATTGAGCNAGTGTTAGGATTAATTAATAATCCTCCCTTTGATCACCATAGTCTAATTATTGTTACCTAGGTTAGGAGTCTATTGCCACATCACTGGTGCCATGGGAACTCATCTAGGGCCCACCTAAAACTTGATGCACCATCTTGCATGAGTTTAGGATCTCCAAAGGCCCATCCCTATAATTTAGGAACCCACACAGAGTCATGGGAGTTTGACCATCATTTCACCCTAGTCTGTGTTGAGTTATCCTCAGAAGGGAATCAATGAGTTAATCTCTAGTTAGTCTAGCACTACTTTTCCCTAATTCAAGGAGGTCGTGCACCTTTTTCTACCTACCTTATTCAATTAACTGATTGTGAACTGATTTAGTTATCCTTAGTTAGATTAGTGATCTCTCAGTGGTGATTTTCTCACTTTGAGTTAACACTGGAGTTAGCCCAAGTTGGTGAATTTGAATCCTACCTAGTGTATTTGAATTCTTCCTATTTAATTATCATTGTATTACAAATAGGTTAATGATATTGGATGTAATGTTATGCTGACCAATTTTGTCTCTTGGTTGTTCAATTTTTCCATGAATGTTTGATTAGTGTATACTATATTCTTCCTTTCTCCTTCAACTTTCTTTCACAATTTAATTCATTCAGGCTTGAAGATCCTAAGATTTACTAAATTTAAAACCTATAGGGAATAAATAACTTAATATGCCATGTTGCCACAAAAACTAACACCCCAAAATACCAGGAATGAAAGGGCTCTATTTGAGTGAAACTTTGGAAATAGGGTACTTGTCACCTACATCTACTTCCCTTCTCTTTTAGTGGCTTAATCCATTAAGGGGTATTCCCTAAGGAAACTAAGTCAAAGGTGCAAGAGTACTTGATTGATTGGTAGATGAATGGTTTCAAGAGTTTAAGGAGATTAATGATTTAGAACATATTGTAGGTGAATTAATAATTATGATAAACTCTTAAGGACTCAAAGGGTGCTAGTTTTTGTGGTGACAATCCATAATAAAGGAATGAATCCCACTTGGTAGTTGGTCGGTGATAAATAGGCTGATAGATAATAAATATAATGATGAGGAATAGTTGGCATAGACCCTTATAAATAGTCATGAAAATTTGTATATACACATGAATATCATTGTATTGAAATATGTTGAGGATCATATTCTAACCACATTGTAACAAGAATGTATTGTGGATAATTTCATTCCATAAGAAGTAATGGATATTTCCTTCTCTATATTCTTCCCATTCATTCTTGTGTGGAAGCATTTATTATTATGAATTTAATGGTTTTTATCTTTTATGTAATAAAGTTTACTACAAGGCACATGTTCCACACATTTGTATAATTGTGCAAAGGTTAGAAATTGACATTACATTCAATTTTTGCTTGCTTTTCATGTTGACATTTTACCTATTAGTCTTTATTTTGATGTGATTGACCTTCAGGAAATTTTTATTGATTCATAATGGGAGGAAATATATTCAAACTAGTGTTGTTTGTCTGCCAAATATTTTGCAATTGTTAGGTATAAGGTTCTTACATGGAATACTCAAAACCTCCTATGTTGATGATCTATGTCATTGGTCCCTTTTCGAGTGATTTATTTCCCAAGTCATTCATTATGTTTTGTTCTTGTTCAAGATATTTTTTGAGTTGATAACCCTATGTCATCCATCCTTGATTTTTCTTGACTATTTATGTTGGATATTCCCTAGGTCAATTTGTTCTTAGTTTATGCTCAATGCTTTCCTCTTATGCCATTGTGGAAGGATTAATAATTTCCTTCTCATATTGATGGGTTTTCTCATATTGTTTGCAACACATTTATTTAGGATGTAGACATAGATATCAACATGATATCAATAGACATGGGACTTACTTTCATCATTAGTATGTGTCTTTGTGCTCAATAGATGGCATCCATTAATGGTTATTGATTATGTAATTTCTTGTACGTTTGACACCAAGGCATCTATTCACGTAGGGGATTCATGTTGTACTTTAGATTTCATTTTCCTCAATGGTGGAATTCCTCACCTCTAACAATGATTTTTCATCAATGATTGTTTATCAGTGATTTTTTCTTACATGTTATTTTCTTTTGGTGCGTTTAAAATTTGTACTTGATAGTATGTTATGCTAACCGATGATTGTAAGAAATTAAGTCAAAAGATCTTGATATTTTGTTGTATTGATTGATATGGGGTGCCTTATTTCCATCCTTCCAACAAATATCTTACTATCGTCTCCAACTCATTGTCGTTAAGAATGAGATTTAGAGACCCTTATAATAACTTGGGGATTGTAGTCATCAATGGTAGGTTCCCTTACAATTGATAATGTGAATTTATCAATGATCCATAATTAGTTGATTCTAAAAAATGTTTGACACCATCACATTTATTCACGCTTACTATGATGTACTTGGTACCTTGGAGCCTATTACCGTTATTTGTGAATTACCTTTCCTCTAGCAATGTCATACATCAATTACTGGTGACTAGATAATTCCCCCCAAGTTAGATTTCATCACATTTATTCATATGGTGAATATTTGTACTTAGAGAAACATTTACTTCAAGACCTTGGGCTATGGTGACAATCATTTTTGGTTTTATTGCTTGAGTTGATTTACAATACCACTATCTAATATTGCAGTGGTACTTCATGGAACTAGATTGTTATTTCATTAGTTCTAGTTGTTCTCATGATATAAACTAAGATAGATCCACTAGGTATCTGTTTGTAGATATGATCTTTTTTTTTACATGGATCCCATGTGTAATTATTCATCACCACTATTTTACAATCCATATACTTCATGGATCTAAATTGTACTTGATGTAATGGCCATGCTTATTTTCAACATGAGCATGGATATGCCCACCTCAAGGAATAGAGTTGTCTCATACTTTTTTTTTTTTTTCAAGTTATTTTCCAATCCCTAGTTTGTTGGAATCCTCCTTAGTTTTCCTACCAAACTTGTCCCTGATTTATAGTTTGTTTCAACCATCAATTTAAATTCTACCCTCACACATTAGGGAGCATATGTTATACCTAATTTTGGTCATCATATATCTCCTAAGGATAATTAATCAACCATTATTTTCTATATCAACAATTTTGGAATAATATGGAGTATGATATGGAGTCTTATCCTTTGTTCTTGTTCCTTTCCTTGAAGCAACCTATGAGCATCTTGCTAGTTACTAATTAGAAACATGTGAGCACCCTCAAAATAACCTAAAAATTTATAAAATGTATGAAAAGGATGAGCTTTGGGTGGAAGAATGTAATCAATACACTTTTATATGCCAAGTCTAAAACTCTAACTACTCAAACCAAATCCTAAGCATATAAAAATAAAGTTCATCGTAAGAGAAGGTATATTTTATATGCCAAGTCTAAAACTCTAACTACTCAAACCAACTCCTAAGCATATAAAAATAAAGTTCATCGTAAGAGAGGGTTATACCTGATGCTTGGAAGATCTATCTAAAGGCTAGCGGTTTGATTAGGAAAAATATGTATCCTCTTCCTCATCTTGAGAAAAAAATATGTTTTTCCCCTCTTGGGTTTGTTGATCCACTCATTTACTCCCCTATTACTATGAGATCAATGTCATTCTATTGAGGTTATTGAGGTTAAGTTTTGAAAGGTGATTAATATTGGAGGAATTCAAGATTGGGTCATGAAGTTACTACAACAAAATCACACATATTTACTTTTGTTTTAAACTTCTTGTATAATATATAGATCTCTCTTATTCCACACGTAGCCCCATCAATTCATCAATTCCTATTGTAAGTTATTGTTGAGTGTTTTTCATTTATATTATGGAATTGATGAAGAATTACTTGATCTAATGTTGATTTGTGTAATACTTTCAAATGCATTTTGTTCATTTAAGGTGCTTAATGTAAAATGAAAAAGGTATTTTCTAATTTGATATGTGCACATAATATGAGGAATTTGTTTTTGGGAGATCTAGTTGACTTGTTAGTGATAATATCAATATAAGGCATATCTCGTTGTCATTTTTGTCAATACAAGGAATATCTTTTTTTTGTACAAGGCTTTTCGATGATGTCTTGTGGACTAGGGTACTCAAAACAAAGTACATCAAGTTCTGATCAATAACACAATGGATAATAAATCCTCCAAATCTGTTACTAATGCCTCTTTTATTTGGAGGGGTTTTATAAAATTTTATCCTATTTTGGGAAAGAGGCTCTCATGGAAGATTGGGAGGGGTACTCAAGTTTTTGTGGGTGTAGATTATTTTAGTGGTGATGATGGAAACTATTATTTACCTGAATGATTATTGTCCATGTTGCATTCCAGGACTATTCAATACATGCACATGTTCGAAGACTAAATGTATCTAAAGGTACTTCCTCTTATTGGTTATTGTCAAATGATTTGAGATTAGATTATCCTTTGGCAATTGAATGGCACAATTATGTCATGGTCTTAAATAGAGAAAGTACTAGATTGAGCAAGAGTACAGGATTGTGTGGGACTATAAAGATTCTAATAAGGTTATTTCTGCAAAGAAGGTTTATGATGTCATTATTGATGAAAAAGGGATCTCTCCTCCAAATGGTGGGAAAAATCCATTTGGAAATGGGACTTATCACTAAAATTAAAATGTTTCATGTGGTTGTGTCTGGAGAATAAAATTCTTACATGGGAAAATTTGTTCAAGAAGAACTTCATTGGTTTTGGTATTTGTGTTCTTTGCAGGACTAAATCGAAAAACATATCTCATATTTTTAGTCATTGTTCTTTCTTCATAATTGTTTAGGTAGAACTATCATACTGGCTAAATATTCATGATGCTTGGATATCTTCTGATTTTTAGGATAACATGCATAATTGGTTTCATAAAAAAGGTTAAATTTAAAGATCTCCCTCTTTTCTCAATTTGGGAGGTTTGGAAAGCACATAACAAGTATATATTTGAGGAGACAAAGCCTTCAGTTCATTTGACATGATCAAGGTTTGTAAGCTTATTATTTGAATTTCATAAGTAAATGAAGACTGGAAAGCTGAAAAATCTATGTAATCCGCAATTGAGAGATTCTATTGCTACAAGTTATTTTGATGGTATAGCTTTTGAAGGATTATGTGGAGTAGGCATGGTGTTAAATATTAAGTTTGACCATTTTATCAAGCTGAAAATGGGGGTTGGTCATGGGGCCAATACAAAAGCAGAACTACTTGCTCTATGGAGACTAGTGTTCCACGGGGACGCATCCCCTAGGGTGTGGAATGCACCCCCTTGCGCCCACACGCTTCCGGGACAAGGAAACTCCTGGGGAAACGTTTTCATGCGTCCCCCTTTTGGGGGAAACTCGGGGAAATGTGGTTTCCCACGTTTCCCCAAGTGCGGAATGCCTTTCCCCCTAAGGGGGGCTTCTAGGTGTCCCCCTGTCCCCCGTCCCCCCAAATTTCCATCTTTCACAATAAAAATAAATGCAAATTAAAATATTAAAAAAAAAACATAATTAAATTAAATCCTAGACTAACTTAAGAGTCTAAGACCTTCCTAAACACTATCCTCTCACAATTTCATTTCATAATCATATTGCAACTAGACTTCATGAGTGTTCTAAGTTCTAGCTTCTATGTGTTCATTGTTCGGTATCTATTTGACTATTTTAGACTTCAACATTTGTTGCATATCTTTTAGAAATTTGAAATTTGAATTTAGATATACATTGCATAATGATAATTATGATATTTAGTTTTTAGTTTTTACATGAGTATAGTAACATAGTTCAGTATCATTTAAAAATTTGAAATTTGATATGCTAATAACTAATAGATGTACACCCGGTAATGATGGATTTAGTTTTTAGTTTTACTTGTTACATGGTCATAGTTACTGTTGGGATTTATCATTTTTATATTTTAAATTAATTTTTTCTTTCTCCCAAAAACTCTATGAGAGACTATTGTGGTTTGCTAGAAAACATAGAATTTACAAGATTCAAATTGCAAGTGATTCAAAAATGATGAATAGTAGGAAAAAGGTATATCCAAGTTAAATATGATTAATATAAAATTTTGGAAAAATAGAATCAAAGAAAATATCAACATGTTTTACTTTATATCTTTTCTTCATATATACAAGGAGTTTAATGATGAAGGGGATGGTCTCTCTAAGTCAATTGTAGGAAACATGGATGACATCATACATTATGAAGAATTCATTGGTGGTTCGGTAGTGTTTTTCTGATTTCTTGATATGTTTGTTTTTTGAGAAATATTTTGGAACAACTTTTTGTAACTGATATATTTTGTTGATATATCCTTTGGATAGTAGATTGGGAAAGTTTTTGTATGCTTGACTGGAAAGTCAGACTGTTAGAGAAGATGCTAAGATAGATTGATGGGGATGATGCTATCACTGAAATAGAGTATTATATGAATTGGTATTTATAACTTTGACTCTAACATAAATAACAAGTTATTGTTTTTTTTTAACAAAAAAATAATAATTTTTTAATAATTTGATTATAGATAAAATTTTAAGGAAATAGTATGGTTTTTTTATTGATAAAAAAAAAATGTTTTGTTTATTTATTCTGTATTGCTTATACTGAGAGATCAAACACTTGGCTACTCTGAATGCAATAAATTTTTTTTAGAAAAACTTTAAAAAATATCTTTTAATCTTTTTAGGCTATCAATAACTAGCATGTTGTGCAAGCTTTAATGCAGTAATATCATGTGCAGGATTTAATGGGACGACAGCTGGCCAGCATGTTGTAATCTTGGGCTAGCAATACTCAACCTGTTGCAGGCCATTTAATGAACTACTTGAGATCTAACAGGCATCAAACCTACCCAGCATTAAATGGCCTGCAGCAAGCTGCGTATTGCTCGCCTTAATCTCAAGCAGCCTGCTGCTGCCGCATTAAATGGCCTCAGCCTTCAGCAGACTGAGTATTACTCGTCATAATCTCAAGCTGCTTGCTTGAGATCCAACTACCTGCTGCACAACTGCGTCGCAACCTACACAGCCAGGCTGGTTAATTTTCGCCATCTTTTTGTGTGTTTCACTCTAATTGATGTTTGAACTGCATGGAAAGGGTTTGACCGGTTAGTGGGTTTATATTTGGTCCACTCTACTTGTTATTTCTGAACAGATTTTGAACTGCGTTATCAATCTTCTACTGAACGAGATTTTCGATGAACTGCCTTATTAGTCTTCCCACTGATACAAATTTTGACTTGCATTCTCAGTCTTCCCACTGATACAAATTTTGACTTGCATTCTCAGTCTTCCCACTGAACGAGATTTTCGATGCTCTTCCCACTGAACGAGATTTTTGGAACTATTTTCATTGTTTGCTGTATTCCAAGTCTTCCCACTGAACGAGATATCCATCGAGATTCTCAAAATTATTTTGAGCGTTTCCTGTATTATCCGTCTTCCCACTGATCGAGATTTTCAAAACTATCTTCGTCGTTTCCTGTAATGTCAGCCTTCCCACAGAACAAGATTTTCGATCGACGTTTTTAAACTATTTTCATCGTTTTCTGTATTTAGAACCAAGAGGTTAGAATAACGAGGTGAATCTGTGAATCTTTATTTGCTTTGGGATGCCTTTTTATTCTCAAATTCATAGTGTAAATAACAATTTACCAAAAACTTAATCCGAAATGAATTCATTGAAGTCACTTCAATGTTGAATCGGAATAAGTGGTACATGATTTGAACGTTGAAGAAACTTGATAGCAAAGAATACGTTTCTGCAGAACTAAACATTGAATGCTTTAGATATGCTAGACAATCCTCATACAATCACAATGGAAGATACCTAATATAAAGCATCTTGATTCTCAAGGAGTTAACAACTATGTTTACCTCATGGTGGGGTGCATTTATCTTGAATACTTACACAAGTATAGAGAGCATACTATTTGGGAGAGATATTGACCTTGCTCATTGGCCACATTATTTGCTCATGGGCCTTTGGTGATGATTGTGGTGTTGCATAAAAATATGTGGCCTTTAGTGATACTTATGGGCATGTACTTACCTTAGCACATGTGGGAACATTATTTGAATTAGGTACTTGGAGAAGTGTATTTGGTTGAGATAAAAATGTGACCATCTACTCTTAGAACATTTGAAATGCATGACTTAGTTAAGTTGAAAGTGGATTTTATTAAGGTGGAGTGCTCTGTAGAACATGTGAAATGCATAACTTAGTTAAGTTGAAAGTGGATTTTATCAAGGTGGAGTTCTCTATTTGTGGATCCATTCCTAGTTGGACTTAGTTTAGGTTTTTTACTTGTAACCTTTTTATATTTTTTTAAAAGGCAATAGAGGAACATTACATCTATTTATGAGAACTAGAGTGAGAGCTAAAGTGAGGAGCAACAAGATGTGATAGCTAGGGTCTTTTAGTTATTTTTTTTCTTTCTTTATGAGCTTGTGTCGAAGTGGTTGGTTTTACATTATAATCTTAGGAGGTTGATTTTGGTTTAAGTAATTGTCTTTTATGAAGTGATAGAAAGGTATGTGATTGTTGGTTCAAAGTAAGTTAGTCTAATTATTTCAAATCTTGTTTCTATTTATATGTGAGATGGTGTTGAGTTCAGGTAGCAAAGCTATTATTATTTATAATCTACTTAATGTTGGGTTGGTGATGAGTTTTTTTAGTATTCAATCTGATTTGACTTTTCTTTTCTTAGATATGTGACTCGTTTGTTGGTATAATGATCTAACCTCTTGATATGTGGTGTCTACACTTGTACAATGTTTTGATTTATGCAAATATAATGTTTTGATGGGCGTATAAGAGTTTTCATATTAAACTACATGGTTTAATTTCTATGAGGTGGATCCATTATCACAAGGAAATTTTAACATGGTATCAAAGTTATGTTGCTGAAAATCTTCATCTACTATATGGAGAATTTAGATCATGGGGGATTCACCTTGTTCAGCAATATCTTATCACGTTCATTCATATAGGGTTTTTTTTAATTGTGAAAAATAAGGTCAATATATTGTAGGTATTGGGACCCCCCGAGGTGTAGACCAATTGGCAACCATGCACTTGTTAAGGTGTACGGGCTGTTAAGAAAGTCAAGGGTTCAAACATCGTTGCAGCCTGAGATGCGTTGTGGGGGTCAATGTATTATCCTGGAGGTTATAGTGGTAGCGGTCAGAATCGACCCCGTGTCACGCGAGTACAAAACCGGTTAGTTGCCGATTACTCCAGATACACAAAAAAAAATATTGTAGGTATTGGGGGGTGAGGAGTAGGGTATGGGGGGTTATAGGTGTTGGGAAGGTATAAAAAGGGGTTTCTAGTCAAAATAGGGAATATATCATAAAATAGGGTTATTTTCATTCGAAATATATATTGGGAGGGGGGATCAACAAAATGATTTTTGTATGTAATTATCAATATTTACTAAAATTACTTAACATCCCATGAACAGAGGCACTATGACATGGTTTCACTGTGTGAAGACCCTATGATTTATATACACATGATACAAGGATAATAACAAAGGATTTCAACTATTATGATTCCCAAAAATATCCAAGTGATTGGAGAATATCCATGCTTGTGAGAAGTAGCATGACCTATGGGTGAAAGGCGGTATGATGCCTTGGAAACTCCAATTATTTGAGTGAGTTTAATGCCAGAGAGGGGTGATTTGAAGTTGTGATAATTTGATGGTTTTGGTTGATCTATTTTCTTTAAGATTTTCATTCAATGGGACATGGGGATTCCAAACTTGTTCTATCTCAAAGAGTGACCATTTGGAGGGATCTTAGAAGTGCATGTTGTTGATGTTGATGGAAGAGATGGATCTCTAGAGAATAATTAATGGGAAGTTTATAGTTCCTATCGATCCCCAAAAGTTGCCCGAATATGAGAAGAAAGTTGCTCTGGTGAAGAGGATCATCTTGGATTCTATGAAGGATCACATGATCCCTTGTATCAAAAGAAAATATATGAATAAAATGTATGAGGAATTGACTTCTCTATATCATAGTGTCAATGTTGAGAAACTATTGAATCTTAGCAGTAGTTGATAAAAAATAAACGCACCCATACTCACATGAGTAATACATGTACATTGGTTAGTAACTTGATGCAGATCCTTAAGCTTAGCGATTATCTCTTAGCAACTAGTATGAAGATCAACGGTGAGGATTCAGTACCCAATGCCCTAAATGGTTCCTTAGTATCATTGGAAGCTTTTGTGTAGGGTTTCTTTACTCAACAACACCTATAGACTTATGAGATGATTTAGGATTCATTCATGTTATAGTTGATTTTACCACACTTGGTGGATCATGTATTTATGGCCTTCCCTGTCCCTATGCAGACTCTTTAGACCCCCCTTTGCTCAATATAATTTTGATGATCCAAAAAATCCTTAAAATGCATTATTTATTGGTATACGCGGGTCACCAGCTTATAGACCACGTGTACACTCCACTTTCTCTACAATGACCCGCGTACATCGAGAAATGTACTCAAAAATAAAATATTTGCATTTTTCCACATCAATTAACAAATAACTTGTCTATTGGCCTTCCATATTCTTGGAAACGCTCTAATTCAACCCTTCACTTCTTATTTAAGGGATATATATTGAGGTACTTGGATGCATTAGAGAAGGAGAACTTATGAGAGAAAAGGAACTATAGTGGATTTGTGCCCCATTCTTGCATACTTGAGTCTGCATCTCTTTATCCTTTGAGCAGCTAGTGATGCTCTTCCCAAGCTTGCCATTGTCTTGTGAGCTTGACATTGATATGGAGGATTGAAGTGGTGGACGCCGAGGTAGAGGACTTGATTTCTCAATTTCGATGAGGTGCCGACAAAGTTTGTCACTTATATCTATGTTTATATTTAATAAAAATATCCATTTCTCGTCTATTATATGTGTAACTATGAATATTTTTATCCATGTATGTAGTTTCTTTGATTATATATTGGATTTATATATTCGAGTGTAGGTTCTAACACTTAATATATATCATGCTTGTATGTTTCGTTGTTCTTGAGAATGAAATGTAGGCGCAAGTTTGGTTGAAAGCTCAATGGGGAACTAATACAAACATCTGGAATAAGGTACGCTTCCCATTCCTTAGTGTTAAACTTATTTATCTCTTTATCATATTGGAAGTGGATTTATTTATGGTGTCATACCCTCTATTGTGGTCCACCCCAATCCATAGGAATTTTTCTTCGTAACAGAATTGGCGATTCTACTAGGGACTTTCCTTTTTGTTGGGGTTTGGGTGCATGATGTACTTGATTTTCTCTTTGCTTCTCTGTGTTTCTGTGTCATGTTCAGGAGTGTGCTAGCCAATTGGTATTCCTTTGAATTAATTTGAGTCTTATCCTACCTTTTTACCAACTTTCTCTTTTTTTACATGGGTCATAGAGGTAACAGTTGTGTATACACGTGGGCTGTAGTACTTACACTCGCGTATACACACATTATTTCTATTAACAGTCACGCATATCCCTCTTTGTGAGTGAGATATTGATGTTTGAGAGATGTTGGGTGGGTTGTGAGTGTTGCTGACTCTTCTTGGGTTCCTGTGATGCTTGTTTACTGATTTTTTACTGACCAAAGACTTCTTTTTCTTTGCTTTTATTTAAAAGTTGTTCTTGCCATTCTTCTTCTTTTTGTTTTGGTATTAGTGCATTAGACCTCTTGGCCTTAGTGTCTGGCTTAGATTATGTTCGATAATTTGCTGCATGGCCTAGGATCTATAGAGTATTTTTGTTGCATTTTCATATCATTCATAATCAAAATACATTTTATTTTTATTTTTGGCATTTCTTTGCATTGTGCATTTGCCTGGAAATGGTACTTGTATTATATTTGCTTAGATGAAATAGTGTTCAGGCTTTCATATAGAAAATGTTGCATTGGCATTTGAGTAGAAATTTATGCATTTCATGTACTGGCATCACCCTTTTTCATATTCAAAGACAAATTGTACTTGGCATCATTTGTTAGGTGTGCATATTTATTTCGATGCCGATTCATACTTTTCTAGTTGTGCATTCATTACCCTTGAGTAATCACAACCCTTAAAATTAACACTTAACTTAAAATTGATTACACATTTTTATTTGATAAAGGTGCACCAACAATCTTGGGTTGTAGAGTCTTGGAATAGGGTGTCATGAGTAAATATTTCCAAGACTATGAAACAAAACAATTAGGTGTCTATCCAGGTGAGAAGAGAAATCCTTGATGTAATTAGTGTTCTCGGGAGGCTCCTATTACACGAGATTTAAGTATAAGGTAGTAAACACGTTTGTGGTGGGGATAGCCTCTTTCCACTCTCTATACAGCGCCAAAGATATTTCTAGGATCTTATTCGTATATGGGGGATTTTGAGGTACCTTTGGTGATTTCGAGCTTCGGTCTTTGTTACCCTGCCCATACGATAGATCCTCATGTGACTGCCTACCTGAGCATTGGTTATATTGGGGTGACCTTAGTTTCCTTACCTAGGTATCACATGGGGTACTTACAGAGGTTATTCTGTGAGTTGTCCTGCCCAGGTAGGGGTCGGACAACACAATTGCTATATGTGTTGAAGCTGAAGGCCATTATAATTGGTTACACACCTCTACTTGTAGTGTATGGGAGTCTCAATCCTCTCCTAGGTGAGACATACCTGCCATGTTCAGGAGCTCATATATCCTCCCTCTTGGCTTGTTTGCATCTAACTTATATTTTCTTAGGGGTTCACTCTTTGTGCGCTAGCTTGATCTAGGGACCGTAATTAGTTGAGTCTATCTATTTTTGTGGAGTCATTGTGGATCAAGTCTTGACACTTCATCGATATTGACATTTAGTAGGGATTTCTCCTTGTGGATCTCCTCCTCCTCAGAAGAGGACTAGACATTGTAGGAGAAATTTTACACACTGTGATTCACATACAGTTCTCATCATGAGTACTACATCTGAGAACGTGGAGGTCCCTCCTTCTCCATCCTCAGGAATGGGGGATGCAAACGTTGTGAGACCTGGGACTTCGGTTGACACCGACCTTCACGAGGCTAGTAATTCCTACAATTCACGACCCTAGCTGTTGGATTTTGCAGTTTCTTATCGAAGGTCTTCCTCGGGAAGGTCGAGTAGTGAGACTCATCATGTTCCCTCGAGCACAGGTCCCTCTAGGTTTGGCATGACATACCTTACTGATACATTTTTGTGATCTATTGTTGATGCTGGTATAAATCCTGGTGTTGTTCTTGGGGGCACTACCATCCCTTCCCATGTTGATAGATTTGGTAGTGTTCATATTGCACCTTCCACTCCATTTGTGGGAGGCTTTTCATACCCTTTATCCAAGCATAACACAGTTTCTACTTTTTGGTGTATTATGCAATTCCAGTTATCTTTATGTGTTCATGTGCTTAATAAATTTGGTCTCTTTTGATTTTTGGTCTCATGTACAAAATATGATGAGGATTAATAAAACTATGTTAAGGTTTAAAAATATATTTATGGTTTATATAAATTTCCATTTTATACATTGTCTAAGAATCTCAAGACAAAAATCCTATTGCATCATTACATAAAATAATTCACAAGGCCAAGAATCCCTAACTACAAGTCTTTGTTTTCCCTTTTATTGGTCTCAATCTTAAGTCCCCTTTAAAAATACATGAACCATTATGGACCTTAGTACATCACAAACCCCCACTTCTAGAGATAAAGTCCTAAAAGCTCAAGTTAGGACTTGGAGGAACCTATAACACCCCATTTTGACCCATGTTCTCTATATTAGCTTGACGTGTAAAGATCATGTACATATGATGTATGATTCGTAGTGAGGAGTTCAAGGCCAAGGCCCCACTAGTGAATGGACTGTCTATAAAGGTAAGTAATTTATGTTAGTAACTCACGTGCTAGTAATCCATGGAGAATGTAAATCCTATAAATATTTATAATGTGAATAAAATGTCCCAAGGTTTGGCTACGGAGGAAAAATAACGATGGGGGTTGAATTTATTCGCTAGGGATAGGTGAGGGGTTGTAGGAGAGTCAATTCACTATTTTCATGTGTCACATTGAGAACCCAAGTGGGTGTCCTTGCCACTCTTAATTCTTGTCGTAATAATTTGGATGATAATTGAAGCCTCTATTAATGGGCATGGGGGTTTCGCTCAAAGTTAGGAAGGTCAGTAACGGGTCGAATTTACGAAGTCGCGGTCTAGTACAACAGAGATCCATGTCCCATTGACCCTGAACCCATGAAGGTGTCCTTACTGCTCTCAAAATTCCATAATAATGTGGTTGGTGATAACCTATACATTTTAATGGAGCATGGAGCTGAGACCAGTGGGTCATGGATAGGTATGGGATGATTTAATTAAGACAATAGTCAAGGACATTGTGGAAATTCCATCCTAGGGAAAAAAACCATCATGGGGAAGAAAAACATATTAATTAACAAAAATAAGGGGTATTTTTACTAACCCATGAGTTGGGGGTGGAAGAGGGGAATCAAATTGAAAAAATACAATGCGTTAACAATATCCAACGTCTTGTGAGAGATTCATGTTCTCTTTGAGAAGCGCATGATGTATTTCCTGAAGCTTGAACTCAAGGTGTGGAGTTGTCATCCAATTTCCTGTGAGGAATAATTACTAATCAGAATTGTGTGTGACATATTTTTGATAGTGGCATGGAGAATATCAAATCCTTCACGTTGAATTTTGGGAAATAGAACTTCATTGTGACCAATAGTGGAATTTGGGGAAATCCCGGAAGCGTGAATGGATTATTAACCCAATGAAGGAAAGAATATTTGTAGGTTACCAACTTGGACCTTTCTATGCCCACCGTGAATAACACTAGAGAGAAGGGGTGCTTGAGGGACTGTGTAGTAGAGAAGGGGAGCATCCTTGTGTTGGGTGTGGTAGTTATTGTGGCTGCCAAGGCTAGCTGAACCAGTTGAGATTCCTATAACTCTATGGTTGAGCTCATTGGCTTAGCATTCATCTTCCTAGTTCCCTTGCATGCTTGATAAACCCAACAATTAGTTCGATTAGCATGAGTGGTTGTGGTTGAGGCCGTCAGTGAGCCAGAGAGTGAATCCCCTTAGTGGATAACATATCCCAAATTAGGGGTGGTCTCTCATATGGAATAATATAGGTTGTACAAAAAACTATGGTTGGGTGTATTGTTGAACTCACATAGCTAGTTGCTTGGGATATTTTCCATCGTTGCTTGGGATATTTTCCATCGAAAGTTAAGTGTTTTGTTGCTTATAAATTCTTGAAATTGTTATCTGTTGAATGGTTAATTGTTCTTATGGAATCAAATGGGTTAATAAATTGAATTGTTCATTAACATGTCCTTTCATAGCATGGAAATGAGTGGTGTCTTGCATGTTCTTAATGTTGTTATGCTTGTAAGGGTAGCTATGTTCATGCATGCAGTGCGTTGTAGTTGATTTGCAATTTCTACTGTGTCTGCATACTTGCATAAGAATAAACCTTGCAGCAAAAAGGTGGCAAGTTCTCCATGGCTGCATGCTTGGATTGAACAAGTAATTAGCCTTCCAATTGGAGGAATTCTGCAGGGTTTCTAGGGCGAGTTTGTAGTGCAGATCCTACGACATAATCATGAAAATGGTTAAGGGTTGAGCAAGTGGTGTTTTCTTATCTATTGATATGTTGATGCTAAATTTCCAACGTCAAAATTAGCATGTAAAATTGGTGACAATGTGGTTGTCCGATGCCAACATCAAGGTACCGACGACGGGATCCAGGTATCGAAACAATGTAGTAGCGTAGAAGTAGTGTTCAAACTCTCAACCTCTGACCTAGTGAATAATAGTGAAAATGTCATCAGAGAAGCCTTGGGGAATTGATGTTGGTGGTACAGACTCCCGAGGCCCGATGTACAGACATTAGGGCGGGCTTGATGAAGATGCATGATAGAGAAGTTGTGGACCCTATTTGTAACTCCCGATGTACGAAAGGAAGTATTTGAAGTTGGGAAGTCGAGGATGGCTTGATAGAATTCAATTGTACATTTTGACTCCCAATTTCTGGTTGGTCGAACAATGGGGAAGCCTCAGATATGTCGACACATTGGAATTTAGCCAATGGAAGTATAATTTAACCGTCGAGAATGTTTGTAGGGTTCATTAAGAAGCCAATTGATCCCGATTAAGGAGATAATTAACTCTAAAATTGAGTTGAATGAATTTTGGGGTTGGAATCAATGGATTATAATGAAAAAATATGAAAAGGGATTGTAATAAATAGTCTCCCATTTCCTTCGAGGGTCGTCAAGGTGATCAAAGACATGTCAGACTAGTATCAAAGAAAGTATATACTTACAAAATTATTATTATGGCCATGGGGGCATAAGTTAGAACCGTAATGATAGTTGATGTTACCTTGAGGTCGGATAAGAGGCACCGGGTAACATGATAGAGTGCCAATCAGAGCTGAAGGTTGCAGCACTCGATTTGTTTGGGCCATAATGCACTATTAAAGAAATGTAACTACACAAGATATTATATTTTATTATTATTATTATTATTATCCTTTCTCAAGATGTTATTTCTCTGATTAGGGATTTCATTGATGTATTTGGTCATGTAAAGTCTTGAGGAAAAACCTCCATTGTAATTTCGGTCAGTAGTACCCACAAAAGTATTACTAAAATGTATTTTTGAGTACTCCAAGGAAATTCGGTCCCGAGAGCAAGGAGAAGTTGGACCTGTTGGGTTATTAGGCCTCTCAACTGATTATTATAAATAGGAGAGGTGCCTCACTCATTTGCACAAGCAAGCTCATAATAGAGAGGTGAAACAATCCATCTGAGGAGACGGAAGTTGTACAGTCTTATTCTTTAGGTCTAACACTATACTTGGTTGAAGTCTATATTGAGGAAGTTTTGCTGGGTTTTTTTCCACACAAGGGTTTCTCATCATAAATATTTGTGTTCTCTTTTTTTTCTTCTATGTTTGTTCTTCTTTAAGTGATCCTTTTATTTTGGCATAACAACTTTTAAAATATTAACATGGTATCAGAACCAACCTAAAAGAAGACATTGTGCAACAACTTTCCCACAGTACAACAATATAGGGATCACTATTCCAAACACTTACTTCCACAAATCAGTTGGAAAATAAGAACCATTCAATTCTCGCTAGGAGTTCGCATCTTCTGGTCGAAGTAGTTTTCAATTATGTGGATTTTCATTTTATGACCTACCACTACTTCCAAAAGAAACTATGGAACCATATTTTTCAAGATTGCATCCACAGATTCCAGAAAATAAATATATTGTCTATATCACCTTTGGGAGGCACATATTTTCCTCCAATAAGATCTACAAGTTATATTAGTTGGAAAATTAGGGTTTTCCAGTCAAACCCTAAGCCATCGTGAAGCAAATTCTAGAAACAATCCTCAAATTGGTAGGTTATATCTCCTATATTTCCATTTTAGGTTCTCATTCATTAAAGATGAAAAAAGTACCAAGCTTGATGAAAATATTGATGGAGCAGAGAACTTCAGAGCATGGAAGTACAGAGTCATGCTCATCCTTGAATAACATGACCTAAATGGCTATATCAAAGATGAGGTCAAGGAATGAGAGAGAGATGAGGCAAAAGCCAAACACAAGAAGGATATGATCAAATCCAAGAGGATCATAGTTGATTCTATCAAGGATCATTTGATCCCACAGGTGTCTTTGAAGAATACTCCAAAGGAATTGTTTGATGCACTAACCAGACTATTTGAAGGCAAGAACATTAATGGGAGAATGACCTTGAGAAACCATCTCAAGGGTCTAAATATACATAAGAAAAAATCTATGCAATCATACTTATCAAGAGTATCTCAAATTGAAGAACAAATAAAATCCATTCGTAACATGGTGGAAGAAGTAGAAGTGGTGATTACCACCCTTAATGGCCTCCTGAGAGAATGGGTCTCCTTCATTAGAAGAACATGTGCTAGAATAAAGTTAACTCAGTTCAACAAACTATGGGAAGAATGTATACAAGAATAAGGAAGGATAGAAAATAAAGAAGAGAAGATAAATGATAATGACATTAGAGAGAATTTGAGGTAAAAAATGGACCTCCTAAGAGATGTACTACAAAAATATAAGATATATTAAAATATTATGAGTTAGGGGTTTTATGGGGTAGGTATATATGACAACTCACCTCCTACACTACTTTTTATGCACAATATAAATAACCATGGTTGAGTTACTTTTCTGAATTGACTATAAATAAAATTAATAAAATAACTGTACAATAATGCGACTAAGATTCATTGTAAATTCCACAAAAAATTATTGTCCTTTAGCATTTATTTGTCTTGAACTTGTAACTGAAATTAAACAAAATAATTATTTTTAGGAGTTATTTTTTTTTAATTTATGTTGATTTTTTATATTTAATACATTTCTCATCAATTTAATTTTAATGTGATTTAATTGAGATTTATTTACATGTAAAATTTTAACAATATTATTATAATATTTATTGCATTATTAGAATAAATTAATATCAAAATCATAATTTTATTTGATATATTCATTTTATTGTAAATGAATGTTATAGTTAAATCTCTTATAAAAAATAATATAAGACTTAATTTATTCTTAAATAAATTATTAAAAAAATATTTATACATTATGAAAATATGTCATATTAGTATATAAGATTTTAATGTATATTGTTTTTAGCAATAAAAAAATTATGTATATTTTTTTGCAATAAAAACGTTACGAGCAAATAATATATCCTATTAACTGAATAAGTCAACACTTGTGTATAATTTTTTTTAATTTATTAGTTGATTTTAATATATATTAATTTTAAGCAATAAAAAAGTTGTGAATAAATAATATATCATATTAAATTAATAAGTGAATGGTAGTGTATAAATTTTTTTAATTTATTAGTTGAAGCATAAATTATTGTAATATTTTTTTATAGGCGAAAATAAATTATTAAAAAAAATATTTATACATTTTGAAAATATTTTATTAATATAAATATTTATCTAAGACAATTATTTCCACTCCTTGCAACTAAAAAAATTATAATTAGAAAATATATATGTAAAAAATCAATGTTACTAATTTGTTAAAAAAATGCGTTTTTACACATTATGTTATAATTTCAAATTAAATATAAATGGCCTAGTTAATTTTATTAATCATTAAAATTTTAAAATATTTTTATTATTAAAACTAACATGATAACATTTATTATAATTATTATCATAGTGACATTATTATTAATTAATATTTAACAGGTTATAACAACATAATTTGCATATTATTCAATAAAATTAACTATTAAAAAATTATAATAGATTTTTTTGTT